>OY757254.1:5766378-6226455 GCA_963584085.1 Pyrausta aurata
CTTCATGGATGTTTTGGTGAATTTTCTTTAAAGGACAGAACCGCCAAGTTTTAATTTATACAATAGAATTCATTTTTGCCCACAACGATGCCTACTTATTTTGAATTTCGTAATTCACTTGAATTACTACAGAACATAAATGAGGGAGGCCTATTAGAATCTTCAAACTTGGAAATACCTTAGCCATGCTCTTGGTCTGAACAAAACGCGTTATCAAGTACGGTCGGGTCCGGATATCCCGAACAAGTCTAATGTATTTCCTTTCGTTTGCCGCTTGCAGCGTCGAGGGCCTGGGATCCCGCCGTAAAGTTATATTGCTCCCAGAGAGGGCCCGGCATTAAAGTGTCAAATCGTCTGTGGGACTGTGCGTCCGTAAATTCAACAAAGTACTCTCTTTGACGTGAGGGGCTTTCGCGAACATAAAGCGGAAAAAGTGGGGAATGTTAACACGGGGAAACGACTAGCTCAGCTTATTGTTTCCCCGAATGGTAATGAGTACCGTCTTCTATAGAAGTTTTCTCTAGTACGGCTTATAATGATGCTGACGGCATAAGGTTCTTATCGGTAGAATCAACATGAATGATTGTCAGAAGATACTTCTCAGAAGTGTACAACTACAGTACCTAGTAGTCAAACTGAAGTGATAAAGAAGCTGAAGTACACACAAGTACATATTATGTAGCTACTGCTAAAAGCAAGTAATGAAACTAATGTCTTGTCTTGGATATATGAATTGATGACCCACGCTGCCGTTTTATGTCTACTAATGTAACTATTGCACTTAACATTTGGTAAACAAAATTTGATTTTAATCACACGAATAAGATATATTACTTACGTAGATTTATATCTTAGTAATATTCCACTATGTATTAAATGTAATATTATCTAGCGTGTTGATAACGCCCACTCACTTCAAAAGATGAGCCGAATATTAGATTTGTAGATCGGGTACGCTGCTGGGTTGGATGCTTTACTTCATTAAGTTGTATTGAGATATTTTCCTTCTCTTAATATACTCGTGTGGAAATCAGTTTTTCACAGAAAAAAATAGCGTTATATTTATGCGCGTTTCGTTAACACGTGCCTAGGATACGTATCGATCACATACACATCACATCACAGAGCAATAAATACTGGTACATAGAGGTTGCGGTAACTAGGCCCGGCTACCGCAGAAGTGTACTGTGCAACATATGTTCACTGCAAACTGCAACCTAACAACGAACAAAACATTGTTCAATGCAGCAACGTGTAATTGGATCTCGGTATATAGTCTCGGCAAAGGCGTGAATCGGTAACAGTTAATTACCTGTAATCTGTAATCAGTGTCGTTGTGTGAAATAATTCATAAGTATGTAGGTGTTTTTTTTTTTAAATGCTTCAATAGTTCAATATGAGCATGAAATTTTATCCTCGAATCGACACGGATCTCATTGATACGAATAAATAAATAATATGCGCCAGACAACACACCAATTGTCTGGTTTCGTGGTAAGAAATTTTCTTTCTTGTGTAAGGTACCAGACAACGATTATGACGGGGGCGTCTCCCATAAATACTTAAATACATAATGGTGATGATTAACAAAAAGATGTAATTTTATAGCCAATACTAGACATGTAGATTCATCAATAGAAACGTTAATGACTTCGGAACTCTGGCCAAGATATGAGAGTGTTATTTTAATATAATAATTATTTGATCGAAACTCATCTACAGCTTTATGTTACTTTAGCACCGTAAATATCTTTTAATGGTAGGTTAAGACTCGGTGCTCTAAAGCGTCTTTTAATTTACGTCGGTTTCCAAGAATAGCATTGTTATTATAAAAGTTTGAAAGGCCTTTTAGAAATGGAATTGGTCATGCTTTGTTCTTAGTTTGCTTGGACCCTCATTGCCGTTGGTGAGGTTTCCTTTTATTGCGGGAGCGTTTGTTGTTCCGCCGTTCGCTCGTTGCCGTCGTCCGCCCAGAGAACCCACTCCGTTAAACGAATATCTTCATTTCCATTAGTGTCGTACTACTATCTGGAACCAGTATAAAACTGCGAGATAAAGCGATGTTTGGGCTCGAAAATACAGACAACGCTCTACGGAGTAGACCCTCAAAATCCAATTTGTTCCCATTTGGGACGTGCAATTTGTACGAATGCATCCTGGCGCTGGCCCCCCATTCGTCTGATGCTAACTTGGTTTGTCGCTCATGTGTCATGTTTAAAAGGCAAAAGGGTCACGCTTTTTCCAACAAATCTTATTAAGAAGTCAAAATTAACGTTATTCCATCGTCCTATTTCATGATCTGTATGTTCGTATGAGTTTTGGATATACGACTATTTCTTCAAGCTCACATAAAACTGCTTTGACTATGGAACTCACATTCCGTGATATACGAAAGTTATGTGTAATTTAATCGGACCTGAGTAATTTCAACACGGGCTGTGTAATATATTTCCTGCTAACTTTATTAATATGGCTTTTAATTACATGGCGGTGTGCACGTTTCCACGGAGTCCATACGCCGAGCAAATATTTGCGTTGCACAACACTCTAGTAGCTATCTCCGTGTGTACATTACCTCCATCTACTGGCTCCTTATCTGCGGCCGTGCAGCCTCCGTCAGAGACGGCCTTTCAAACTAAACTAAATCTCCCTTGTTTACCGGGACCCTTCATACCGTGATTTAATTAAAAACCTCAATTTCCCCTCCTCTGTTTCGGTCGGCGTTATTAAGGAGACACCTTTCTTAAAAGCCGCGTTGGCGGAAAAGTTGCCTTCGTCGGTTCAAAAAGACACGGTTTGGATTTGAGAATTAATATTTTCCGAGCTTTACTTATTCAGACGCCTAAATTAATAAAAGTTCGCTCAATTAGTTACACAGACGGACGAATATTCATTCATTAATACACAGACACACGGGGATTAACGCGATCGCGATAAACATAATTACCTTATGTTTTTGCCTGACGTTTCGATCGGGTTTCACCAATCGTGGTCACAGGCAAACTGATGATCTGCGATTTCTTCACTCCGTTTGCGGGGTAGAATTGTCTTGTTCTACCCGCAAAATATTTATTATTTGCGTACCGCCACTACACACTACACTGACAGTATCCCTATTCTGGAAACCGCTCTCTGTGTCTGTGTATTTATAATGCAACGCGAAAGTTTAAAAGTGTTTATTCATTCATTGTTTTGTGTTTAATAAAGGCGGATTGTCTTGACTGTTACACACAATGCCGCAGTTTTCGGTAAGTTTCATGGATATTTTATGTTGATGTTGTGTTGGGACAAGGCCACCGCGTTCGCGACGTCCCTCATTTCCGAAACAGAAGTCTGTTGCACTGCCGCGGCTTGGGCGGCGCGCCGTCCTTGGCCGATATAAAATGTTTAGGTGACAGCCGTCGAGAGCGAATAAAGAACCAGCCAGAGGGAGGATTATTCTGCTCCCCGCATTGTTCCCTTTGTATGCTCGTGTATCTAAAGACTAAGTCCGTTCTTGCGCGCTGTGGGTGACTACAAATGTAATTTCGGATCTCGAAAACTCAAAATTGGTATTTAAATAAGACAAAGGCAGCAATCTGCGCATTTAGCAGGGCGGAAAGTTAAAACTGAATAAACATTTTAGAAAGATAGCGTGATGACGTCTGTTTGTCTTTCTTGAGTATCGTTGGCATCCTAAATACATTTCGTGGAGCACGGGCTTCCCGGTCACAGGCAGGTGCAGATGAATTCTCTGGAAGCCGCTCGAATCTAATTAATGATTCATGCATGCATGATCTCGATACGCAGCAGCGCATAATCGAAAACAATACAACCTTCTACCTTTAGATATCTCTCTTTAGATATTGGAATATGGTGCATAAATCTACACCGGTATAGTTTCTTCTGGTGAATTTTATTAATTACTTGTAGATATAATAGCTATTTATTTTAACTAATCGTTAAAACTGAACGTTTTTTAATGATCCTCGCAGTAGATTTAGTGTGGAAAAATGTGTCTGAAACTATAATTGAAGTGTTGTTCCAACGCAGATCATTTGTTACCTTTTATGAGACTGTTATATCTATGCGACGGTCTTAGTTGCAAAACAAAACAATCCATTAAAATTAGTATGTTAAGTTTAAATAAATAACTGTAATAATTTATAACCGTATACGATGTAATTGTAAAAAGTAAATAAGAAAAAAATATTATGTAATTTGTTATTGTTGTCGCATCCTACCGCTCATTGAATATGTAATAAATTCTGTTACTGATTAGAAAGGAGCAATTCTACTATTAGTCCTAAGATTTCAATGAGTCCCAGCTTAGAAAAGGTGTTGTTAAATGATCGTGATGATCTCGATGCACGAGGCCGCGACGCTTTGTACTTCTGTTCGAGTATAACCGTGTCGTCACGCCGCCATACATCACACAACGCACAAAACGCAGCTCTTTGACGATCACTTAGAGCATCCAAATCGATTTCACACAATCCACCGAGCTACAGGTGTAACCATTTAACCACTCCGACATTCGTATGTTCATCTAGTTCATTGGATAAGTTGCGTACCTAAATCCTGAATCGCTGACTCATTGACGCTTTTAAATGTTTGTTTTAAAATTTAAAACTTCCTAATAAGTACTATCACTCTCATTATTTTCCACTTTGGACGATTTGTCACCCTTCCCTGTTTAGTTATCATGTTAACGACAGTACTTCTGATTGTCCTCGTTTCATGTATTTACTGCAACTTACTTGTGTCTTTTTTAAGAGGATAATGTAATACGAAGTTGTGGTTATTGTATTTCAAGTGCTGTTTACGGTTAGTATCAGCCATGGTATCAGTTAGTTAGCAATTAGCATGCTGCTTGTGTATTTTATTGATACACGAACACGAAGCTTTAAATAAAGCTCTAAGCGGTTGTCGCAAATTTAGTGTGTGCCTATATCATATGTGATTTATGTTTATGTTTATGAAAAGGATATTTTTCTCTCGAGTCGGGTTGATGTTTGTCCCATCACTCCTTCACCTTGTTTGGCCGAGAGGAGCGGATAAGATAAGTCTATTATGCGACTGTCCGTTACCCGTCAGCGCTCGCCGTGACAGCTGTTAACTTAACATCCCTTTATTTTTTCAGCAAATATTTTTCTCTGAAAATATTCACAGCTAGCGTGTCTTATTTTGTCATGTTTAATTGATGTCATCACTGAATAGATAAATTATCTATTCAGTGGATGTCATATTCGTGTTCTTTTGTATATTTGCGCTAAGCTTACAATTAATAATCCATGGTATACTACATATCAAACGAATAACTCCGAAGTAATATTTGAAAATTCAGTCCAGGAATCAATTTGTGCACAAAATGTTTTTCAGTCACGTATGAACAAATGGATCGTATCCGTGTTCGAGAGTGAGTTTATTTTTTAATTTTCGCTGCAGAGCTCCGGATAATGCTGCAGCTTTGTAGCGGTGTCGGTGGGATGCGCAGTATCGTCCGTTCGAGGACCGTTCGTTTGTAATTGATACTTGATTCGTGCAACGAGAAGTGCGATTAATTGAATGATTGGTGGCGGCGCCAGCTGGACACCTCTCGAGATGACGATGCGCAGGCCTGCATCCGCGCATGCATGGTTACCCACTTGTGCGCGTCCCTCCGCCTGCGCGCGCGCCGGGATGAGTTTACGTTTACGTCAGCTATTAGAAACGGACTCAAATTAGATCTACACGCAGTGGAAATGCGCTTATGCGTTTATCCAATAACCTACGCGTCCTTGCTCATGTACAAAATTAACGCCTATTTAAACGGAAATCCTGCGCGTCTAAGCTGCTTATATTCTTAGGAGTTTGAATTCTAAACGATTTTAATAGAAGCCAAGTGGAGTCAAAGAGTTTAGAGGTTCAAATGGTCACAAAGTTGCGTTGGTGTTAATACCAAAATTAGTTTAACCGCCTTTGTAATTATAGGACCCACCTATCTAGTAATGATACCTACGTAATCAGTCAGGTATCAAACGAATGCCGAGAGTCGCATAACAATGGAATTTTTATTGTGTCTCGTTTACACATACTTGACGAGTTAATAAGGTTCAATGTTCAGTTGGATGATATTTTACTTTTTAGAAGAATCGTAAAATGGTGTACATTTTGAAAAATGTTCAATGACTATATTTAAAAAGCTTGCTGGCTTGGAATTACAAATATATTTTTATTTTATTTATGTATTGAATAGTTACCTAATCGTTAAAATTATCATAGATATTTTCAGTAATTACGCTTAGGTACTTGTTGATAATAGATTTGATAAAGTGCCAGCAGTCGATTACAATGCATTGCTCCGATAAATCCGCTATTTTCACATAGATATAATTTAATATTATTTAATTCTCAAGTTCTCCGGTGTTTAGTGTTTTCAAGTGATTTAATGAAGTGGAGATATTCGATTACTAAATGAGTTTTTTCGTGAATTGGTTAGGAGGGTATGTACAAATATAGTTTCTTAATGTATCATTTTGGCTCTTTTGGGCTAACTATACGGTAAATATGACAATTATAAAAAAAATACTTACATAAAACCATTATTCGTATGAATTGTAACCAAAAGGCTGATTTATTAATACTTATTACCCGAGTGACTTAACAAATGTTCTGTCATTTTGAAAAAGAGTATGATGCATGTTTTTTCTGTCATCATCAGCTTTGTGAACCGTAATTCATCGATTTAAAATTTAAATGGAATCTTAAACGGTCCATTGTTGGAAATTGCAACGTCGTGTTACGAGGCAGGCAACTGTTTTATTACAGAAAAAAACATTGGATAACTTTCACAGCCAAACTCACTCTCTCCGGCAACATTTCCAATTATCCTCGTCCGTTAATCGAGTTTTACCGAAGTAGAGTATTTCCTGGGGCTCTAGTGGCAGGGTCATTCGGAGAACGACCGGGTTCGAGATGTTTGCGTCAATTTAAAAGGAAGCGCCCATGCCTATTTGCAGATCGTAAACGCTGGGATATGCACGAATCATCATAAAGTTTCGTTGACGTGTAAAAATGCTAGCCGAAGAGGACGAAGACGACATTTGGAGCACTGAGATCGAGTGAGTACTCGGTCAGAAAGAGTAGGACATTATTTTACGAACAACGCCACTCGTAAGCTTCCGTATTTTTTAACCATAAATATCCCTTATTTTAACGTTGATAAAATTATGACTCGCGTAACGAACACATGAAAATAAATTTCTGATAGCGTTCCTATTTCAAGATTAAGCTAACATTATTCTCGGAAGCCTTATTTGCTACCTTACACTGTTATTAAGTAAACCTGTCAAGATAACGCGAAATGTTTGCACAAACCGCGCTGCCATTGTTCTTAGACAACCTATGTCATCCTTTTTTTTTATAATTTCAACACGAAAAATGATTAGTGCTAGTTCACTGGCACTGGTGTTATTGGTACACATGAGTACATATTTTGAATCTGGGCGTTCTTTGTGGGTGATACATCACAATACGTTGGCCCGTGCCAGGCTCCTCGACTTAATCCTTATCAGTTACAGCGAAGTCGCGCAACACTCATCACTCACGTCACCTCACGTGTTTCATGTTTGCAGCGATTGTTTTCCATGATCTAGATAGATATCCTGTCTCTCTTACCCCGCTGTGTGCATTGTGTTCTAGATTTTTCGCGGTTCGAAGCGAGCGAGTGGCCATTAGTTTGGTACGTTTATGAAAAAGGATTTTCTTGGTATATTTCAGCTACGTTGCTCTATCGCCGCCGCCCACGCCCACGGCCGAGTCGTCACCAGCCTGGCTGCGTCGCTCCTCTATCGTACTGTACGTTCGCATCGCACCCACATATCCATGAATATTCATATCATCAAGCTTCTCAACAAATAGGTAAATGACAAATATTCACCGGTCGCGTCGGTATGAATTAAATATAAAAGTCACATAGCGTTCATAAATCTCGCTCCGCGGTGTAAGTGAATTTTCCCTGCGTTTTATTTACATTACCTAATATCGATTCGAGTCGAGCGTAGTTTTATAGGCGCTTACCTCACGGTGCTGGTGCTACGTCACAACTTTATTGTGGTCGAGACAGTTTGACACATTGATGGATTCGTTTTCGACGCACGGTTATTATAGCCAGCTAGGTTACGTAGGCTATTAGAATTGAAATCGCTGCTTGTTTCAATAGCAGTGCTTGGAACTTGAAATAGAATACTTGTCTGTTTAGGTATTTCTGTAGTAAGTATGCCATTGCGATTGTGATGGTATGTTTACGAAGTAATCACAGGTTACAGACGCGCATATGACTCGCGCTCATTTGTTTAAATGTTTAGTAAACATACTTGTCCTTTCTTCTCGGTAGATTGCTTCTGATATCTCTCTGATCTATGATACTATACTGGTTTACTTAACGCTTCGGTAGTTGCCGATTGCCAATCAAAATGTCGCGCATTTATGATATTGCTGATGAAAGCGGTACTTGTGGGTTTCATCTTATCTGTAATAGATAAAATTCAACTACCTACTTTAGCTATTTAGATAATAATAAGCAGCGGTAGCGAAACAGTATAGGTTCAATTGTTAAACGAGCCTTTCAGAAATTTCAATAACAACTCTATAAAAATCACACTATTGCTAAATCTTAAAGATATAACTTCTGTCTCGATAAAACGTTTTTACGTGATTTTAGTACCTAATTTTGAAGGATATTTTTATGGCCCCCTATTTTAATTCAAGTAAACGTTTATCATGCCATATAAACAAATTGGGTCCGTAAATGGCGATGTATTCATGGCGATGGGTGATTAACCTTTTTGGGCCCTAGCCAAGAAGCCCCACGAGTTTTGATGAGTCGCGCGTATGACAATTTCAAGCCATTAATTAGTGAACTTACAAAATGTTATCCACATGTTAATGTTAAACATGTACCTAACTCTTGATATTTCGGAACATTACGAGTAGACTCGTGTGTGGTGGGCCTGGTGATGTCGTTGACCACTTCACTGTAACACTAATTACTTCGGTCTTGTTATCAGTACTCAGTAATGTAGGAATTTGAAGTAAGTAAGGGTAAAAGGAAAGTAATAAATGCTTAGCCATTTATTATGGTCCATGGTCTTGCTTGCAAAAATTTAACAAAATGCTGAAACAAGGTTCTCTTTTGCTCGTGCGACATACAATACTTATTCGTTGGTACTATTACTGCTAAATATTTTGAAATTTATCAGTTTTGCTACATTGATATCGCTTTTGATGTATTTTTATGCATTCAAGTTTGCAGATGCCAACAATTATGAATAATGCAATGTAAAAATGCAAATTTTGTATTTTCCCTTGCTGATTGGGCGGCGGTTTTATTGAGCTTAACCACAATGTGGCAGATTACAGAATTGTTGACGATCGCGAAATAATTCATCTTGTCAGTCTCACCAAATGGCGCCGCAACATTTACCAACTTTTTTGCTTATTTATAACGTCGTCATTACTGTTTCATTCAAGTTTCTTAATCTGTAGGTACAACCAGTTTAATTTTTGAATCAAGACTTTTTTGTCGCATACTTAAATGAGCCTTGGAACACAGTTAACTGACGTTGCAATATCGAGTAGATATCTCAACTACAACTAAATAAAAAGTCTGAAGTTTCAACTGCAATCCTCTCGGTGGAGCAGAATTTCTCTTGAACTCCGGCAGCTGTGTGGAGATGATATTAAAGTCACTTTTATACTGTACAAGCTTTTATTACGTGCTTCTGCTTATCTTTTCCCTGCACACCTAATAACTTTTCACTTAGTCTTACATCATAAAAAGTTTTGAAATTAAATTTCTACTGAACAACTCTTAATCTTATTTTATTCAACTAATATTCTGCTTATCTAGCAGATTCAGTATGTACATCGAAAGTGATAGGGCTTTCCCGAAACATATGAGTTGTGGGATAATCTTCGTCTAAACTCATAAAAAGGAACCAAATTTCTTTTTCACCCACAGAAAATAACTGTTTTTGCTTTTACAATTAATAATACGAGAAATCATTAATTTATTTATACTCTTAATTCACCACATGGCATGGTGATCGAGTCAATCCTAAATCGGATGATGTAATATACATTTTCGTGCTGATTTTGAGTTCATTCTCAATACTTGGCAATAAGTAGGCAATGAGTCACTTGTTGACCCATGGCGGCCTCATTAGTCTGGGAGTTTTGTTATATTTGGAGTACCGTTACTGAACACTTTCTTCCATTGCGCATCGGTCAGTACGCCGTTATTTGTATACAAAATCACAATGAACACAATACAACCTGATTTATTGTAACAGTTTGATGACACACTAATTGAATCATATTTTATAGGCACTGTGTTTAACGAAATCGATTGTGCATCTTGGATTTATGCATAAGCCACTTGCGCCACGGCAATATGTCAAGATCGAGTTAAAGGGCAGCAGTTGTGCAATTGGTTTGTAAGTGACCTGATATGGTTGCCGAAATTAACACCTAACGTGGTTAACCAATAATGTTACATTTTTATATTTGACTTGTGCGCTCAGTGCTACGGTTCAACAGCTCATCTTTTGTTGAAAAGTGAACGTGACATGCTTGTTCCAGTCTACTTTCATTATGTATGTCACACTAGACTTCGCGATAAAAGATAGCATTTGAGGCCGCAATATGTTTTTTATCGACTTTGATTCATATTTTGTTATTGTTTTTTTGACTGAAGCGACGATAACATCGGCCCCCTTGCTGTGCTCTAGAAATCAAACTCGGTGTGCCGAATAAATTATGAGCAATAATATTGATCCAATGACAGACTATTGTTAATGTTCTATTTCCATTTCTGATACTCGGAAAATCGATACGCAGTGTGGTTAACTGCATCAGC
The DNA here is from genome assembly GCA_963584085.1 of Pyrausta aurata. Classification (NCBI taxonomy): domain Eukaryota; kingdom Metazoa; phylum Arthropoda; class Insecta; order Lepidoptera; family Crambidae; genus Pyrausta; species Pyrausta aurata. The sequence continues at coordinate 5,777,258 of OY757254.1, forward strand.
ACCTTTACCATGAGTTTACGACGGTTTTACTCGCTAGCGACTACGTCAAAAAAGTCTATGGAAAATTGCACAGCGCCCCTAGCGGTCACTTTCAGAACTAAAATTTTCTATACAAAAAGTTACGTCTTCGCTAGCGAGTAAACCGACGTAAACCCATGGTAACGTTACAGGGCACAGCGTTCGGTTGGTTGATTGATATTAGGTAGGTACGCACATATTTAATGAACGATTGACACTCTGGCTTTTGCTGCAATAGTACCGGAGCTCACGTAACCGGGAGAAATAGGAGGACGTAATTCGAATACGTTGACCGCAACTTATTTTAAGTTATGTAGGTTGCTAGATTTCATACTGGCAATGGCACTTTGTTGACACTTCTGAAATTAGTTGGTGTCGAGTGCAACATCGATACTTCGTCTTGGACGCGCCCTGCAATAAGACGAGGTTTACTCGAACCAAGTAGACTAGGTTCTTCCTCTTTTTTTCAATTTATTTTATTAGATAGCCAGACATAAAGCCACGACCGCACCTGATGTTAAGTGACTGAAAATTGACACACGTTAAGAATTTCTTATTATTGGCGTCATTTTATTTACTCACATTATCTAACGTTTTAAACAGTAGAGGGCAACGCAAATTGTTAGACAATAACAATGATAAGGAAATAAAACTGTCACGGAGGGTATTACAAAAGTAGGTCTTGGGAATGATAACCGCGCCGAGAAGAGGGTGGCTTTCAGTCTGAGCGGCTATCAGGTGATGACGATGTCGCGCCGCGGCCGAGGGCGAGCGCAAGCGCAAGCGCCAGTAGCAGTCTCAGCGGCGCGCGCCTCGCACGGCATACACGCGCTCGCGCACAACGCTCCGCAGTGAAAGTCGCGCGCGCAGTTTTCGCTACGATTTCGTGCGTCGACATCTTCGTCTAGTTATTCTGTTTGTTCGTTGCGCCAGTGCAGCGGGGAAAGGAGGTCGGTGCCTGGCCGTAGCCCGTAAGAATTCGTGACTTGTGACAAAACAGTTTCCAATCGATGTTTATTACTGTGTGGTATTACCGAAATCATCGTTTACAACGCCCTTTGTATCAAACTATGAGCCCTTTATTTTTCCTTGAAGTAGTATCTCTATGTGTAATTTAATTAATTACAGACAAAATATAATTTACTTACATTATGCGCCCTCGTAGCTTTTGCCCAGAAAGCTAGCAGTTTGTTTTGATTACCTTTGTGTCTGTTTTGTGAGTACCTTCACGATTCGCTATAAATATTTAATGAGACAATACCATTGCCCGAGTGAGCTTTTGAAACCGGCAGCGATGATACAGGCTAATTGTATCACAATGGTCGTAGCTAAAAGCTCAATTCACAATTTACCTCCACTGCTACGAACCGTCTACGAATTCGTAGTCACATGAGTATTATTTACTCGAGATGATTTCGTGGAAGTGGCTTACTTTATGCGATTATTCTTTGCTAAATGTTCTACCTCGAATATCAGACAAGTTGGTCAAGTTACTGTCGGCAACAGTTGAGCCGCTCGGCTTGCGCACATTGACAACAGTGAAGTGAAATCGAGCGTGCGGCCGTGACCTCACATGCCATTTCTCTAACGCCGAGACACCGCTTATTTCTGGCTTAGCCCTTTTTTATACGTTATTCATATAAACTACTTGCTAGCGAGGTCAGCAGTACTTACAACTGACAATAGAATTACATTCTAAACTTAACAATTGTTACTTAATTCGGTAACATGACTGAACTTATCAACGACATGAATGTCATGAAAATCTAAATAAATAATATCTTTTTCTCAACAAATTTTCCTATGAAATGGCGTACGTGCCGTTGTAAATTTTAATATTTTTATCGAATCAAAGTTATCATTTACGGTGATAAAGCAGCTATCAACTTTCCATGATTTTTACTGATAGGCATGTAATTAGCTCAGCATGATCTGTATCACAATCATATTTATATTTTTTATAAATAATGCATTTAATTGTAACATACTTCTCTTGACCAGAATGGAAAATTTTTGGGACAAAGCTTTGGACTATTTACTTCAGAGCAAATCATTTAAAGCTTGGTTGTTTCATAGATTACATAATTTACCTGAAATAACTTTGATATTCCATTTGAGCAGTTAAATTTATCTCGAAACGCGGATTCAGAGGTGTTGTTAAATCGTTGCATTATATTTATCTAATTGCACTACCTAACAACATTACAAGCTCGGTAAAGACACTGTTGACACTGTAGGAAATCATAATTTTCAATTTTGGGATTCCTATCTTTATCTTTAAAGCTTTGAGAGATTTTAATCTAATTATGTCGGATTTGTAACCCGGTTTCAGTCTCATTCAACTGTTCTTCTAATTTCTAAATTGCTTACTCGGTTATAAGTGTAGCTACTAATACTTATTCATTAAAATTAAATAAATGAATGATTAGCTGTATCATTAACAGGTTGTATTGACTCGCATTAAGTTTCGCACGATTAGCGGCATGCTAATAGAGTACTGGATATATGTTTATGGAATCGGAAACCGCATTCCAGTTTGTTTTGCTGGCTTACTCGCCGCGGTCTCGGGTTGAGCAAGTCCCAATGCACTTTGAAATTGGACGCGCCCTACATTTTTCTAGTAATGGTAACTTGAGCAGAGGCCCTACCTTGTAAGACGATGTCAATAATATTTATCCATGTCTATTATATGTATGAACAAGTGAGTGTGAGTGAGCGCGATGGCTACAGCAGTAGTTATAGGGCTACAGAATAGGGTTCCTCAATTGCGTTGCAAACTTGCTACTGTCCGTGGATTACGTAGAAGATGTGCACTGAGCAATACATTTTGTTTCAATACAAGAAAAAACTTACCCCTTTGAATTTGTTTCTGCAAATTCTTTTGGAGCCGGTGCATGCATGATGTGAAGTTTACGTACACCAACAGTCTACGCACATCAGGCACCGACTCCAAAAGAATTTGTTTCTCCTTAATCGGAGACAAATGCGTTAATTTAAAGACGGTTTAATTTTTTTAAATTATATTTTTATCCAAACATTATAATTCATTTTGTTAATCAGTTTTGTCAAAAGATTTATCATGAACCACAAACAAATGTTCTTCTACCACTAAAAGGCGGTTTTTTTTTAATTTTATTTTATAATTTTTAGTTATACCTACATATATCTCAAAAACTACTGAACCGATTTTGATGAAACTTACACGGTACCCTAAGATGGAATATATCCGATGGAACTAAAAAAGAATTCCCGTTGAGAAATCCGTGGACAAACGTACAAGTAAACATAAACACACTCATGAAATCCTACACTCGTGCTTGGAAGCATTAATAGAATACCCCACCCAATTATTATAAAATTCTAACGACATCAAATACATACAGGTCAAATTGATTATCTCCTTTTTTTGAAGTCGGTTAAAACTTCACTATCATGCAAGTAAGTACAGCACTCATTGTATATGCGTATTAATGATGACTCAACAATAACATGTGTAGTTTTTTTGTTTTTCATAAAGAATAGGTAAGTTCACTGGAGCTTTTGTTATGTTGTGGAAATGTACGCGATAATGTTCCTATATCTGAGGCTTAACAATTAAATGTTTTTAATGTAAAGATTTCTTCCGTATATATACCTTTTTATAATTAAAACAGGTTAAATCTTTATTTAAAAGCAACGCTTTTTTCTGCATATAAATGATTTATTAATTTAACAAAATTAGGTCGCACAAATCTCATTGAAGAGATTTTCGCTGCTGCGAAGTTAATATGGCGCCTATTTGTAGCTGACGCAGATTTGGGAAAATTCCCAAACTTCCACTGAATTTCAAGTATTTACGCATAAACGCTCGGCGTGATGGCGTCTACTGTCTTGTTCGTCTTGCTTGATCGACATATCGATTCGATATCTGCTAAGTTATTGGACTCGAGTAGTATCTGTATATGAAAGTGATCATTTTATAGCCAACTAGCTTTTGCCCGCGACTTTGTCCGCGTGGAATAGTGACTTCTTTCTCCCGTTTTTTACACATTTACCACTATATCTTTGCTCCTATTGGTCGTAGCGTGATGTTATATAGCCTATAGCCTTCCTCGATTACTGGACTATCCAACACAAAAAGAATTATTCAATTCGAACCAGTAGTTTCGGAGATTAGCGCGTTCAAACAAACAAACAAACAAACAAACTCTTCAGCTTTATAATATTATATAGTATAGTATAGATTTGAATTCGTTTAAATGTTAATCTTAACACATACATTGATGCACACTAAACAAATGTAAATGTAGTGTGAGTAGTAAACAAATGTAAATGTACATATACTTTGTAGTATGGATCTACATCAGGTGCACATGTGGTCATAGATCGCTAGCATAGCGGAACAGTTTCAATAATAACTTGCCAGTTAATTATGTCAACAGACCGGTCGTAAACTGTTTAGTTTAAGATTCAGAACATGTGTGAATTATTACCTTTAGGTATACATATAAATCAATCATAAGAAATCGTAAAACATACTCTTATTATATTGTTTTCACCAAATAGTCAATACCTACACCGCTTTCCAATACTATGTTTTCAATACTATTTTTTTATCGGGCTTTTCAATTCGGGTACCTAACTAAATATATTAAGTGCATACTGCAAATACATACAAAAATCAAAAATGACTAATTAATAACACATAATAATCGCAATATATAAACTAAACATATTTTCAAGAAATCCTTAAATTATGTGAGCGTCACAGTTTTGAAAACGAAATCGCATTCAAACATACCTACACCGCTTTCCAATACTATGTTTTCAATACTATTTTTTTATCGGCCTTTTCAATTCGGGTACCTAACTAAATATATTAAGTGCATACTGCAAATACATACATAAATCAAAAATGACTAATTAATAACACATAATAATCGCAATATACAGGGTGTTTCATGTAACGTGTCAAGCCGATGCGTGGTAATAGGTGAGTACCATACCTATCCATTTCACCCCCATGTATGTTAGACAAATATTTATAGTTTAGGGGTTATAATTTTTTTTCGATATTTTTCATGATGCACCTAGACGATATCTTTAAAAAATTATAACTTTTTTTTGGGTCCTCTTTTCTCAGATATTTTGATCTCAATAGAATGCCCATTTTTTGCAAAATTATGAGTAAAATAATCGCCATCCTAACTTAGACACAAAATTATTGATCAAATTTTGATCAAAAAGATACAAAATTATTGATCGTTACTAAAAAATATTGCATTAAGCAGAACCGAATAGAATTTTCAACATAAATTTAAAAATATAAAAAAGGTTTTCCATAGTTTATGACTTATTTTAAAAACTGCTTGACTTCATAAACTTTCATTACAATACAAAAAACGATCTACTTAATGGGTAATTTTTAGATTACATCGGCCGTTGAATGTGGCAAATCGGAAATCTCTTGATTTTCGTAATTTTTATTTTTATTGTTACCTTTGCATATTTTTATGAAATCTGATATTTAGTGTCCCTCTATGTTTAAATAGAGCTCATTTGATAACAAGTAGATACATTATGTACCTACTACTATCTTTAACCACGACCATATGAGTTAATGAGGGATCCAAAATTTTACTTACATTGCACTCAAATTTCGTACTTTATTAACAACAAATAAACAAGAAACAATTGAAACTAAGACATGCATCGTAAAAATAATCTACAACCCATTTAATCACAAACTAAATCATTTCCTTGTAGCGTGGGATAGCTATACTAATCCTTTAAGGTCCTTACCTTCGCAAGTCCCTACTAGCGAGCACTAATAATTATTGGCAGTAGCAGCATTTTATTTTGGCGCAATCACATAATCACTAACTGCTCCAGCTTTGAGTGCTGAGCCCGACCCAAAATGAAAAGTTCTTAGCTCAAAGGATTAGTATAGCTATCCCACGCCACAAGGAAATGATTTAGTTTGTGATTAAATGGGTTGTAGATTATTTTTACGATGCATGTCTTAGTTTCAATTGTTTCTTGTTTATTTGTTGTTAATAAAGTACGAAATTTGAGTGCAATGTAAGTAAAATTTTGGATCCCTCATTAACTCATATGGTCGTGGTTAAAGATAGTAGTAGGTACATAATGTATCTACTTGTTATCAAATGAGCTCTATTTAAACATAGAGGGACACTAAATATGAGATTTGATAAAAATATGCAAAGGTAACAATAAAAATAAAAATTACGAAAATCAAGAGATTTCCGATTTGCCACATTCAACGGCCGATTTAATCTAAAAATTACCCATTAAGTAGATCGTTTTTTTGTATTGTAATGAAAGTTTATGAAGTCAAGCAGTTTTTAAAATAAGTCATAAACTATGGAAAACCTTTTTTATATTTTTAAATTTATGTTGAAAATTCTATTCGGTTCTGCTTAATGCAATATTTTTTAGTATCGATCAATAATTTTGTATCTTGTGTCTAAGTTAGGATGGCGATTATTTTACTCATAATTTTGCAAATAATGGGCATTCTATTGAGATCAAAATATCTGAGAAAAGTGGATCCAAAAAAAGTTATAATTTTTTAAAGATATCGTCTAGGTGCATCATGAAAAATATCGAAAAAAAAATATAACTCCTAAACTATAAATATTTGTCTAACATACATGGGGGTGAAATGGATAGGTATGGTACTCACCTATCACCACGCATCGGCTTGACACGTTACATGAAACACCCTGTATAAACTAAACATATTTTCAAGAAATCCTTAAATTATGTGAGCGTCACAGTTTTGAAAACGAAATCGCATTCAAACACAATCAGTTTCGTCATTAATCATAAATATGACATAAGTTGGTACGCATTTGATATCACCACTACAATAGGTATCAGTTTTGAAGTAATGTGACTTGAAAAATAACAATTAATCTTCATTGGTTGTAATTGATTTTGATGATTCAAGAGGATGGTTCAGTGATATTAATAGCACATTAATTTTCCTTCGAAAAGAATTGATTCCCGTTCAAGATCTTTGTTGATGTCTTAGCCTTGGTGAAGGTTTCTGCAGTTTTGGTTACAATTTGTAATTTTGAATGTATAGGTATTCCATTGTGATTATTTGGAATTTCAGACCATTCCCTTTAACGTCCACCTCTAACAAAGCACTGCCGTTATTTCAAACAGGGTTAAGCAATTCGTCATGTTTCAGTTTATTGTTGTTATTTGGCATTACACGGAGTAACAGTGCTTTGACATCATCTTATTTGAATGCAAGCTAAATGAATAAAATCCTTTTGATACTTACATAGCCTGTCATATCAAATGTCACTAGTATGGTTTAGAAACGGGTTTTATTAGACATTTTTCCACTCCAGAGATTTCTCATTATTTTCAGTCCATTTTACAAGATCTTTTTACCGAATTGTTCTAGTTAAATAGCTTTTTATGTACTTCAAAGATATTTTATTCATTTGTTTTATTCACCTTTGTATTGAGAAGCTTATCTAGATACACATTTTGTATTTCCTAGCGTTCTTTGTTCAATGAGATTGAATTATTTATTTGGATAACGTCTTTGTGCGTTTGAGTATTTGTCTTTGCCGGTTGATTAGTATTCTGAATGCGGTTGTAGAGCTACTCCTTGTTAAATATGCGTTGTTTGTGCACAGAACAGCATAAGGAAACTCTAGAAGGCCCGCTCGTTTGTGTACTGTTAGCACGTTACTCATACTTAGGTCATCATCATCATTATACCTTCAGCGCGATTGTATTTTCTTTCTTTTATTGTATTCTTGATTATAAATCTACGAATGGAGTTTATTTACATTTCAATATAGTTATGTTTCTATGAGCAAAAATTTCTAAAAATTGTTCTGCTCATTAAATAATTACAACCAATAACAACAAATGAATTACTTTCTTTGAATCAAGATGAAAAGGGTTTACTATTTTACAGCTGACAGAATCATCATATACCTTGATGTATTGTTTATTTTAATGAAAATACACAATTTACATTGCTCTCTGAGGTCGTGAGCGACGAGTTCACTGTTTCTATACACGCATTGTGCTGGACCTCCGCCGACCATCATTGTGTTGTTCCATGTGATTGCACCTACTTATACCGCGCTACCATTGCTCTCGATAATGTATTCCCGCTTATAACGCAAACAAATGCGCGGATGGTCGCGTGTCGTGACACTAGAACAAGCTCATTACAATACCAATTAATACTATGAATACTGTTAAGAATTAATTTGAGAAATGACGCGTTACAGTCACAAGACAAGAAATTTTTAGTTTTTCTTTCAAAACAAATTAAAACAAAATACCTCGACAATCGTCTAAACTTTTTTTGCAACATTAATTGTATTGTCGTTTGTCAATTTCATCATATTTTGTATTTTAATCATACCATTTTCGTTAGTTTCGTCAAGTATTTTCTTAACTTATCCACCACAGATTGTGGAATCGTGCACAAGAAATTCACACAGTTAGTAACTCTGCAAAATACACATAAAAGTTATCGCGATTGAAATCAAACTTGTCTTGATGTATTTTTGATGCGAAACATTGTGACTGCGGTTTCCTAAAAACATCCTAAATTATTCTTATCAGGCAATATTACGTTCATGTTTTTACCTGAAAACAGTCGTTTATCGGGAGGAAATCAGTAATAGAGATGATTAGATATGAATGTTTCCGTGCTTTAAGCTACAGATTCTGCGATTTTCGTGATGACCTTTGAATTTAAAAGATTTTTATCAGATATCTTGAAAAAGCCTACCCTAGCAACCTCACCTTTATTAATATTAACGTCTAACTTTTCATCAACGAAAACCCAACCCTTTTGAAGTTCATGTAAGTAATTTTTTATTAAATCACATACACAAGTTCATATCAACATCGCATTTTAATTGTTTCTTTAGGAAATGAATGACGCCTATCTAATTGTTGTTTCCTCATTTTGATACGAATTTAAATGACATTGTCCTCTCAAATTGTTTGTAAGTGTCAGCGAATTGTTAATAGTTATGCGCTATTTAAATCTCGTGGGCTTTGCTTTGTCGCTGAAGGTTCCAGAATACTGTTTATTATAATTTTCTTGTTTCTCTCGGAACGTGCGATAACAGCAAAGGCGCTAGCACAGTAAAGGTGCCAACACATTTACGAGTGTTAGTGCGTGCTCTATCATACTTCAGGTTATTACCATAAAAATCGCGAAATGATTTAGAAGTGACATGTTTGCCATGCACATGTGTACGACTATGCATCCAAGGTCTTTCTATTAGTTCCACCCTTAAAGTTAATACAGCTCATTGTTTGCGTATCTACAATATGCAAGCTATGTTTTGTTATCGCACTCCTTAAGATGTAATGGCACTAAGTGCCTTGTATTTATAATTGTAATTCAAATTCTTATTTAGTTTCGTTAATTTACCACTATACTATTAGAATGTCTAGTAAATAGAACGTGCAAAAGCGTACACTAGTGTACAGAGTACTAATTGGCTGTAACAAGAATTTGGTACATGTATAGTAAAAACCAAGATACATCGGCTATGATACGGGTGCCTTCTTACCTCCAGCTGACATGACGTGGGAATAATAGTGAATAAGTTACAAAAAAGATTCCATTGTTTAAACTCCGTAAATCGTTAATCAAAGAAGTAACATTTACCAGCGTGAGTTGGTACTTCAAACGGAATGTAAACGTCGTGAAACATCAAAAGGCTTTCCAAATTGCGATGTTCTGTTTGAGAGGACGAAAAGACATTTTGCTAGTTCGATGTGCTTTTATCTTTTTACCGGATAGATTTTATACGTCAGTGATTCGCAGCTTTATGTTTATCGTTGTTTCGAACGTGGAGGATGGATGGGCGATGGATAGTTGTCAATAAATCTCTGTTAGTGGTGCGTGATATGTGGAATATGTGGTGCGGAGAGAGTTCGTTAGTGTCGGTGGTTATCAGTAGTGGGTCGCGCGCGGTGTAATTAGATAGTGATAGGGCGGGGGTCGCGGCTGGCGCGGGCTCCGGTCGGAGCGGGAGGCCAGAGGTTAATCTTCTCGGTGACATTGGGCGGACGTTTCTCGTGGATGACTGACGGTTGTGGGTTACCTTTGCCGCATATAGTAATGCTCATTCATTATGCATGTCTAATACGAGAGAAGCAATCATTACATTACTATTTTAATTAAAATGCAATTTGCTGTTGGAGTAAATCATCCTTGAAAATATATAAAGGCGCTGAATTTAAGACCGAAATACATGGTTCATTAATTAAACAAATCGTAGGTTAAGTTTTAATTACAGTCTTTATTGAAAGAAACAGCAGTTGCTTAATTATCTCTGTCATTGTTGATAGTAGTGAGTACTTGTTAGCTAATACGATGTTGTCAGAGCTAATTCCAAACCTGGACGTGAATATTTCGCTCTAGTTTTGGCATGTTTTGTTGAATTCATATGATCATTCGTTTGCCTTATTTTAATTTAAAAACGTATTACAGTTTTTTGTCTCATAATTGTTGTAAAATTAGTCTCTGAATAATTTACAATTCTGGTCCTGATGTTGCGTACAGCTTACGCTGGTTAATGTAATGGGAAGGCTATTTAAGTAGTTTAATGCTTAGAGGCTTATAAATATTTTAGCTACGATCTATGGGAACGAAGTAAAACTAAAACGCGCGAACGAAGTCGCTGGCGGGCCGCTAGTTACGATATAATTTTAATGTACGTAATTACAGCGAGTGTGTCTGTAAATGTTTTTGCTCCGTCATTCTTCGCGCGGACCTAACGCATATTTCGTTACAGTTGCTCGACCTAGATATAAATTGCAAAATTTAGCTTCACTCAGAGGTTGATCGGGTTGCAATTGCAGCTGAGTATGTTTTAGTTTTGCTTGACTCAGCCAACAAGTGCACCAGCTTCCTAATTTGACGAATAAATTGAATGAGTGTCAATTCATGAACTAAATTAGCTGACGACCTTGGTGCGTTTTGCTGAACGACGCAACTGATTGTTTTGATGACCATTTCGAGCTGGAGGAAGTGCGGAATAGTGTCAACAATGTACCCGTGGTAGTAAAGCTGGTGTTTTACGAGCGATATTAAAATAAAGTGGATGTGCACGTTTCCGCTGAGTCCGCGTCTTGGGCCGTCTCCAAGAGTGCGAGCGTTAGCCATTGAAAAGGTCGCGCCATCGCACGATAATGAAATCGACCGCAGTAAGAAACGGCTAGGCTATTTATGCAAGACGGTGGCAACTTTCTCCGCATCGCGAGGTGCGCGCGAGTCGATCGCAGGCTGCAGTTACGAAAGCTGCTGCAGCCACCTGCTTAATATGGCATAGCGCCGGTGCCTGATACTATAAATAACCAGCCGATAGAAAAAGTATTGTTTCCTGTGATTATTTTTACATAGTTTCGTTTCTCAGATTGATGATTATTACCTACTATCGTAATGTTTGCTCGTATCAATATCTAATTTATGTTTTTCTATGTTCTATTAAATTTAATCTTATCCTATTTTAGAAGAAATCTTCAGCATAATCCTCATTTTTTTATGCTTGGTGATATTTCCGTAAACTGTCAAATTCCATACGATTTTAACTTAACCTGTATGTAGCATTTCTCGACATCAATGACACATAGCTGCGGTAACTGCAGTTTTTGGCAGTCAGGCCAAAGTGCTTGCCCCGATTCGTGCTTTCCAAGATGAATGTCATTCCATCTTAATTAATAGCTCTTTAGATTTCCGTTCAAATTTAAATTATAATAAGTGAAGCAACGCAGAATGAATCCTAGAAAAACATAATTAAGCATTTGCGTTTTCCCATCTGTTTACTATTATCTCTTTAATGTCCCTCGGGCTTTTAATATCAAAGCTCTCGTATATTCTTTTAAAAAGAACGCTTGCTGGAAACTGGAAATATTTTTCTTTCATTTAATGCAGTAGTATTGCGAATCGAGTTAAGCAGAATATTCTCTGACGATGAAACGGTAATACCACACTAGTTCTTATATCGATTTCTGGAATTATTTTTTTTAACCTTCAGGCTAGCAGTGAACGAAACTTCAGAACAATACAAGTACTCGGACAGTATTTTTAGTGTTCTCGAAGATTTCGACATGAATATCGAAAATGGTGGAGCCGTAAATGTGATTCGAGCTCCATAGTGAAAGTGTGACTGTATTTTAGTGCGATTAAAATTGAACAATGAGTGGAGGCGAACCTACGCTAACGGAGTCGCCGGTGCCGCTGGCACTAGCGAGACTTCAGGGGCGCCCGGGCCGGGTGCCTCGAGGACTGCGCATGCACAGGCCTAGCCTGCCGCTCGCCAGCCTGCAGGAGGCTGTCGACGAAACGCCGCGACGATACAGCGAAGAGCCTGCCTTCCCCGATACGGATGACGATGAGGCTTTCGCTGATCTCGGCGAGGTCGACGAGCCGCCCCGATCCGCGTCCAACGGCCGCAGGGCTTCCGATGCTGCCTTTGCTGAACGATACAGAAAATTAACCGATTTCGATGAGCCCCCACCGGAGATGCCCCGTCGGGCCTCGGTGGCCGTGCCGGTCGGAGCCGACGGGTACGGGCCGACTGACAAGGGCAGGAGGCGTTCGTGGGCAGCGCGTCTGCAACTCGAACGCAAGAAACGACGAAAATCTGGAGGGAACGATACCGACGATGAGAGTGACACGCCGACGACGTACGTCCGCCAGAAGCGACCCTCCTGGTGGAACGTGTTCGTCCCTGACAATATGCTAAAGAACAGGTACAAAAATAAGTAGTTTTAAAACATGACATCATTCCTAAACGTAGTTGATGCGATTTGCATTCGGCAATTGTTTAAACTAACATGTTTTTATGCTATAGTTGTTGTTGTACCTACTTAATATAAGTACCTACATTAAATGTTTTATTAGTTTAATAGTAAATGGAGGTAATCGATGCAATGCTTTAATAATGCAGGTCATACGACATTCTCGAAGCATGGGATTAGAATGGAAATGTGTTACACTGCACCATGATACCCGATTTCCTTGACCTAATGCTCTAAGTCCGATTGTTAATGTTTGTAAACTGGGTGTGCTCTTTTCAGGGTTATTCAAGTAATGTTTAAACGTCTGTCACTTTTTTAAATCCTATGTGCGGCCTTTTCATTTTTTTTTGTGACATGACATGACATCTTTTTAGTCGCGAATAAATGAAACTAATTACACTTCGATTGACAAGGTAAAGCTTTTACTTTTTACAAGAACAAAAATAGTCTAGTTGATTAAATAAGTACTTGTTTGTACGGAGTCTATTTATTATTCAAGTTCTGAAAAAATTCCACTCCGTTGTAACTAAGATAAAGTGTTTGGTTAGGTTTCGGCAATTTACGCGACAAATTTATGATTTCTCTTCATCCTTATAAATCAGCAGTAGCGCTATCTTAAGATTTACGTACTTACACGCTTAACTTTTATCTTACGATGGTATTGTTTTCCTCACATAATAAGTACATAACAAAATATTTGGATAATTTATAGTAAATACCGGTAGATTACAATTCAAACTCCTTAATGTGACTTTTTACGTACCTTGTGACTTAGAGTTTTTTGGTAAATTTTAGTGATCTAAATAAACGTTAGATGTTTTCATAATCAAAAAATTTGATTTAGTATTACGGGTTTTGACTTCGAGATATGGTTTGGTTAGTGATAGCTTGTGGCTTCGAAATCTATCTTTTGCCTGTGATCAATAGAGATTACTACTTGTCATATTTATCATTGAAGTACAAATAAAAAGAACCTAGCGATAGAGCAATCACACACCTGCATAATAGAACAGAATTTAAAACACTGACTGATACGCTTTGTTGGTTCGGTACACTTGATATTTTCAATTCAATTATTTTCTATACATCCTTACTCATTTTAACATGAATCCGGGATTTGTTCTAAAATGCCTTATATCTGTCTCATTCCGGAGCTGTAATTTGCCGATAGCATTAATGCGAGAACCTCAAAGGATCCCAAGTGCCGGTATTAAACCACAAGAACCTCATATTCGAGATCTTACGTACAAGTAATACCCACCGAGATATAATCTCACACAGTTGTATTCGTATTAATCTATACTTCTACATCCTTGATTTTCGTCACCAGACGTAAATAGGTTGTATTTTTAAAACATTTATTGGTATTGGTAAACTGCCCACGTTTACTTATTTAATTTAGGCCGATATCCATTACATGTTTATTCACGATTTCTTTACATTTTAACAAGTGGGACGTGTAAATCCTATTTGTGATGTGCAAAACTCTTTACCTTGACACATGTGACTACTCCGTAACGAACACGTACGAAATTTGTACGACGGCGGCGTCGTAACACCTGCCCGGTTGATTCTCGATTCAATTTGGATAAAGGTCTCCAGGGTGATCCAATCCTTGTAACAGTAAAATAACATTTCCTACTTGACATTAATGGTATATTTCTTTTCTTTGGGGTTCCGTACTCAAAGGGTAATACAGAACCCATTACTAAGACTTCGCTATATGTCCGTCCATCCGGTCGACTGTCTGTCACAAAAACCGCGATGGCTAGACAGTTGAAATTTTCATAAATTATGTATTTCTATTGCCGCTATTTCAAAAAATACTAAAAATAAATCATGCAACAACCGCAATTTTTTTTGTCCCTTTTTTGCTCGATATCAATAATTAACAGGTAGAAATTCATCTATGTTGTTTACCTAATCAATCAATGACACGAAGCCTATTGTGCGCGAGTCTGACTCGCACTTCGCCGGTTTTTGGAACATTGCTTTTCTGTCTTTTTTATATACAACTGTGTCATGCTGTTGGTTGACTATGGACGTATTCCATGACGGACATATGCTAAACAAATAGATATAGATCATTAATAATCTCATTCCTTTTTCGTTTTATGCATAAATTAAATACGAATACCTATGTCATTATCTGGCAAAATCTTAGTGACGTTTAATAAAAATAATAGTAAAACAAATTGGGCGTACAATTTGCATAATATCTGTATTGGCCTCCAACATCAACCCACGAGATATTATTTCCGCAAACAAATTCATAGCTAATATTTAACGAATGCAGTTTCGGCGATATGCATTAAAGTGGGCGTGCCACCACGTGTTTTAGATTAATTTGTTAGCCATGCGGAAAATGGTTAAAATTTGTTTCGAATGTATTGTGTTGTGGTGTAGAGCCTTAGAGCGTTATGCCAAACGGTTTCGTCATACATCGCTCGGCCTCCACCTGAAGTTTCCGCAATCGTGCGTTCACCTTTTATTTTCTATGCAATGCAATACATCAGTCATCTCTTATGCAGTTTTGTTCGGTTTGCGAGATATACTGTTAATTTTAATTTTGTAATAATTTCAATGACTTTAAAAAGGTAAAAGCAGTGAATTAGAAATATTAGAATGTGATCACCATATTTGCCAACAAACCAAGTTTAATAAGCGATTACCGAGATTTTTTTGTTATAAGTTTTTGTGCAACCTTAAAGTAAGAACAAAATTGTGGTAAAAATATGAGAGAAGTATACGCAGAGCGACTCGATTAGTATGTCAACGCCAAAAACTCTTTCAACTTTTTGTGGTAATGAGTTCGACAGTAAATATACTATAAATTCACTGTGTACGACCAACGGTGTAACATACTAAAAATAAAGTAATCAGACATTTTTTGTAACACAGTTTTATGCCAAGAACATAAACTTACGCGGACTTGTAAAACGTTGGCGTTAATTTTCAGGGTCTTGGCATAAAACGAAATAGTAAACCAAAAAATATTGTTGACGGCTGAATAACAAAAACCCAAAAAAAGTTACCCATTTAGTATACCGTAAAATAACTTAAAATATTTTATGTAAAATGCCTAGTCTGAGGTGTAAAAAACCGGTTAAGTGCCTGTCGGACCCGCGCACTGAGGGTTCCGTGCCACCCTTAACTGAATTCAGGGTCCACTTACTTTCACTTAACGAAGACATCACAATATATTGTGACAGCAAAAATAACTTTGTTTTTCATAGTGTTTGTATGAAAGACAAAGTTATATTTGCGGTTAATAAAAATGTGCAATATCTCAAAAACTACTGGTTCGATCTCCTTAAAACCAATTTTCGTTGCAAGTTTTTGTTGAGATCTACATTATATATTTTTTTCAAAATTTTCACTTTCTTAGTTCAAAAGTTAGATGGGGGGGGACGCCCATTTTACCACTTTGGATGCGTGGTTTTAGAAACCTCAACATCATTTTCAAAGACCTATCCATAGACACCCCACACGCATAGGTTTGAGTAAAAAAAATATTTTAGGTTTTAGTTTCATGTATGGGAGCCCCCCCTTAAATATTATTTTTTCTTACTTTTTGTATCTGAATCGGAAAGCGGTAAACAAGATACACCTACTACCTACCTACTAAGTTTCAGCTATGTGATGCTTATAGTTTCAGAATAAAGTGGCTGTGACATACGGACGGACAGACAGACAGACAGACAGACAGACAGACAGACAGACAGACAGACAGACAGACAGACAGACTTGACGAAACTATAAGGGTTCCGTTTTTTGCCAATCGGCTACGGAACCCTAAAAATAAGAAAAATAACGTAGTGACGCAGTCTTCTACACAAGACGTATAAATAAGTTCTTGCAATCGTACGTAATCAAATCCGTAAACAATGCAACCTTTTGCTATCATTTAAAATATGGCTTTTGTAGGTAGAATGCAAGATGACTAATGCACATAAAAATCTACACAGCTATTGCTGTGTACATTTTTATGCATGCAAGCAATTTTAAATATTAAATGATACCTAGTTAATCTCGGACATTTGCCAAACTATACCCACGCTGTTTATAATATGCGATGTTTAATTACATTTTACAGTAAAATCAATCGGTTTGATTATCGTTTATAAATTATACTAATAAATAAGTCACTATATTTGATTTTAATATCGCTTCTTGGATGATCTACGCGGTTTCTCAAAACTTTTTGTAGTTGTAAGTTTGTTTTGTAGATGCTAGTAAACCTTGGCAATGATATGATTTATTTATCAAGGCTGGCATTCGGCCAGCGCGTCTCCTCCACACTGTTATTTCCAAGCTACTTAGCTTACTTAAAATCTAAAAGTATGTTTGGACCCTTTTTAACTCAAAATAAAGGTAAATTAATATTTATTTTGAATCTGAAGTATGTTCTGACCATTTTATAACTCAAATGAAAGTTAAATAAATGTTTCTTTCGAATCTAGCAAGTCTATTAATTTGTTCTGTCAACGTCGGGTCACAATTTTCCCTAGAGTAACACAAGTTATTGCAACTTTAGTTTGTACCTGAAGCAGATAGATTTTATTGTACTCTGCTTATCCTACATTGTTATCCATTTAAATTTTGCTGTTCTTATTTAAAAGAGCTTGATAACACTTAAAATGTTCTCAATATTATATAAATAAATTATCTGCTTTAGATAAATTAAACATCTCAAATTCTTTAAACAGTCTGGCCAAAGCTGCGGTAAAAGCTTGTAAATGAACAATAATAAAAATTGTAAAAAACGCACTGGAAGCAAAAAACACTAGCGTCTCGCATCTGTCTGTCTCGCGCCCATTTGTTTCGTCTATTCCAGTATTTTTCAGTGAGCATATTTACATATTTCACAAATGTCTGACCTTCACGGTTAGCTCCTGTTTTTTTTTACTCAGTAGTACAAGTACATGAATAATCATCTTATCAAGGAAATAAAGTCTTCTTCTTCTTCGTCCTCGCCTTTTCCCGTCACACGGGGTTGGCTTTCATAATCATGCAAGGATATAAAGTATACAATAGCATTAAGTCTAACTGAAATTAGTATAAAATATGAAAATAGAAAGAGCTACTAAATTCCTGTACTCGATAAAGCGTTGGTTGGCTGCATTGTATGCTATTTTATCACATTTGGCTTGCCACAATAGAAAATTCATTGCAATTTCCCATTCACTCTGTCTGTGTAGACTAATTTCAGTTTAGTGGCAGTAATCGCCGTGTTTACTAAACATTATGTTGACATGCATCTGTGCCAACCTATGTCAGTCTGCGACCGATATGTGTCCAACGCTCGTATGCAGTAATGCACTACAAGATTGCAATGAATGTATTGAAATAGAATCTATTTCAGTGCTGATAACGTTTATGTTACCAACAAGTCGCTTTGTCGTTATTATTATAATTTAATTTCAATTATAGTATTTATTTAATGTCCGGTGGACGTAGAGCGTAAATATCATAAATTGATTTATAGAGTGAAATAAATAATTTATTTTCATAAACACTATCTATTGATTGATAATATTAATTATTGGATCCAATAATGTAAATTGCCAGTTTCCATTTCAAACTGGAAAAGGGTTTATGCTTTATACAAATTATTAATGATAGTATGACTGGAACAGGCATAGGCGGGATGAGGGATCTCGATTATAAATCCGCTTTAAGTGTCATCCACGTCGATGCCTCCATTGTGTCGGATGATAGGTGGGCCTTAAACCCACACCCGCGATACCTATTGTATAGCACAGGGTCGCAGCCAAAACAGCTGACACGAGCCCAAAGTCAACCTTATCAACATGCAAAATACCGCCGATATTACTCTGAGACTAATTCGATCAATACAGTATCCATATATGGGTGGGTCTTGAATAGTCTATATGCATTACATATATGCGGTCAACCGAAATGGAGCTTTTTAACTGCAGGACAATATAGCCTTTGTTGAGTCAACATAGGTGTAATGTCTGTTGGTACTTAGTCATGTGATAAAATGATAATTCTACACAAATATTGAGAAATGATTTTATGTAAGACAATAGAGGGTGATAGAGGCGTGACATAAATAGTTGTATGTAGTATTATATTCTGTTTGCTGTGGGCATTAGTGGTGAGTCTACTTGTTTACGTGTTCTTGCAAATAATATTGTTTTTTTAATCCCCGACGCAAAAAGAGAGCGGTGTTTTAAGTTAAAGGTGACTGTCTGTGTATCCGTCTGTAGTATCGTAGCTCCCAAAGGGATGACCGATATTTTAAAGTTTTTTTTATAGAAAATTTTGTATCCCGGGTGTTCTTGGCCATGTTTTATGAAAATCTGTTCAGCCGTTTTTAACTTGCGACGGGGGATTATTTGAATTTAAAATTTAATGTAATAATTATTTTTATTTCGTAATGTTGTATCGTGTAAGACCGAACGGATATGTCGACACGTTTGTCGGTCCCACTTCCTTCGGTAAAGCTTGTGAAAGCGCAGCCAGTCATGCCCCAGGTGGTCAATTCTGCTATTTGAATTGTTACAAAATTATAATTGAATAGTATGGGAGAAATCTACCGCTACGACTGAAATAGCAGAATTAACCACGGTGTAGTGTAGGTGCAGCGTTTGACAATGTAGCCGGTGCGCCGGCGCAAGGACGGCCGCATTTGTGCACTCGTTACGAGTTACGGCCGCATGTCGCATTCGTGTTTATCTCATTGTTAATTTATTCGCGTAGATCGCTCGTATCATTTGCTCTCAACTAGCCGACAGTTTATTTATAACGCTACACGATTGTCTCAACAGAACAACATAAACACGCCTTACAAAAACCACTTAAAAATGTTTTGCTATACAAAAAGATAAACAATTAACAAGAATTGGTTTTGCTTTCTAACTAAGCTGGCATACATGCAGCTCCAAGGTCCCCAATAGAAATTTTATCATAATGTGTATGCAAAGAGTAGTGTAATAATTACACGCCACATTAACATAATTAATTATTTATTCATTGTGCATATTACGCTAATGTGATTGGCTCTAAACCGAGAACCGGGTTCATAATGCAGGCACCTATTTGATGGTCTTTAAGTTTAATTCCATCTCGCAATGAGGAGAAGATTCTGAATATTTAAAGCTCCTGCTAGTAGCACTCGTAAAAGTACCTATGCTGCTTTTATTTCTAAGAGTTGATGAACTTAGGCCCACTTGCACATGATGATTTAAACCAGGATTACGCTAATCATGGATTAAATCTTATTTCTGTCTTTGTCAACGTCATATAAACTGACAGAGACAGAATGCTGATTTAAACCAGGGTTAGCGTAATCCTGGGTTAAATCATCATGTGCAAGTCCCACTTAGTGATCTTAATGTCCCTTAATTACGCGCAGTGATAAGTAGTTCAACACCCGTTCTGATTGACTATTACTGGAGGTCAACATTCTGTTAATTGAGTAATGGTATATCGATACTACAAATAAGGACATATTTGTTATCCGCATAAGTAGTCACTGAATCTATGTCATCGTGAGATTAAGTAACCATATTAGTATGTTTGTGTGGTGTTTTCCATGCGACAAGATATTCATGTATGATTCATTAGTTGTCGATGATAATAATATGTTCATATTTTCTTAATTATTATTCTGCTAATTTAAATATTATGGATTTTATTATCATGGACTATGTTTTTAATCGAGCTGTCTGAAGATACATGAAAGTGTATTTATGTGATTTAACGATCCGTCCACAATAATGACGGCAAAAAAAAGAAAAACAAATATAACTTTTATACTTCGATCAATGCTAAATGAAAGATACTTTTTAGGGTTCCGTAGCCGAATGGCAAAAACGGAACCCTTATAGTTTCGTCAAGTCTGTCTGTCTGTCTGTCTGTCTGTCTGTCTGTCTGTCTGTCCGTCCGTATGTCACAGCCACTTTATTCTGAAACTATTAGCATCACACCGCTGAAACTTGGTAGGTAAGTGTATCCTCTTTACCGCTTTCCGATTCAGGTACAAAAAATTTGAAAAAATGATATTATAAGGGGGGCTCCCATACATGAAACTAAAACCTAAAAATATTTTTTTTACTCAAACCTATACGTGTGGGGTGTCTATGGATAGGTCTTTCAAAATGACATTGAGGTTTCTAAAACCATTTTTTCTAAAAGTCTAACGTTTGAGATATAGACGCTTCCAAAGTGGTAAAATGGGCGTCCCCCCCCATCTAACTTTTGAACTAAGAAAGTGAAAATTTTGAAAAAAATATATGATGTAGATCTCAACAAAAACTTGCAACGAAAATTGGTTTGAGCGAAATCGAACAAGCAGTTTTTGAGATATAGTTCATTTTTATCAACCGCAAATATAACTTTGTCTTTCATACAAACACTATGAAAAACAAAGTTATTCTTAAAAGATGAAACAAAGTTATATTTGCGGTCAACAAAATATTGTGGTATTTTGGCTAAGTGGAAGTAAGAATCCCTAATTCAGTTAAAGTTGGCACGGAACCCTCAGTGCGCGAGTCTGACTCGCACTTGGCCGGTTTTTTATTGATTAGTTTTAATGAGTCATAGTGGTGTCACAGTGTAGTGCAGTGCACATTGGTGCACACTCGGTTGCCATGAACATAGACTCAGGGTATGCTAGTCGCGAGCGTTACGTAGGTGTTCGAGGATGAATGCCCATTTCCTCCCCATTGCGCCAATTGCGCTCGTTTGCGGACTAATTGTAAGCTCCGCAATTAGCCTGATGGACGAACGCGCACCTTGCGCATGACAGGACCATATTATACGATTCAACAGTGAACCGTTATTTGTATCAATAACTTTATATTAAGGATGCTAAATTGCTAACACGTTGACGATGTTGTTCGTTACAGTGTGCACCTAAAAGGGGTTTCACCGTATCAGTGACCACTCAGGTCATCTTTTTTTGGTTGGAGTTTAGTTGTTTGACGCTTGTTAAGGATGAAGATGGTATGACTGTGTTTTACTTTGGTAATAATTTAAATAGTGTATTTTCCTTAAAATATAATCCTTTCTTAAGTAAGGTAAGACACGTTTTTAGTGGGCGTTATGTGTTCTTATTACCCGTAATTAATTACAAGCTGGAAAAAGAAATCCATAATCTGGAGCTAATCGTATTCTTAGCACACCATTTTATCATTTACTTAATGGTGTTAAGCTTTTCTCGTTTACATTTTTTACTGGCATTACGATTCCTTGACTTTTTCAAATAGCCGGAACCATTCCGTTGTTCCGTATATTTTTCACATTGGCGGTTATTCCTGTGGCTTTATTAACACGATGACTCGCAGGTGTCTCGTCTGGGGTCAAGGAGGCCGCTTACGCATTCTGTCGGTAAAAGGGCCATTATTGCAATAAGTGTGCTGCCCTTTTTAAAAAAAAACAACGTGACGTGTGGTTAGTGCAACAAAGTACCGGTTGAGTCTTCATTGTCCTTCCAAAAGAAATATTTTATTTGTATTTTAATAGAATTAGTGGAAATACTTGTACTATCGCATTAGGTGTTATAATATCCTGTAATGATAGATATAAGTTTAGAAAATAAATAAATATAAAATATAAAATATATTTTTTAATCGACCAAACAACGTGAACTACTCTTTGTCAAATCATCTATATATTATCTTTTGAAAATAATTAGAATCACAAGAGCAAACAATCAAGGTCGTCTTTCACCAAACCGATGTTACTATCAATATTTTGGTAATGTCAAACATTTGTTGATGAATTGAAATCATAATATTGTTAATCTCAGTCGTGTGTCATTGATCATTGTTATTGATCTGTTTTTATCGTTGATTTGTGAGCCAAGAAATATAACAAATTGATAGATATATCCGGTGGCAATGAGCGGAGGATATTTTATGTACAAAATTACGTTTTGTGTAACGGCCTGTCGGGCTGCGGCCGGCCAGTCGGCTCCCTTGATGACGGTTTGACGTTTCCTATACCAAACAAATAATCTATGAACGCCTCCAAGCAGGCTATGAATAGATTAAATCGGTGATGGAAATCGAAATCTTCACTTACCCAAATATATGCAAGTGTCTCGTGACGTGAACGCATTCCACGTGGAAAACTTCTATTAATATGCCTTACAGAAACAGTCACTGAAAATAACGTCTTGAAAAATCTGAAAAAGCTCTTTGATGATTAATATAATTAAGTAGCGTAACTGTTCTCATATCTAGTGACTAGTTAAAACAGAATGAGGTGACGTGATAGTCTAGAATTTGAAGCTAAATTTTCGTGAATATTTTTGGTTTTCCCTAATCGTTTAACAATTCACAGTATTTATAAAAAATAGGTAATTCTATTCCGTCGATATAACAATAGCATATGTCTCCGACTTGGGTCTCCGACTACGGCGGGCCAAACAGCGTCTTGGACCGATTCGATGGTGACGTTTGTTTTGCGATGCTCCTCATTGTATTAAAATAAAGAATCCCCGGCCATATAAATCCCATAAATTCCACTTAAAATAACTACGTTGCATTTATTGTCTTGACGCATAGTAATTAAAACGTTTATGAATAAGACGTTAAACCATTTTCCGTATCCGTGTAGCGAGTGGCTGTACTAATCAGATGCTACGTGATCTCCAACTTGACGCGGTGCAATGACTTGTTTTTGTTCAAGTCACTGCCCTCTGTGTGAACTTTTATTTTGAACTCACCTCTAGGAAACTTAGGTGTCTGAAAAGGCGACTTCCAGCGACCATCTACGTGTCCCCGTAGTACAGTTTTCCCTAACTGCCTTAGATTTTCAGTTTTCTTAGTAAAAATATTTGCTTATTCTAGAAGAGATAACGTCACAAGTTTGTCTCATGAGATGATAGTATGATGGATCTTTGCCAGGAAATTAGTGTCATAAACTGTAAAATTCGGTAGTGTAAAAATACTCGCAATTTCCAGGAAAATATTGTATTATTTTATTTTTAAATATTTACCTAATAAACAATACCACTGAAGATCGTACATCAACATGTCGATATATGTAAAGAAACACTGAATGACTTATAATTATTTAGTTATAATTATTTAGTTATAGAAATGTCTATTTAAGGCTTTGGTTTAGCAGACATAGGCACATTAAAATAAATACCACTGAGATGACTCATACTGATATCTTACTTTTGATTCACTTTATTTCTGCTCCTAATTTTCCGTTAATGTTCTTGGTATTTTGAGGACAGCTTTTATGTTAACATTTTATTGCATCGTTCGCAGTATCTTATAACAGCTTTTCGCGCTTTATTTTTTCTAATTCTGTCTTTTTACAGTTGTTATTTTCCGGTGGTTATTCAGTACTGATGTTTTGTCGTTTTATTGGGCGTTGGCTGTAGAGTGTAGATGTATGTCTGTTTACGTATGCGTCTCTCAGCATGAGAAGGCCGTTGCAGTCATTAGGGTCAACTAGCACATAACACCAGCAGCGCCGTATCACATAGCATTCCCTGCGCTATGATCACTCGTATCAAGTTTTATAGTTGGTCAGCAATTCTTGTAAACCTATAAAATCCTCAATGCTACGGTTTCAGTCACAATAAAAGTCAATAAAAATGTATTGCATGTTCCATTGTTATGTTTGTGCGAAACCTTAGAAGCTAGAATATTCTGTTCGTGAAAAAATATCCTCAGTTACTTCAATTCTTTCTTACCTATACAATCGATTGCCATAATATGATTATCGAAATAAATAAAGTTTTACAACTTAAACATGTTTAAGTTGACCCCAAAACAAACAACATGATGCTTAATCCACTTTACAATTGCTTTCATTAACTTTTTTGAAACATAAACAAGCGAGAATGATGTTAATTGGTGTTTTTATTAGGCTGCGTTTAAAATAATGAAGCGAGTGTCTGGTTTTTGTAGTGCGGTGTGTTGTAATACGTGTAATTTTGTATTGCAGCAGAAATGCGCTAATCTGTAACACGCGGTAAAGCCTCCTCTACAATTTGGGCGTACAGTAGGTACCCACAATAGATAAAAGCAATCAGCTTAAATTAAACTAAGTGTATAATGTGTGCGTATTTGCACAAATACTATAGGAATTTGTTCATGCGTGATATTTCTGAACCTTTTATGAAACCTGTGAACAATGAACAGTATCTATAAAGTTTGGCTTTGATGAATACTTGTCCTTATACTAATACGCTTAAGTTAATCTTAATGTTATGGTCTGGTGATTTATTTTGAAACACATAAATTAAAATTAAAGCGTAGAATATTACGTTACACCCTAAATTAGAACAATAGTTTATTTTTAGCTCCGATTCGTAATCAACTGCATCATTCGTTCAAAATAAAGTTGTTGTTCGTATACCCAACTACAGTGAATATTAATTAACGACGGTAAATCCCTAATGAATTTCCACGTCTGTCGTCTTTCATTAATCTTGTATGCGGAGACAATACAAGCTATTAGGGATGTATTCCCAGAGCAACGAGATACAACATCCGGCTGTCGGCTCCTGTGGGCCCGAGCTCTCTATATTCTATTATATTTTAAATGGCATTATGTGTTTCTTCTGCGCATTTCTCCTGAGTGATCTCTAGTTTCATAATGGAATTATGTAGTTTAACCTGGGGCAAACGGCTGATGTGCTGTGCTGTACTGTAACACCTGTGCACAGTTTACTACATTATAGCTTAAGTGATTATCGTTACGGAAAGTTTGCACTGATCCAAACATTATGAACACTTCTTAAACGAACGCGTTCCACTCGATGATGCTGATAGTGTATCTAGTAGTCCACTTTAGCTCGTATATCTAGATTTGTAATTGTAACATCGTGTGATTTCACTGCACGCCACCGATTCTATACATTTCCTTGTATTGTGACATTACATCTTTACATGGTTTTCCTCATTGATTTAATTGCTCTTATTGCACAGATATGATAAACAATGATTGATTATTCAGTGAGTACTACTCCTAACAGAGATACGCTAATGTTAAGAATCACTCTTAATTATATCTAGCCATCATATCATGATATCACATTCACAGTATCACTCGCCTCTTGAACTCTCGCAATCAAGAACAATAGAGATGGTCACTGGGTTATCGAAATTGAGTGCCTTGTTTGTTGTTTTAAAGTTGGCTGGATTAAGATAAATTCGTCGTAATTAAAACGAAATGAACACAAAAAGAGTAAAAATTGCGTTGCACCAACTAAAGTAGAACAATCAATACAATTTATCGATTTTACACGCTCATTCATTAGTAGGACACGATTGTGTTTTGTTCGATTATTTAGTTGCGGTGTGCGTCGATAAAATTGAGGATGTCGGTTGAAGCGACAGTGGTCGTGTTTTGTTGTGCAAGCGGCGCCACGCCCACCATTGACGGGGATCCGCGCCGTGCTGTCTAAAAAACTGTCCTCATTGCCAATTGGCAACACCTGGCTTTAACCGACCGGTTTCAAGCAAAGTGAAATGCAATGCAATTGATTGGAGCCAAATTATATACAAGTTAAGTTCGAGATTGAAGAAAGCTTAGCTGCTTGTTTTCGATTTGTCGTTGTTTATTTACAATGTTTAGTTATTGTTTTCGAATTTTTTCTGCAAAAGAAATCGAAAGTAGAAGATTTCCACAACAGCATTAAATCGTGACGCAATTCAACCGCCTTTAGCTGGAGGAAGCTTCAGTGAATAAAAAATATATAGTTCTACTTCTGGAACATTGGACTCAGAAGGTGTCTCATACTTTCTGTCTGTTTATATTCAAAACATAGCATGGCTACTATAACCTATATAGTCCTACGTGCGCATACGCTTGTAGATATCTACTTGCTTCATTATTTCACAATCACAGCGAACAGTCCAATGACCTCGCTCTTGTGTAGGTTTGTAAAGTGGTTCTGCATCCTCGCCTCTAAAAGTACGAGTACTTTATCTTTTAAATAATTTATTCTATCATAGATCATTCTACAATTGCGTCAATTGTGTTGTCAGCGATCTTGTGATTTTCTTTAAGGCATAAATAATAGATAAGTTGTTTTCCGATATGTAAGGACTTGACGCTGCTATCATAAAATAACTTTTTTTAATCATGAATAATATAATGCCTACCAATGCGTTACGCATTGTTGCACGCACAGTATTATACTTACATGTATTTATTTAAAGATTCGAAACTGACTTGACTCTAGCTAGAGAATATAGAATTTTATGCTTATAGACAAAGACAGGGACATAATTCTATTTAGGTATTCTGATGAAATATGCGTATTTATTGCAGCATCGATCGGATTTATATTTGGTTGATATAGTGATTATAATAATAGCGATTGAGTGTTGATTGTTGGAACTAGCTTATCGTAATAAATGTACAGAGTAATGAAACCTTTCACCACATTGGTTATATTTTATGTAAGCACAGAGTTATTTACGGAATATGCACCCACGTGCTCCGCGACCAAACCAACTGTGACGACGCGCAAATACCAATCTTTGTTTTTGTCCGCGATCGCGACGCGTTCGTACGCGACCTACATACGCGCATCATTGGACTTTCGCTTTGGTTGCTTCTTTTAGCACGATCTTATTTTCCTCATAGGTACTTACTTTGATTATCACGTGATGATATCTCGTTTAAATCTTTTACTTGTAGTCAGTTGCGCTTGTTATAGATATGGAATATTAATTCAAACGCTAAACACGGATATGACTGAAGGTTCTAAGGCGGTTATAGTCAGTTATTATTGAGGGCATTTTGGCAAGTGGTCGTCGTTTCGTTCTATTATAAATGTATTTTTTAATAACTACGGTCATTGAAACTTCGTAGCGTGTAATTACGCAGATATCCTTAATGCGCGAAGCACGTTAGATTCGTCGAGCTGACGGAACTTCCACGATGCGGTCGTCCTTATAAGCGCCTGCGCACAAATCCTTCGATTTCCTGTATTGCGATGCGTTTAACATCCAACTTCCGATCGTTTTTTGCAATTATATTCGCAGTTGACACGTTAAAAAACATTTTATATTGCAGATGTATATGGTGGAAACTCTTAACTATATTAATATTAAATAGAAGAAATAGCCACTACTTTTTGCACGCTGCAAAACGATTTTAGGATCCATAAATATTGAAAGTTATAAATCTTTCACGTCGCTTCTCTTTCACACTACGTATTTCCAACAGAACGTATCGCTAAGCTCGGGTATTTGTTCTAAAGTACCTGCTGTTACAACTTACATTTAGCGAGGATTTATTTATCACCGCCCGGTGCTTAAAATAGTTTGTTGTTTATTCCTGTTAAAGTTCGCCCGCATTAAATAAATGAGATTAATTATGCATCATTTTGTTTACACACATTACAAGTGTCGAGAAGATCCCGCAAATGTGGTTTAAAACGTTCCCTAACGATCCAACCGGCCTCCCGTCGACTTAATAGTCGGGTGGCATAAAACCCAGACTTGAACATTTACATAGAGATTACCCGAATTATGAATACGTGCTCAAAAATCGGGCTTTGATGGCTTAAAATAATATCACATGGACCTGTCTCTGAAATCCTTGTCGGCAATTAGGGGTTTACGCAATGTACTGATTTATCTTTAAGTACACTTTACATTTACATTATGATTTAATAATGTGTTTTAACCGTGCAAGGCGAGCCGTTTTTATTTTTAAAGTTTTACTTGAAAATATTTACAGTACCGAGCATAAAAAAATCTATGCAAAAACGCTGCTTGGACCAAGCCATTTTTTAAGATTAGTTTGCAATAAACTCCATTAAATACGTTCTATTTAAAGATAATAAGTAATCAGGTACATGCAGCAATACTATTTTATTTAGCTTGTCAAAGTATGATTATTAAACCTGCACTACTTACCTAGCTATAATAGTCTATCAAAATTACGACCGGTTTGCCTTATCGCTCTTTTGCAGCTTTTATTGGCTAACTAAGTACCTATCATTTAAATTATTTCCTGCGGAAAGCCTTTAACGTTTACGACGCGCATACTTATTTCCCATTGTTCGCTAATTATTTTTTCGTTATTAGTAAAAGAATAAAAATAAATCTTCTGGCAAGGTATACATTACCTAAAACTAAATTGAATGAATACTATTCCGTCTAATTTCAATTGTTTACATGTTTCGTAACAGTCAATTAAATAACAATGCCATAAAACTTGGCAGTGCTACCATAAACACAAGAACATCAGTATTATTTGTAAAATATAATACAGTGCCAGGTTTCCAAGTAGAGACATATAAAAATACCTTCATTGTCACAGACCGTATCTGATGTTGCGGATCTTGTTTCCGACACGTTGTGGATATTCCGTATTGGTTTACCGTTTGTAAGATAAATGTATGTTTTCACGTCACAAACATAAAACAACAAAAAATATGTCTGAAAAGCTTACGCTTTGATGTTCCTTTAAAAAATACCCATCGTTGTTTTTCTATATTACCGTTTACTTTCGGTCGAGATGATTTTGTTAAATAAAGTCTCTTTAGAATATTGACTAGACACAATGTCTGGATGAGATCATTTGTTTTATGCATGTCCTAGATGTAAACACGTCGGTAAATCATAATTAAGCATTATATCTAAACGCAATAGTCTAGACGCATTATTCTCGAGCGGGCAGATACGCTGTTAGTAAATACGCGCTCGGCCGCCCGCCCAGTGTCAAGGGCGGCCCCGTGACCGCGCGGCCCCCGCCCAAACATACGACACACAGAAGAAGCGAAACATCACCCAGGGCTGTAGGATGTTGAGTTGCTTCCGCCAAGTAGTTTGAAACTTTAACGGAACTTACTTGTGTTAAACTTCCGCGGGACGGGGTAAAATCCAGAGGAACTTGTTAAACAAGGGAATTGAAAAAGCAGTTTTGAACTTAAACATCCAGCTTTGTATCATTTGAAGCTATCAATAAACGTCGTCTGCGCCCCGAATACAACATTGTACTTCTAGTTCATAACAAGTATATTGTTCAGAATCTTAAAATTAATTTATTCAATGTTCTTTTGTATGCTTCTGTTTGTATTTTGTGCCATATGACTAAATAAA
The DNA here is from genome assembly GCA_963584085.1 of Pyrausta aurata. NCBI lineage: Eukaryota > Metazoa > Arthropoda > Insecta > Lepidoptera > Crambidae > Pyrausta > Pyrausta aurata. Next base: position 5,807,146 of record OY757254.1, read on the forward strand.
TAAATAACAAGTCTAATATGAAATCAAGTAATAAAGTTATAGAATGTAGTATGAGGTATAACACGAAACAACTTTTTTGGATTTTGACAAATATGAACTCCCTTAAAATCTTCGAATTTTCAGCGACTTTGTAGTGAAATGACATCAAGTTTCCTAGTGCCCCGTTATGTTCTGCAAAAAGCGTCTATCTATTCCTCCAATAATTGCGAGCAGCAAAATGAAGTTGGTAATAATAATACCCATCGTGTTCCGACGAACACGCTATCTAGTTTCACCGAACAGGGTTAACTAGAACGTTCCCGGGAAAATCTGATCGTCGGACAGCCCTGAAGTGAATACGACCCCCCTCTCCCTTTCAGGGTGTGTAACACCCTGCCAGTTCCGGGTGGGGCTTGCACTGCCTTTATGTAACTTGAAGCGCTTTAACTTAGACGTCTTCTTTAAATTAACGCTAATAATTCACGTAATTAGGGGTCTTAGACCCAGGTCGCGGATTACATTAAGCCGTTTAATTAAGAACGATCTGGTTCTCGTCTTCAAACGCCCGGCCCCCTCAAATGTTTTTCGGTTACGTAATTCATACTACGCTTTAACCTAACAAAGCCACTACAAGGATTTTCTTTACCATAGATCGTTTTGTGGGCTTTCACGATAATACCGATAGTGCTGTTGTGGATGTGATATATCAGTCATCGTGTCTGTTAATCTGTTAGCTTTGAAAGAAGCACAAATGTTCGCAATCAATTTGCCTACAAATTGAACTTCTCTTCCTCTTACCTTATCGGCACATGTATATGTTTCACATAAACAAAATTATAATTTTCTAACTATAAAAATATTAACAAAATATTAGCTATATACATTTATTTCGTACGACGCGTGCCGGTTGAGATTGCTATCAGCTCCGGAGTCGTAGACGATTTTGGTACTATGTCCTTGTGTCAAAAAAAAGTCGTTAATGGTTGCAAATTGATATTGAATTAAAACACATAGTACGTTTTACAAATTAGAAACAGAGGTTACGGAAATCCGCTGCAAAAGTGATTGATGTTATGGACATCCTTCCTAGCGCGTAAAGTAGGTAAAATATAAATCACGTCGCTTAATCGTAAACACAAGGATTTAGTAATGATGATAGATAATGCGCTACTGTAAATAAACTAGGATTAAGAGGTTTAGTGTTATAGAGCCGTCATGGTCGACGGTGACGGAGTAAATAAACCTAATAACTGTTGATAATTCAAGGCTACCGTTATTTCAGGCAATGATAAGAAAAAATATTTTTGCAAAGATAATAGTTTAACATATCAAATTCAGTTCATAAGAGCTGACACAGATTGAAATCCTCCGTATAAATTCACCTTTACAACTTCAAGCATTTTGAGTTTTATGAATGTGCGAACATTATTCCGTTTTATGAATATGCATAAAGGTCCGTTGACCCAGAAGTTGCTTCCAGAAACAAGAAATCAAAAGCGTCGATGAATACATCTTGTATAAATATATCATACAAAGTTATGAAGAATACGCACGTAAATCCCACCTAAAATTGCAAACAACAAACAATCACCACCACCAACCGACACACGTGTTTTACATTTTGTATTAGTATTTCCATTATTTACGCATTGCATGGTGCCAATGTTGACCCATCGCATGAATCGATGAGGCATTTAAAAGTTTTTTTTTGCCGTTTTACACTGTTATTATGATATTTATTCAATCATTTTGTGTTTTGGTTTGCCAGATATTTTGAGTTTATTGGAGTTTTTACACTGTCGTAAAGTGAGTTTAATATGTTGTCTTTAATGTATCAAAATATTGAGTTCTGTTTGTGAGATAACATTGCGAGCGAAAATATTTTGAAAACAAATAGTCGAGAAAAGATCATGGCATCTGGATTTCTCTTATGACCAGTGTGAAGGCTCCACATTATCATTATGACGACACAGACAATTTTTGTACTTATTCAAAATAACCCAAGCCGAATCTCCAATTTTGTTTGCAACATATCAAGGTACAGTTCAAAACCAATAACTGTTACTTTCGTTTGATATCAAACCGTTTCCTTGTATCTTGCAAACGAAATCAACTCATGACATAAGGCCTGTTTAACACGCATTCCACATCTTTTCATCTGTAAATGGGATCTCAAAGAAAGTTGTCTGTGTTAGTGTCAGATGTTTTGCATGCGTTTGCGCTGTAGACCGTGGTTATTGCATGCAGGTCTAGGCGCGCTTCGCAGCAGCTGTCCAGGAGCGCGGAGAGCATCGACCAGACTTACAAGAGGTATGCCGTGTGCTTTTTTTATTTTTTTATCTTTCAATTTGTGGTGTTCTTTCATCACTGCCTTGTTCTTTTGTTTATGGACTGTTAACTATAATATCAAACTTATCGAGATACACTTCCACAATTACAATCAGAATACAGTCAACTGTAGCAGCATATACGTTAAAGCTTTTTGTATTTTTCTATGGTATTATTTACAAAAAAGTTGGACACTTGCATTTTAATCGGTAAGCATGATTTGATTTGTAAACAATTCTGAAAACTACACTACACGTTCCTACAAGTATGTAGTTGATGCGCGTGCAGCAGAGTTTGTCCTTTCAATTCAACGCATTAGAAAGACAATAACATGACATCCCACGTACCTCATCACTATTCTATGGCTTAGGCCAATAAATCTATTGATTCGAGCGGGGATTTGCATACCTATAAGTACTGTGAGGCATAATGTCCCTTGCGTCACGATTGTAGGTCTTCCGGTTTAAATTGACGCATCATCGGTATTTACACTGATTACAGTTATTTCGATGTTGCTCATATGTGTTTTAGACAAACAAGATTTTATGACAAATAAACGATCGGATCCTATATGTTTTTCATTGAAGCGCTATATAAAGAGCCCAAGGAAACGTTTTTCGCATTGCGTAAAAATACGTACGCAACGATCCATCCACAGTTGTTGACCAAAACACGTCCCTTGCCTACTTGATAATTGTTATTTTATGTAGCATTTCGTAAACATCCATATTCAAAACTTTTCCTTGTCCAAACAATAAGAAGCCCCTCTGCGTCGAAAAGAAAATTATTTAAAAGTCGTCCCACGAAAAGAAAGTTCTCCCCTTATTGAACTTGTGTAACTTTGCAAGTACCTACCGATGACAAAAATTGCTTTTAGTTCCGCCATCCATCACACGTGCATAATTTATACTGGGCAAGCTTGGAATGTCGTTCGTTAGCTTACTACACATACATAACTAATGTATCAGATACGAGCTTAACATAATTCATTGTTTCAAGGTCATCAGGAAATATTTACATAACTTTGTATCAGACAGATGGATTCAGATCAAATTCTCTAATAAAACAAAAAACATAATAAATTCATGGAAAGTTCCGGAGAAATATTCCGAAAGTGATTTTATATCGTAACTCAGCGGTTGATGAGCATTGACCCAAATGTGTAATCCCCTGTAATGCCTGAAAATGACCTTTGTTTAATTTTGTGCCTTCTGAAAATATAATTTGAATAAAACGTTTGTCTTGCTATTTCAATTTATTTACAAAAGAAATAAGATTAAATGTGAATGTCAAACGTTATAATTATACCGAACAATAACAATAAACATGGCTGCGAATTTCGATAGACACAGCATATTCTAAGCCAAAATAATTGCAACTGCGAAGCGATGCGACTGGATATTGCGCATTGTGATAGTATAGATGTAAAGGTATGGTTTCGCAGTTCTTTTCCATTGTATTCATTCAATCGAATTGTGTTATGTTCAAAGACAGGGAGTTGTGTAACAAAATAATAAAGAATTTATACGCACAAGACACTCAAATTACTACAACTGATTCTTCAATGCGGAAAGTTCCTGTATCCTGTTGCCGCGTTATCAAGCTAGCAACTTCCTTAGAAGCTCTCATTATCGGCTGCAATTTCAAGCTCGATTCGTTTCCTAGCTATCTTATCCCTTGTGTAATCAATCCGGGATCAAGTTGAAGCTTTCCGATTTTCCTCATCGATCAATTTCGTTTTCTTACATCTTACTGGAGAAACAATGTCGCGTCGATCTATTTGTATCACTCCCACCAAAGATATCTGGGACGATTCTTTTAGGAGTGGTGAATTAGCCGTTCATCGACCCTGAATATTTTGTTGTTATGACCGACTAGTCGATAGCATTCCATTCTGGAATGCTTTTATAGGAATGGGACACTGCTCACTGCATCGACCGCGTGATAGCACGTGTATCTTCAATTGAATTAGGTCAATACGTAATAAGATGACAGACACCTATTAGTGAGTGTGGGAAGTAATGAGTCCGTTCGACCACTAGACTGTTTTTTTTTTTTAAATCGTTTGATATATTTTTTCATTTCACGCAATGATTGTATGTATAGTTAAAAATTTTCTAATACTTACTTGGGAAAAGTGTACAATAACAAATTCAAATTATTTACTATGAAAGCCTTAAAACGCCTCTCTTGGTTTTGAACATGGGCCTTTTGCATAAATTCCGCAGGCAAGCGCGTAACCGTATCTAATATTCATATGTTGCGTGTTACAGGTCTAAAAGCCGCTCTGTGGACCATGGGTTCGCGGCGCCGTTCGACCTGGAGGCGCTACGCTCCAAGGTCGAGGGGAGGTTCGACGCCGTGCACAGAGGTGAGGATCACCAACTGAAGCCAATTTTTATTTTAGAAAATTGGTGGATGATGTGTACGACATAAATATTTTTCTAAGAGCCAGTTTGACAATCGAAAATTAAGCCAGTTTGACAATTAAAAAACACCATGTCCTATGAAGTATTTATATATTTTTTTTATTTAAAGACTTTATTGCGCAAATTTAGTGTGCAAAGGTGGACTTAATGCTAAAAGCATTCTCTGCCAGTCAAACCTTTAGGTCATTCAGAAAGATGATAACGGGTGCAGAAAAAAAAACAAATGAAAGAAGGAACATAGTAACAAGAAGTATCTAGCAGTTAATCTACTAGATATTTACTTATGTACTTACTTAGAGATAGTGAAATAGACACAAAATCAAAGATTTCATTAATTTCTAAAAAAATACGAGAGCATTTGCATTGCATTCATATTTGCAATTAGTTTTTGACACACGAAGTACTTCAAGTACATACACTTGCGTCCTCTACTTAGATATTTACTCTGTGGTGAGGACACTTCCACATGCACAAACGACTGCCCTACCTACCCGCGCCTCATGAATATGAATCACATTATCCGATGTTTATTTCTAATTCTGACACATTCCGGGAAAACTTTTTCTTCATACTGTTTATGTAATTAGCTATCAGATAGTACTGAGAATACATTAACAATAACACAAGGTTTATTCAGTTTCGTGAAAATTATACATAAGATTTTTCGGTCAAGTTTGGTTTGCTTTGTGATTTAGTGGTAATGTTTCGCATTTGTATTGTTAATGTTATACCGTTTCTCTTAAACATTTAGTGGAAGCTCACAGCTACTGAAACTACGCTGAAAAGCGTGTAGATCAAGCTTTATGTTGGAAATGTGTAAACACAACAAGAGGCTTTCCTTAAAGCCCGCATCTCAAGTTCAAGGGGATTTTATATCCTCGACATTGGGTTTTGTTCTTTTATAAAATTTCGACGGCGAAAGTGGTTCCGAGGGTTATTCGCCCGCCTCCACTTCTTTATTATCATATTTATATGAAAGATTTTTTGCATAATGTTAGAACGCTGGAGTAGAGTATTTTAAATGCTAAATTGAATTAAACCCAGGCTCTTGTGCGAAAGGTCACTCAACATAATACGACACTGACTGACAAAAGAAAATGTTTTGCTTAAATATTTTCCATTATGGATGTATTCGTCCTGTCGTGGTATAAGTATTTTGCGTGCTTATATTACGATTTGCATCAAATAAATTGTACTTTTGTGAGGTTTTTGATTAGCTAAAACCTTATTAAATTTTAGGGAAATAGTTTAAATATATCTGTTATAAAATCATAACTATTTGTTTGTTGTATACCCGAAAAATACTCCATACTGTTAAAAATTGTGATCTAGGAAATCTAAAATTACGGAAAATGTTGTAAAAATAATTCAAAAGCCCCAGATAACAAAGTCTTCTTGAGAATCTATCTATACCTAAGTGCTTATAACTTTCAATCCTTGTTGATATTCCAGATTTTCTTCTTGGTAGGGATTTATAGGAGTAGGATTTAATTCCGGCTAAATCTTCAGCAAACACTTCCCGGGACTCGCTCGTTACCCGCCCGGCCGCTTGGCACGGGATCTGTTGTTGAATAAACACGGAGTTATAAAACGCCACGCCATCCGACTGATGTTCATAGTAATTAACGCCAGAATTCAGTTAAAACCGTGTGTTTATTTACACCGCGCGGCTTACGGGATCCACTTGTGATTGCGGTTTAATGCGATCAAGATTTATTACCCCGCTTCAGATATTAAATTATATAGACTTGCAACGGTTTAATTTCATTTGAAGCTTCTTCATCATTCAAAGTAACAAGTTTTTATTACAGTTCAATCTAATGATTACTCGATATAGCTGGTAAATAGAGTCAGGGTCCTATTTACATTATATTCACCACATTTTATACATATTAAATATAAAATTAAATATAAAGATGTTACAGACAGTTATACTTGTCTGAAATCATACATTTTATATAATTTGAACAGAAATGCAAGTGTTGCTTTTACAAAGTATAGGTGCAATAAAGCTTAAATCGATAAATCTTTTCTATCTTGATGAATCATGACAACGCGCAACGTTATAAATCTACAGTCAGACATAAGTCTTTATAATCTTAGGTAGCTTTATGATATTGTTAGATCGACGCGAACTTGACACGCTCATAGATGGAGAAATGACCTGGATATCCATAACGGATATAGGCAGGTGTCATAGAGAATGCGCTTGAGAATTCTGCGTCTGATTTGATTAGCATGTTATGACAACTCATATGATGAGTTTGATGAGACGATACCCAATGATATTTTGAATAAACAATGGGCATTTTGTAATTTTCGCGCGATAATTTGAGCTATTTAAGGTTATTAAATGAGAATTATTATAATTCTGGTAATTCTTATAGGTAACTCTTAAACTCGATTCCCTGAAACTTTTTCAATAGCAAAATCATACCTGCGTAAATAGCATAGTGAACAAAGAATAAGCAGGAGTCATGTAATGATGATCAGCCTCTGTTTAAACACTCAAAACATTTAATTAATGCGTTTTTATTAACTTTTGTTCACAGATGAGGACGAACAAACCAAAAGATTACCCCCACCTCCGCCTATCAAGACTATGACTTATACGGTTAGTTACGAACATTTCTGTTATTAGTTACAATCAATTTAATTTCATACAGTCCATGTAAATTCGCAGTTTAGGTAACTCTATATTTAGTAGTCGGCAAAAAAAATAGAAAAGAGCTTCCACTACAAACCATTGTTATCTAAACTATGCTAATTCCAAACAGCTGGAAGCATTGTTTATGAAAAACAAGTAGTGTTTTTTTTGTATTCATACGTCTTTTGTTTTTAAAGGTCCGCGACCGTGACACCTTAACCTCTCTGGCGGCGCGCTTTGACACCACCCCGTCCGAGCTGACCAAACTGAACAGGCTCGCCACGCAGTTCATCTTCCCCGGGCAGACGCTGCTGGTGCCTGACAAGAGGAAAGGTAAGAACTAATAGTCTAATTGACACCACAACACGCTTCCTGAGAGCCAAGACACCGTTCTTCCGTCACTCATTAAACTCTATGGGAGGTAAGAGAACTGATCGCTACGTTGATCCCCTTCCTCGGACAGACAGCATACGTTAACAAGACACACGGCGACAGCGTAGAATTTTCCATATCTCAAATTGATGCTAAATACAAGTTAATAAGAAAACGACAGGATATTTATTCCAAATGATGTAGCGTATTTTTTTTTATTATACGTGATTTATGGAAAACTCCAAGCCTTCTGTTGGTACTAATGCAGACAGATGTGACGGAGTTAAATTACCCCTAAAACTCATGTGCTTATTGCAATTGCCACGCAACTGTATTATATATCATAAACATGAAAAACAAAATACTCACAGACGTCCTTGAAAATGAAATTATCGGATCCATATCAAAGTGCGTTATTTGTTTACTATCTGCACACTCGTATTTCAATTTGTTATGGGATTAAGTTTCGTTATGATCCGAGTAAAATGACGCCAGCCAATAAATAAAGTTACAAACAATGTTTTTATGCACAAGTTGCACTCTGCTTGATGGGTTCGTCTACTTCTAGAATATTGTGGTGAATGACCGACTTGCGTGCCACTCCACACATTATGGCGGATTTCTTTAAAAACACAAGCTTTCATTCCAAGCTTTTATAAAACTAAAATACGATGAAGTTAACAGTATTACGTAGATCTCAAACCATTACTAGTTTTGTGAACTAATATTAGTTAGACGCAGTAAAATGTTTTTTTAACGTTTCTACGTTTGAAGTAGTAAGTCGTATAAAGTCACTGAAGTATGTATGAGCATGCCGCTTGTGTTTGATGTTATTTTCTACAATTAAAAGTTACTTTGTTTTGTAAACAACTACTCAATCTGTTGTTTTTCCTTTTTTATTGTCACACTTACATCATTCCTTTATTTGAACTCGTAGGTACGGTAACATCGATAAATCGAGAACGTTGTTATGTTGATCTTCTTCATTTTAACTAGGCTGTCTGCTCCCTTTTCTTTCTTATTGCTAGCTATTTTATTTATTACTTATCGTATAGTAGTAAGTACTCACGGTCATAAAAGTATGTATCTGTAAGTAACAAAACTGTCAGTCAAACATGAACCGTGACGAATCGGTCGAACGAGAAACTTGCTTTACGAAACCTGGCCTTCGTCGGACAAACGGTTAACCAACTAGGGACAAATTAATTGTTCCTCTCTGCGTAGTTTAATTATTTAAATTTTATTAATTGACACATTGTTTTAATAATCGGTCATTACCATTAATATGGCTCTACAATTCTATTTCTATAGTATTCATAATCATAAAGATGGTTACATATTTGTAAAGGTACTACTTAATAGTAGATAATCAACTAATAAACATGCACACAATGAAACAAACACATGTTAGACGAAGCTCAGTTGTATAGTAAAAATTAATAGTTCACAAACCTTTACTGTGCTTGCTAACCTTGTTTAAGTTTTATGAGTAGCGTGTTGTGTAGAAGTTAAGACGAATAAATTAAAATTACGTAATTTCATACTATCAGTCCGATAGATTTTGAAGATAGCGTCGGCCAAATGTATGGAATACCAAGCTTCGTGGTGCATCTAGCCCGCATTCGCGAAGTGCAACACTGTCCGGGCTAAAAACAAAACAATAACACTCAACCTTGGTGTTATTCATTCGCGCGTGACGTAGACATGGAACAAATTTTTCTCGTATTTGCACCGCAAACAGTGGTTACACCACTCGCGGCGAGAAACAGACGTCGCCGCGCCCGCGACTCGGCACCACGCGTTTATACCGATTCTATTTTAAACCTAAAACTGCAGTCCCGATCTACTAGACGGCCGACCCGATTGCTTTAATTGCATCGACGCTTCAATCGCGCTTCGGGGGCTCGCCGGCGCCACACTCGCCCGCGATATGGATTCGCTTTATCTTTCGCGATAAAAAGTACAGATAGAATGGACCTTGTATCACTTCAAGAATGTTCAGTTTTGAATTCCTGAAGCGCTGGTACCACGGTGTGTTTTCAGTTTTCACTGACGACGTTTGTTATTTTCCACTAATTTCCATGGATCGCGTGACTCGTGGCGTAATGTAAATAGCGACAGATTGTTCATGGTGTTATTATGGTTTCGCAGATGGAGATAAAGAATCGGATGGACCGTCCGAGAGCGGCGACAACACATCTGAATCAACGCAGGCTACGAGCGAGCCGGCACAGGAAAAAGGTATTAGAAATGTGTATCTTGAATAGTATCCTCATTTAAAATTGTTCTTATGTAAATCATCTCCACAAATAAAAGCAACACAAAAAAGAGGTTTGAATACAATACAAACAACATTTTCAACCTCAAAACTTGCCATTGCCAAACACTAAATCGGTAGCAAATCATTATTTTTTATTGCTCTGATAAAGAAACTGCGCTTGTTAGTTTTTAACTGTTCACAAAATCAGTGTTTTTACAGGTAGATACATAAGTTACTGCGTTACTGAAATGATTGTGATTGCAACTGCAACATTTTTCAAATAGCAACTCACCTTGTTATATCAATACAGTGCAAATACAGTACTATTATTATTTTTTTGTGAGAGAAATGTACGTAAAGTAAATTGTTTGCTTGTCGAATATTGTAAACTGTGTTATTATAAATATTAAAATAATATCAATGAATAAAATTTACTGACTATGTATTTGATTTACAAAGATCTCAGGGTTCAACGACGAATTACATATGTACACAGGAGCTTTATTTTTGAATCACACGCGTCAAGATGGCGAGTGATATTCAATGATTAAAGTCGAATATTGGAATGAAAACCAGTAGTAATCTACACAAAAAGGATTTGAAAAATCATTGCTCAATTTTGTAAGTACTCACGTTTAGACTTTGATTGATTTCCATTGATTTTTAATGTGTTTTCGAACGAAAATCACACGCCATATCTAAGCGAGTGATTCAAAAATAGGGGCCCAGGTTGTGGGTTTTGTGCTTTTATTATTTTAATACGAATCATTTTGTTAAACTGAAATGTCAAGATTGATTACAATATTCGTCAAGCAAAGAAAAACGGTCTTTAAATTATACGCGTTTTGCGTCAATGAAATGCTAACCTCTAGCTAAACGTTGCACAATAACTCCTTATCAGTTAAACCCATGGCATAAATACCACATTAGCCATATAAGTGGGCTAGCGTGAAACTTTTTGGAAATCCCTTGTGCATGCTAGGACGTTGTTGCTGAACAATGTTTGATCATGCAACCGCAAATGCTCTGCTAATGTAGGAAAACTGTTAGTTTCATGCAAATCGGAAATTATGGCTCTATGTAGGCTATTGTAAATAAAAAGGCAGATTATTTATTACTTTGGCACATGAAGATAGGTCACGTTCATCTGTTCATGATTCTGTAGTAAAACTTTGTCTAAGTTGTACACCTGTGTTTACAAAAAAACATCTTGCATTTTGTTTAAGATTGAGCATCAAATAAATCAAATCAAAATCTCTATAAATTAATAAAGAGTGATAATCACAGCTTTATTTATTTAATTTAAAAACTTTATTGTACAAATTTATGTGTACAAAAGGTGGACTTAATGCTTAAAGCATTCTCTCCCAGCCATGCCCTTTAGGTCATGCAGATTATCAGATTGCTCTACGCTTTTGTTTGTTAGGACATTGTTAAGACGATGAAAACATTACACTGCTCATAGTGAAGACTATTCAATTTACTGCTTTATAATGTGCTTTTGGCCAAGTGACGTCAGTGTTCTAATAGCGGCTCAAGATGGAAATATGTATGACCCACTGTTAATACAGATTTTTAGAACTTTAATATAATGGGACATCTATCTATCTATTTAGAACTGAAATATATCTGGATATTATTTTACGGTTTAATATGGGTAATATTTCTTACTAGTATATTAATATAAAACCACAGAAAATATATTTTTGAGTCGAAATGAAATCATGTGTTTTGTTAGGTTATGTTATAATTATGAATTCTACTCCAAAGCCTGCTTTGATAAATGTTCGCTAGAATTAATGTAATAAATGTATTGGTGAGCTAGGGCTCCTATGACGAGAAGCGATCATGTCTTCTGTTAAATAGTTATTACAAACAGTTGTCAGTTGCTACGATAATTTAAGAACAGACAATTTAGGAGATGAAATCAATCGGACATAACTAAAACTAGACTCAACTGCGCAATACATAAGCATATGCATTTCTATCAACAACGTTTTCTATTGATTACAAACCGAACCTATTCAAAGTCTGAGTAAATTGGCATAAAAAACACCGGTTACTTAAATGCTAACTGAATTCTTTTTTTATCAGAGATCCTAGACAGCCTGCGGCCAGTGTCGCCCGAGGCGCCGACCAGCAGCAGCGCTCCGCAGCGGTTCCTCAAGATCAACGTGCGACACATCACTGATGGCCAGGTGACTGTTTTGACATAACAGATGATTGTCATTTGTTTTGTTTTATGGCAAAAAAAATGGATAGAAGACTCACTAATCGGCGGCTGGTCAGTGTTCCTTACAATTACAATGATATCATCTAGCTAGATAGTCAAAGTTAACGGGATTCTGTCTGGCTCGAGAGAGCAAGTCCATGCCGAATAATATAAGATTTATCTCATGTAAACAAATGAAGATATGCAGTTTTAAATACCCCGACCTGCTACTTTAGAAACGCACAAACAACCTGTCAGTTGATTTTGATTTTTTTGATTAATTTCTTTTTCCATGGGCATTGTTTAGTTTACGAAAAAAATCCGCTTTTAGTTTTTATTAACGCGTATGTTTAAGACACGTATTTACAATTGAATGGAATATTAAAATCAGTCTTCGTGTCCTTGAACTGTTAAGTTCAAATAAATGCAAGAAAAAATAGGACTAGAATTTTCCTTCTTGGAGACTCATTGAAAAAAAATCTTACGACAGGTAGGTATCGAAGTTTCGATAAAATCTAACACAAACTAGATAATACAGAGTTGTATTTAGCTGGTGGTAGCCATACCGCAATTTGAGGTTTTTTAATAGTAGGACAACACTGTTAATTCGATCGCTCAAAAATCAATATGCCAATAATGTTGATAAAAAACACATCCTTGAGGGTTTTAGGTTCTGATTGTTGTAAAAAAAAAATAGGTAAATAAAAAAGTACCATTAGTAGGAACAAACTAACAACTATAGTATGCTCTAAAATGCAAATGATCCGTCATGTTGATAAGTAGCTGAGCGACTAAACACACGCTTATCTTGTTTGCACTACTTTTTACCTCTGTAATTATTATTCCACAAAAATACACCATTATCTGGTTGTATGTCGACGCTAAATTGCGTTTCCACAGTCTTATCAAATCAAATGTTTTATCATACAAGCCATTAATCTAGGATTTCACTCTTGAAGCGCGTTATCGTCTCGATTTCCAGAAAAGTAAACATTTGCGATATGACCCGTTGACACAGCTGTAAATAAACAACAATGCACGTAAAGTAATGGTTTTCACAGGAAACAAAAATTACGCCGTGAAGAGAGACAATAGACTTTATTAATATTATTATGTTCAGGTGACCTTGTAAACAATATGTGTAAATAGTAAAGAATGATGTAACAGACGCACCCATAATTTTAAACAATACAATACACAGTCATAGGATAATCAATTGACTTATTTTTCAATAAAACTTCTCCAAACAAATTGCGTCGGGCATTATGATAATGACACTAAGAAGGAAATAAATAAGTTAAATGTATCGTTAGAGTGTGTAGCCCATGGTCAGGTAGATAGGATGCCACAACATAAAATATATGTATGTCACCGTAAAATTGTAAATACCGTTAGTTTAAATCTCTCTCGCGATATTTTAAACTGGCGATAGATTGTGAACCATAACATACTGTCAACAATTTAACACATACATTTTCGGCAAATTTTAATCTATCGAATTAAAACCGTGAAGTTGTGAAATGCCATACGAGGGAACGCACCTCAAGCGCTGATTGGTTGAACTTCTAGGACATAGAATGGCATTCTGTAAGTTCGACCAATCAGAGGGCAGCCTTATGACAGTTGGCGCGAGTGTGTACGCACGATAAATTGTAATTTTATGGTTTCCCTTCGATAGATTATAATAAATTGTAAGCAATACTTTAAGGTTCACAATCTATCGACAGCTTACAATATCGCGAGGGAGATTATAATCTAACTGTATTTTCAATTTTACGGTGACATGTATAAACGCGGGCACCTACGAACTCTGTCCACTGTGAATGACTCGGAAATCGTTCGGCAGTCAAAATTTCAGGCACACAATGTATTTTTTTCCTAATTTCAGGGCGTAGTATCTGGAGTACTGCTGGTGACTCCTAACGCGGTGATGTTCGACCCAAACGTGTCAGACACGCTTGTGATGGAGCATGGACCCGAGTCTTATGGTGTCATCGCGCCCATGGAGTACGTCGTCAACGCCGCCATCTTCTACGACATCGCGCACATGCGCACTCATGGGCCCGACAACCATAACGCACACAAGTGAGTACCAATAGGCGGCATAAGGGACAATGAAATGGACACAGTATAGACACTGAACGTTTTGTGGCAGTGAGTGTGCTGCCGCTATCTTCATTGACAATTGCACTCATAGAGCCTATCACTACTGGTGGGGTTTGCTATTGTTTGGGAGACAGGCCAGTGTCCGTGATGTCACAAATTCCATGGAGGTCATACATATTGTAATGTAATTAACAAAAAACATTGACTTAGTGTTACTTTCAAAAACGCACTCAGTATTTATTTATAAATTGATTTTCCTGAAGCTAATCCAATTTCGCACGGGCAGTGTAATGCTAATGAGTTTCAACGCTTGAACTTAATATGTTGAATCATTGTTGTATTGGACGCGGCGGGCTAACGAATACACGTATTTTGTTTACAGGGCAGAGCAAGCTGAAATCTACTACATGAATAAATCGGAACATTCTCCTGGAAAAGATTCCCTTCTAGTCAAAGTAAGTTCATATTGTATTTTTAGAGTTTTGTTAAATGTGTTGTGTGTGTTTTAACTAGGTAACTGAAATGAATTTAACAGTTAACGAACTGAGGTAATAATTACACAACACGAAATGAATTGCGACTCATTGTATACACACATGTGTTGTATCATGTCCCGCGCAGTCGGTTAGTCATTGTGACCGGCTATCATAGTCGAAATCGGTTAGGGAATCTATTATTATCTTAGCAAACGAAGACCAGCGATACTTAACTGAAGCATCTGTTTGTAGTCCATTATCTGTAGCCTTACCCCCCCCTTATTCATAATAACACAAACGGTCTTTTTAACCTATTTAACTATTAATCTGTTTTGTCACTTTCTGTCAAATGATGACAGCGCCAAGAAAGAATGAGACAAAACAGTGCAGTACAGTACAGTACAGTACAGTAGCTAAAATAGGTTTATTATAAGACCGTTTGAGTTATTATGAATAAGGGGGTTAATGTATTACATCTCAGGACGAGACGTTCCCCGAGCTGCAGGCGGCCACCGGCGAGCCGGAGGAGGGCGGCGAGCGGCCCGCGTCCGCCGACGCCGACGACCGCCCCGGCGCCGCCTTCCCCAAGGCCTTCGAGCGGGAGCTCGTCACGCCCACCGCGCTGCAGGTATCCTATACGCTAGTGCTTAGCCAAACATTATGTATACATGAACACAACATGTACGAAACACACGAGCGGTGTTAGATACTTTGCACACTGCGACTTTTAGCTGCGATGCAGTAGCAAAATGACACCTTTTACACACTTGGGCTACTTTTAGCATCTAAACATTCGCGATGCTAAAGCGCGTATCGATGCAGAAACTGGACATTGACAAATTAAGTACTGTATATTGGCGACAAACTAGGCGTAGTAATTTCGACCAAGTCAAGGAAAAAGTAAATGTGATGTCATATCAGGAGGTCAAGAAAAAGGCAAGCAAAAGAAAAGAATGGCAATTACTCCACCGACAAAAGCGAAGCTCTTAAGTTTAAGAAGAAGAATATTGGCGACTGCATCGATGCCGAATTAAATCTGTTCATTGCGTGAGTTGCGATGCTGGCGCAAATTTTCAAAACGCAATTGCATCGATGCTAAAATTCGCATTGTGTGAGGGGTCTTAGTCGAGGGCAAGCTGGCGATTGTCAAATGCGTGAGTTGTTCGTGTGTGTTCACGTCGACCTGGTGGGGGAGCGGGCGATTTCAACCTCCGTCAACACGTCACAATCGCGCAAACGCCTGGTGGCCAATACGAACGCAACTCTCAACGTCTAACGCGTTCGTGCTCGTCGCCGGGCCCTTATGTTTCAACGTGAATAAAAGAACACTATGCTAGTAAACGTAGAGATCATAACATAGCTGTCAGAGATGTAAAAGTTACTTAAGCAAGTTATCACAAGCAAATTCTTTTGAGCAACGCCTTTGGTCATTTTTTACACTTCCTGATCAGCTCCACTCAGCCCAGTCCTTGTGGAAACGCACCCTTAAATATGCCGAGAAAGAGCACTCCGCGCTGCAAGTAACCATTGCCGGTGTGATGTTGCCTTTAGCTTGTATACTCTTAGTTCCAGTAGATATGCATTCACTTGTGTGAGCGTCGTTATTGCAAACGGATATGAAGCATTTGTTAGAGGGAGAAAAAAATGTTTCTATACTGTCAAGCATTCTGATTAGCCAGTGAATATTTGATGCACCGTGCATTTAAAATCACGATATTATCTTACGTAGCGTCACCTGTTGGAAAATTGAGTGGCAGGTCGCGAATAAATTTGCATTTCGTAGATGATACACGTTGCAAGCATCTAGAAATAGATACAACTACATACATTTGCCTGTTTGTTGCAAAATCACTTATAGCCTAGCATAGCTCATGCAAATGTTATTCACAATAGATATGCTGCAAGGTCGCCTGCAAGAATAAACAAAGATTCATCCAGCCAAACATCGACATTATTCAACTTCGTTTGGGAATGAATCGCCAAATAGGTGTAATAGTTTAGTTAGATAAACAATAGACAAAATGCTTGCTGCAATTCATATTAGTGCTTGTTCATTTGTTTCGCTTGCTTATTTTGTTTTTGTTTTGTTTTATTACAGCAACAAACCACAGAGGATAGACGAAAATCTTTGCTTGACCATCACTGGGCAATACCCAGCAAGGATAGAATGTCTATCGATCAGGGGAGTGAGGTTAGTATAGCTTGTTGCACTACACGAGTGGTATAATGTGCATCATTAGTTCCATTTAGTGATTAACATCAACAAACATAAACATAATTAGTACATTGCACAGTGCACGAAAGCACACACAGATTTGTCCCTAAATGTAACTTTTATTTACCTAGATATTTTCACTGGTAATACATATCTACCAAAAACTCACATGTACTGTACTAAGAAATGAAATCATAATGTTATCGTTTGGTCTATTCAGGTGTCATCGGGCACAGAAAATACCAAAGATGAAAGCCTCGACGCCGGCGGGTCGCGGTCGCGCAACGACAGCGCCGCGGGCGACGCCGCCGACGCGCCCGACATGCCCGACGCGCCCGACGAGCCGCGGGACGACGCGCAGCACCTCGTCAAGCTGTCGTACCACGACTCCGGCATCGACATCCGCGACCCGCTGCTGCACGTCACTCCTACTAACGCTAAGAAGGTAAGACCACCACCACCACTACTGACGTTAAGTTGATTGACATTTGACATTGACGCGTGACGTTCCCGACACGCGCGCACCTGGTGAGTCGCGGCATGATGCGCAACACCTTGTCAAGCTTCGTACCACGACTCATTGATATCCGTGACCCGCTGCTGCACGTCACTCTTACTAAAGCTAAGAAGGTAAGACCACCACCACTACAGACGTTAAGTATTTGGCGCAATAGGATCAGGAAGGAATTGGGTAGCGCTTCCTGCCGACTGAGGTGTTATTGGTCTCGCCACAGTACATAATGCATTGACATTGACGCGTGACGTTCCCGACGCGCGTGACTGACAAACCGCGGGGCGATGCGCAACACTGACTGCTTCACTTCACTCCTACCAATGCTAAGAAGGTGAGGGCTTATATCAACGCGACTGATTACGATTAGGGAACTTGCCTCGTGTCTGGATTGCTAGATGCGGCCGCTGAGCCGCGGGATGATGCGCAACACCTTTTTAAGCTATCTTACCACGACTCCGGTATCGATATCCGTGACCTGCTACTGCACGTCACTCCTACCAATGCTAAGAAGGTGAGGGCTTTATATCGACGCTCCTAATATATCTGAAGATCATGGGTGATGCGCAAAACTTTGTCAAGCTGTCATATCATGATGCGGGCATTGTTGTTCGTGACCCACTGCTGCACGTCACTCCTACTTACTAATGCCAAGAAAAGAAGATATTATAAGCGCGTGACTTGACCGCCACGCTCGCGTTCGACGCGGCCGTTAAGCCGCGAAATAATGCACCTTACCTTAACATTAAGAACATTTAATTGTCGTGAGAGTAACGTTCAATATACCCAGTACCCAAAAACTCCGTACTACTTCTTTACAGCAGCAGAAGATATGAACAGCCACGTACCTCCATCGTATTTTCTAGGTATGATCGAGGTAGACCATACAATTTCTTGTCACATTGTCACCAAAACTACCGGTCATTATTCCAGTTTCTTGTCGACAAAACATCAATTGATCCTGATTTGATCTTGATCCCGACTCGCCTCTCACTCAGGTGCATTTCCAACCAACCACAAAATCTCTCAGATCTACGTACTAACTGGTATACTTTTCTAGGAACACTGTTACCTCCACCACCTTCACTTCGATCACGACGATGAGTATTACCACGACATAATGGTGGACACGATATACGAGGCAACTGAAGACGTCGTTATGTACGATAGCTTGGACGATGCGGCATACGAGGCGCTGTTCCTCAAATATTTTGACACAGCGGTAATGTTAGCTGGTGGAAGAAATGTGAGCGTTGAATCTTCCAGTGTAGTCGTCGATGTGGTGGTTATCTTGAACACTGAACTTGTTGTGTTGTTATCGTCAAAAACACTCGTACTTTCTCCTTCTTTTGGACATCGGTCTTTCTACACATTTCTAGAACTATTAAACTTAATATTTCGGTCACTATATCTCTTCTGTGAAGTGAATCTCATACCTTTTTCTATGTTATGTGGTTATGGAAACCTAAGTTACATGTCTTTATTAATAGTTAGATTAAAAAAATCAGCCGTTACAGAATGAAAATGACTCTAGTGATATAGTAAACTAAAATTGCGATATAGAGTTTTTTTGAATTGTTTGACAAGTCACAATATTTATAGTTTCTATACGAGTGGCTCGCATCGGCTTCGCACGGGTGCGATATACGAATTTTTACAACCCTTGGCCTCAACAAACTTGATATCTTTGATGTTGCCATACAGTTATTTATCTCACCTTACCTATTTATAAAACTTTCCTTGCCCAGGTATACAGCGACGCAGACATAGTGCTCTCAGCGGATTGGGTCCCCCCCGTGTGTCTGCCGCGCGCCGAGCCGCCGCTGTCCGCGCCTCCTCTAGGCGAGAACGAGAGGCAAGCGCGCAAGCCAGCCGCCGTCTCTTTCTCGCTCGACGGCAACACGCAGAAGGACGAGAGCGGGAAGCCGGATAAGAAAAATAAGGTTATTTTCTTTTCCTCACAAAGTTACTTTTATGGATATTAATTTATCTTTAAGGTCATTATAGTCAGCCACAAGAATACATCGTCGTAAACATCTTACATCAAACGTGGTCCTGCGACCTTTACAATTGAAAGCTATACAGTAGCTCAGATATATAAAAATAAATAGCTATTAGATATTTGGGATATTTCTTTTTAGCTGCGAAAGAGAATTTGAGGTAATTAATTTGACAAGGTTCCAGCGTTTTATCTATTTGGGCTCATATTTATTTCCTAAGTGACCGACGGTAAACAGCTTACATCCAGCGTGCCGTTTTCGGTCACCTCAAGGTAATCCGTCTATCTTTTTGGTAAACCTTTCATGCTGCGCTTGTATAGGGAGAAGTTCATGAACTGTTTGTTTACCATATAAAAATGCCATTTCTCTATCTCGTGTGGTGGAAAAATCTAAAATCTGTCGTTTTCGCGATAAAAACTGCGCTGCTTATTTTTTTTTGTATGTATTTAAACCCTGCACAGCTATATCATCTGAAGACAAGGGTCTTAACTTATCAAATCGGCATTAAACAAGTTTTCACATCAAGTTTCACACAAGTACAAATTATAAAATGAAGTTTGTATAGTGACAAAACATTTAAAAAACAAAATGGAAATATATCACACTCTCTTTCCTTCACCAGATGCTAAAGCGGCTCTCGTACCCGCTGTCGTGGGTGGAGGGGCTGACGGGCGAGGCGGCGGCGGGCGCGCAGGCCGACTCGCTGCCCACCTCCGCCGACAGCCACAACTCGACCAGCGTCTTCTCTAAAGTATTCAACAGGTATGTGCAATTGTAAAACGAACACTTGGTTAAAAAAAGTGGGGATAGTGGAAAGAACAATATTAGGAGGAACAGAGCTCTTGCATTTGCTTATGATTGAGAGACACGAATTAACGGGTCTTCTACCAGGCTCGTCTTAAGACTTTGACTGCCACAAAACTAGACACAATAGAAAAATATATTTTGGGGGTCACCGATGACCACCATGGCACCCAATGTGTAAAATGAAAACTTCCTAATATTGATATTTTCTTGTAACTATGATTACATTCTTGTGTTACACTTACATGCTTAATCCTTGAGGTAATGAAACATTGTTCGGTGGTTGTTGACGCTACTGATAGGTCTTTGTTGTAGCCATAAGTCTATCTATACTATATTTAGTGTTTTATTACTACAGTGACTGATCTTTATGTATACTGTGAAGCGACTTACAAGAGAAACTATAATTCCTTTATATTGATTACAAGTCCTTTTTGTTGGGCAAGAATTCAACTGTCCTATTATGAAAAGGTATTTCAAGTACTTGTAAAAGCTTTTGGATTGATTGCACACAATATAACAATAGTGCTTGGTATTTGATACAATGCACATCCAATGCAAACGCGGCGTGTCTCAATCTATCACTGAAGCTTCCTTTTGATAAAGCCATTAATTTTGAGACACGTTCCGTCTAAGCCTAGAACATGCTACAGTAGATAAAAGACAACTGGGCTTGTTGCTTCCACAATACAAAATGGAATCTTGGAAATGTATATATCATAGTAATCAGGGTGATATGCCGTGGTAATTGGTGTAAGCTTTCACTGCATAAGTACTTACAACTACAACATAAATATTGTAACATTGTGTATCACTTCACAACACACATATTTCTGTAACCAATAATCATATCTGTGAACTTGTCAGTGGCGAATTATATTGTAATTACTGAAACGTAAACAATTATACGATCAGATACAGATTAATTTTGTTTACTACATTCTTATCAATGTCACGATACCTAAGCGTGCACCTACAAAAATAGCATCTTTAACTAAGTGTTGCTACTGACAAAGCGACTCTAACATGCGCTCACACATACTCATGCTAGCATATTTAAAAATTAACCGTTGTACCGTAATTTCTCCCTGCTACCGTGGATGCTAACCGTGGATATGGGCTGGCGGTATAGCTCGCCTATGAATTTAGTTGAGTTCGGTACCGGCTTGTTCCTGAGTAAGACGCCCTCAGAGGAGGCGCCTCAAGACGTCTTCTCTTCGTCGGGGTACGTCCATGCTGCGCAACTGTCGATGTGCCAACTCCGTTATGTGTTGCCTTTGAGGAAATGATAGGGTCACGGTGACTTGTACGTTTTGACTTTATGCGACCTCAATGTACAGACAACAGCACGTCAAGGTAAAAACAGCGGTATCTTATGCGGTTGCAATAAGGGTTAGTATTCAACGAAAATGTATAGTCTGATGTGCTATCTTGTGTACGGAGAAATTTCCGGAGCCATAGATGACACAATCGCGATTTGATGTCATCGTAATGATAAAACTCTAAATAACGAGCTTATGATCTAGCAGCGAAAGCGAAATTGAATTTGTTTTTTTGGAACTCATTCCATGTTATTTTGTTACATATCTGTAAATTGATTGTTATCATCATCGCGTATCAGGATGGTGAATAAAGTCAACACGTAAACGTCACTGTGGTCCGCTTGTTTAGCCACATGTTTGTATTCACTCTTCTCTGTTTATTATTTATTAGGCCCTTCCACCGACATAACTGTGTTTGTTATTCTGTCGTCTTGTGTTCAACGTCTGTGGATTTCGTATGACTAATTTTGCATACCAAGTTTACAGACGATTCCTTTATATGTAAGATTTAATCGTTGGATGGCATGATGTATATGTGATAGGAAGAGTTTTTAGATAATCATCAAGGAATTTAGTGGTTTTCCCCTGTGTAGTGAGGTCTCTTATCATTATCATGGAGTCATCTAGCTATTCATTTAAGCGTTATGAAGATGTTATTCTTGTTCTATTGTTCTGAAGTTTTTTTCATCACCTCATCATCATCAGACACGGGCGTTTCTCTTGTTAGCACTTTATACTTTAATGTTGTTTGTTTCTAATATTAGCATGTTAGCTTTAATGCTGTTTCTATTTTTAAATAAGCCTTGTATGTGTTATTTAATTTAAGAAATAGGTAGGAAAAGTTATAATAAACTCTAGTTCTGTATTATTTTGTGCAATCTGTTGGGTTTTCACAGGAGCTGCGGAACTTCTTACTTAGTCATACTAAATGTTGTTAAATTGTTCATGATATCAAGGCATAGCTGTATAAAGAACATGAAAGTACCCTTATGCTTTTAATGGTACCTTCAAAGTGACAACATGGGGTCTTTTTACACCATACCATCTAATTCTGTGGTGCATTCTAACTCGCAGAGGTTGCAAATACATGCTGCAAAGCGGGTAAACTCACCGTCAGCTTTACTGAACATTGCCTACTGATAAATATTGATTTTTCTAGAAGGGTAAACGCTCCAATTATCAGCATATATACTAAACGTTTCCGCTATGTGCGCAGACGCAGCTCGCTGGGCGGCTTCGGGCGCTCGCACACCAAATCGACTTCGAGCACGTCGAGCCAGCAGCCGCGGCTCGACTACCGCAGCATGGTCTCTGTGGACGACATGCCTGACCTGTTTGCTTCATTTGACAGTAAGTTATAAATAATCAAGATTCAATAAAGAAACATCCTGCTTAGTTTTAAAGTTACTACAAGTGAAAGATTGAACTTCATGAGATAATGATCGCGTGAATAATGAACTTGATCGAATCTAAAATGAATAGTTGGTAAATTCCAGTGGTTAAAATATATACTTACGCAAGATTTATTTATTATTTTTGGTTGAGTACAAAACTACAAAATGTTGCAGATCACAATATCTATTTACTGCATACTTATGTACTTTTTTTTACAAAACTAAGACAAATAATATGAACACATTCACGGCCTTCCAATTTGTTCCGCAGGAATGTAATTAGTTATTTATTTTCTAACAGAATTAATACCGCGGCCTGCGCGACCCAGCGACGACCCGCCTCTATACCTGCGCCTGCGCATGGGCAAGCCAGCCGGGCGGCCTCTACCGCGCACCACGCCGCTCATGTCCTACGGCCGCAAGCGCATGAAGCCCGAGTACTGGTTCGGCATCCCCCGGAATAGGTAAGTTGTTAACCGTTGCTATGGCAACCACTCATAGATACCTTGCTTATTAATATTTACCCATAGATACAAGCTGCACATAGATTTAACCCAGTTTGTTTTCCCCACAAGTGTATTTTTATTTACATAAGCCCTGCATATGCAGCACCTCTCAGAAATATTTGGAGAGACACATCCATTTAATGAGCTGATTGTAACTAAATTACATCCTGTGTATTTAAGTTACTCATTAAATACACTTTACGTTGTCACATATAATTATCTTTGTTTGTTTGGGAAAGCCAATGACATTTTAGGAGAGGTCGATTAACCTCCACCGCATCCCATCGCTTGAAGTGCATAAAGGTCACAGGTATTAAACGTCCAAAAAAGACCTGTCATCCGATGTTAACTGGTTATAATGTTTTATCAGTGAGGAATTTACTTAAGATTTTATTATTTTTTATTTTTAAACAACAGTCTTTCGCGCCTCTTAAATCGCACTCAAGATAAATCATCAGCATTTAAAAAAAATGCTTAGATGTTTGTTGTTATTCAAAACAAAATTAGTCACACTACCTATGTATCTTTGTCTATTGAGACCAATGTACTTTATTGTTTTCTTCCTATTATTATTATTATAATTTATCATATCTTGTTATTATTATTCATTGCCGATAACTTGCAAGCTTATAAAGATGCAGATATTATCTTGATCATCAGTCAAGGAATTTAACCTGAGAAACTGTGTCGCAGTTTCTATTTTTAGTTCGGAATTATAAAACACAATCTTTTGCATTCAATGAATAAAACGTTAATTGTTTTATGCACTGGTTTTATGCATGTACGTATACACAACGTGTTAGTGTTTTTAAACAGTGTTTTATCGCACATGTGCATTCCTTACCTGTCGTTAAACAGAAGTATTTGTCGTATACGAGTGAGTGTTTTTTTATTGCGTCTAATTTCAACTTGACTGTAACGTAGTCAAATGGAATTGGAAAGTGATGATAGTGCAAGGTGAGCAGTAACCCAGTAAAGACCTAAAAAGTTAAATATAAATATAATAAAACATTAAATAGCGTTACCACCAATTGTTACACGGTTACACACGTTCCCATAAAACCCTACTATGAGTAGGCTAGTTCGTTCTACTTCTAATCGATCATTGATGCCACCTATATGGCAATAAAATATACTTTAACTGAACTACTTTGACGACGCGTTTGATGTATTGGTTAGAGCTCCTGACTATTACGCCGGCCGTCGCGGGTTCGAATCCCGCAAGGAGCAAATGTTTGTGTGATGAGCACGAACATTTGTACCTAAGTCATGGATGTTGTATGTATTTAAGTATTTTATGGGAGACGCCCCCATCATAATCGTTGTCTGGTACTTCGTAACACAAGGAAGATAATTCCTTACCACGAAACCAGACAATTTGTGTGTTGTCTGCCGCATATTTATTTTATTTATATATTTTTTATAATTGAACTACTGTAAAGTCCGTTTTTCTTTGTCTGACGAATATTGTAAACAATCTTGACATTCCCTGTAATAAAAAGATTGTTTACAACATTCGACTAGCAAAGAAGAATAGACTTTATAATAAGTAATTTAGTGATAATGAAGAAGTAAAAATCTATTGTAAGGCATCCCAATTAGCCACTTTTTAGATCTTTAATCCCTAGATTTATATCACTACTACCAATTTATCTATTTTGTCTATACAGGGTGGACGATCTGTTCAAGTTCCTAACGCACTGGGTGCCGGACCGGTACGGCCCCCTGGGCGACGTCACCGCGCAGGGCTACGAGCTGATAGACAGCGACACCGAGTGGGATGACGACGACGTCAAGCCGGGACATAAGGTTAGTATTCGTAAACACCCAGAAGTATCTAGTAGTAGTAGTAGTCCCCCTAGCCGATTTCGACTACTGGCCAGTCACAACGACTAACCGACTGCGCGGGACATGTTATAGTGCACAAGTGTGTGCGCAAACACAGGTGCACTCTCTATTCCTTTCACTCTCGTAGCCCGATGGTACAGCAATCTGACACGACCGGAGAGAGATTAGGCGCAGGACCAACGGCTTTACGTGCTTTCCGAGGCACGGGGGTGAAACACCTCCAACTTCCAAACTCCGGGCTTCCCTGAGATTTTCTAAACAGAAAAATTCAGGTACATATATTAGGCCCCGACCCGGGAATCGAACCCGGGACCTCTGGCGCAGCCGTCGCTATAAAATGCGACCCTCTAACCGCTGCGCCACCGAGGCAGTTCAAAGATATCTATAATAATATTAAACACTCGCTTCCTCTGCGGCAATAAAACGTGGGATTGCGACAGCGCATACTTATCTCTCTTTCACACTCACAGGCCTTATGGGTAGGCGTTGCACTGTACACTGCATAATCATCGATGCGCGGGCGCGCACTGTTCACTCGCTAGCGGCCGGTCTTTAATTACCCGGATTAATAAAATCATATTTTAAAAGTTTTTCGGTGTAATCTACTAAAAACTAAAAAAGATATGAGGTACCTACCCTATTGTCATGACACACGTAGCACGGAAATCTTTTGAGCTTTAGTGCCTAGACTATGCTTTGGTCTGTAACTAATTATATAAATTCAACGAGATCAAATATACGCAATGTATAATTTAAAGCGTAACAAAACAAATTGCATATAAAACGAAAAAAACTTTGACTTATGCTTTGAAATCGGACATTAAATATGAATTAACTTCATTTAGCGACTCGTAATTTTTATGTCGGTACAGGTCAAAAGGACCAGGAATGATGTTTTGATGACTTTTGGCTCATAATTATTTTATTCTAAGATATGATTGAATGAAAGGTATTCACTGTGTTCCACTTTTAAAATGTAAATAGTTCTTATCGTCCTAGACATTCGTTTGTTATTGCGCACTGAGTTATATTAATAAGAACTCTCTTACGTGATAATGATTGCTTTTATCCGTATTCTAAATGTCAAGGGGAATATGTAAAGTATGTGAATGTGTCCAGATAATAATGAATGTTAAACACGTTAACGAAAAAAAACTATTTGCTAATTACGAAACAATGGCCCGCAGTAGAATAGCGCAACCACCTTACGCTAATATACCCTTATCTGACTATCAGTCAAGATAAGAGATCCTGTGTGTCTTATATTTATGAATCTTGAGAGCTAATTACTATCTGATATTTATGACTTCATTACCGTACTATGAAATTTACTGTGCGTCGGTAGAACTCTTTTTATATATTTACAGTCTTAATATGAATTAAAAACGTGTTTGCTTGTCGTAGGGCGAACGGACTGGCAGCACCGGAGATGTGTCAGACATCACAAGAGAATCCTGGGAGGTAAGACACAATTTAAATATTCATATCCAACATTAATATACTTTACCTACTAACACGTTCGATGATTACTAACAACGCTTTGTTAACACACCTTTGTTACATCGTCGGTTATGCATCTCACATCCCACATTACAGTACACATCGGACATTGTTTAAATCTTATTCAATTATCAAATTTTATGG
Source organism: Pyrausta aurata (assembly GCA_963584085.1). NCBI lineage: Eukaryota > Metazoa > Arthropoda > Insecta > Lepidoptera > Crambidae > Pyrausta > Pyrausta aurata. The sequence continues at coordinate 5,834,199 of OY757254.1, forward strand.
CTGCACTGTGAATGGGTGTTTTTTTTATTAATATTTACCAAATTTTTATGCAACGTCACATTTCTGTGTCGTCACTACATTAGCACCGAGCGTAAACGGAATGGTTAGAACTTCCATATAAGTATGTGTTGGATTTGGTAAAATTGCAGTCACAATTATTTCGATGGTCATCGCAGAGGCTCAACGTGACAAGACAACTAAATCCACTGCACACGGGGGCGTGTTTGTTTACTGATATGATATACCCTATTTCACCCGGTTCGTTGTTCTAGATATCTACGTCGTTATAAAGACGATCAGACGTTATCAGTACACGTAGTGAATAAGTCGTAAATACGTTCCATTATGATAGGTGTAGGTAGAAATACTTTAGGTCACAGCAACACAACTAAACATCAAATGCTTTTGTCCCGAATTCAAAATAGATTCAAAAATATGACACTTATGATGAATCCTTATACAGTATGGGAAAGTCGCACCGTTCGATAGGAGCGTCATGTATATAGAATTTTTCACTAAACTATTTTTATAATTAATCAATAATTATATTATGTGACGTCAGCCTATTAGACGGTCCCTAGTCCTTTAAAGTAGTACTAATGAACCTGTTCATTGTTCTTACTGACGATGTCTAAACGATACTAAGATAGGTTTTGATTATTATTTATAAGGCCAATCAAATAAATTGATAAGCAGAAAAACGTCTAAAAAAAGAATTGTATAAGTTTATTACTATTGCATATACATATTTATCAATGGATTTTTTAAGTGTAGAATGGATTATTTAGATACAATCAAATCATACATAACATTTTAGTAACATACACACATTCAGAACAACAATAAGAAAAACTACAACTACCTATACATCTAAAAATCTGTTGTTTGATTTGTTGTACCGGTTTTCATAAGAGCTGGTGCCAGCATCTTGAGTTCTTTGTAAAAAATAGGGAAGTTGACACCGGCCAATCATACACATCTGTTTATGAGCATACATGATATGCTTAAACCTAATTCTTCTACTTTCCTAAGACGAATTTAAGAGAAAGAAGTAATACCTAAAGTCTCTCATCTCTTTTGAAGATATCGAAGTTTACCGAATAGTGTCAACGCCTCTATTTATGGTCCATCTCACGAGCGCCGGCGTTTTACGCTCCCGAACTGTATTCAAACAATCATGGCACCGGCCTTCGTGAGATTAAAGTTAAAGCACTGTAGCTGTTATGGAACTGGTCTAACCGTCGTGTGTTGCGCATAGCTGCTAAAGGCGCCGTACGTGAAAATATACTCGATAATGAAGAGCCAGGCAGAGGCGCTCGGGGACTCGCTGGGCGAGGAGCCGCAGCCGGAGGTACATACCACAGCTCGCTACTAACACAGGCTGAATACAACTTTAATGTGTAGCAATAAAGTCCATAAACTATGTTAAGAATTTCAGTTGGAATGATGAAAGCCAAGGCATGTTTAGGATTCCAGTTTGCATGATGAAATGAGAAATCAAGTGTCACGTCACATCACATCAGTTGTATTCATATGACTCATGTGCTCGTGAAAACACACCTTGTGAGCGCAGGCGCAAGATGAGGAGTCATTTTCATATAGAGTCTACGACTCCTTTTATTCTGAAGATCCAATGAATCTTTAATAAGGAAATGCATTAATTTTAAAAATACTTTGATAATTTAGCCCTGGATAAAAAATCCGGCACAAAGAACCAACTTATAAATTATAAATTTATTAGCAAGGAAAGAAGTCAGGGTCAAACTTCCTAAAAAAGTAAAATAAATCTGATAAATTCTTTTAATATTTAAGGCAAATAGATAAAGTAACCACAAGTGACAAAGTTTTATTCAGCCTGTGAATTATGTAGCGCGAGTGTAAAGCACCCTTAGTGAAATTGCAAGCTGCACTACCCTTTAGCTCTATGTTACCTGTACTAGGATTTAGATACACGTGATGTTATTAGCCATGTGATGATCACAACTCTCTATCGCTGGATATTCCAGCTTCTAAGCTATGATCCTGTATGTAAACTTGTAGATTCTTATAATGTTACCTTTAAGGAATGCTGCTTTCAAAACTCTTTGTTTAGTTTATACGATAAGCGGTAATTGTTGTGAGATGGTACGAATAGATTGTGTACCATATCATGACCAGCTTTTGCACGCATTCTTTGTAAATTAGAAAACTACTTCATAGTTGTACATTGTGAAATGTCATAGGTACACACGCCTTGAGTTGACCGCGTGTTATGTCACGATGTGTGGTAGCAAAAAGTATCAATGACGTTGACATGGCAGGCGTGAGCGACACAATGCGACGACGAGTGAACAATGGTGGCCCGCCGGGGCCGCGGCACGTAATCACCTCTTGTTAGCGCGCAAGAGTTGCGCAACATAGCTTGATAACAGCGTTCAGAATGTACAAGCACTGGACAATAGTGTTTACAGTCTGAATGTAGATTCGTCGGGGATCCTGGAACATGGGTTTACCACCTCACAAATGGAACAAGGAATACTAAAAGTTATATCAATGAAACTGGGGCTGACGAAGTTTTGAAAGAAATTGATTTTTATACGTAAAATATCCAGATAACCATCCATATTTATACGTAAAATATCCAGCAACAAACAGTGAATTTTCTATTGAAGAAGCAAAGAAGGGCTTATCTAAGAATAGTAATCATTCGAAGTAATAAATAGTCATATAGAGCACAGAAGCATCAATGCAGCAAAAAGAATGAAATGAAAGACATCGCTGTTAGTAGTTCAAAGGGTACCATTTGGCTATGGAAAACTTAGGAGGAAAAATTACAAGTAATGTACAACAAATATTCCATCAACAATAATGTCACTCTAACCTTCTAGAAGTTGTTATTTATACATATTCAATTAACATATTAATTATTATGCTGTGTCGGTTTCCGTTCGGAATATTCCGACTACTCATTTTTCACTAATATATTTTAAATAGTATGCCGATGTACTTTTTAAGAAAGCCAGGCCGACCAGACGTATGAAGAACGTCACTCTTCTAAATTAGGCAAACCTTAGCATGCCTAAATAACTTCAACAGAGACCTTTCTGGCATTTAAATGATTTTATTATTATAATAATACGATTACGCATCCCATGTGCATAATAAATAATATACGATACGTGTATACGTAATATTGACGTTTTTAAACTAACAATTTTTGATCTTAATAATCTTTCATCAAAGCTGAATAAGTTAAACTAATTACCAATGGTAAAGAAAAAGCGTAAACAACCAAACTTTTTTTATTTAAATGTAGCTTTTGTAAAGAAGAACTATTTGCTTTAAATAATGAAGCAGTCACAGTGACAAATTGGGCACTTATCACATCATGGCATCTGTCATTTTGTAGTTTCTATTTGATTTTCTAAAAATTACTGTAACACAAGCCCTAAACCAGGTAAAATATCTAATATAATAATATAATAAGTATTGTACTGGTTGTTAAGTGCTTTGTTATGTGTATGTTTGTGCTGAACTATTTCACGCAGGGCAATATTTAACATCGCTTACTTTTATATGAACAGTTTTATGGAACTCGAATAAAAGTTCATTACATTACCAGAATAATTAACGGGGAAATGAACAGTTCATTGATACCTCTTGAGTACATTTACATAAGCACAGGAATATTGAAAAAACTTAGTATTAATATGGACCCTCGTTAGATGACAATACAATAAGTGTATGATCAGATCCAAACGATAGTCGCGAGTCGCGATGGGCAAAGAAAATGTTGATGAAGCCTCTGTGGTTGTATACGCCGCGAAAATGTATGAACCCACTGTGTGTGCTTAGTTAGGATTTCGTTTGTTATCTAAAATCTATTACACACATAATTCATTACTCATTAAATTATAAAAATAGTTACCTACACGATAAAGGTATCATAGCTTGCAAAACGCCGCAAAGCTATCTCCAAACATCTTTGATACTAATCGACCGAATTAATTATAAAAACCAGACAGATTTTTTTAAGTCATTCCAGCCGTATGTTAAATAAAATAGTATGAACCTCGTGTCCAATATTAATGCATACTACTATTTTGCAGTGAAACCAAACCATCAAATTGTTTAAGAGGCGTTTTTATTGATATTAGGCTAAGGATTCTTCTATCTCTCACCATTTAATATCTAATAGTTTAATTAAGGTGTTGACGAATAAAATAATAATATTAGTTCCAGCAAGATACCATTGGATATATACATCCATGTGTCCACATAATATGGGTAACTGAGTAAGTGCGCCAAAGCTAATGTGAAGGGCTTACTGCTGCCATTTATGTATGAAATTGACAGCAGCGCTAATGTCGCGCTGCTAAAGTCGCTAAAATGTGAAAGCGTTCTAACAGTACTAAGTATTTTTTTATATTTTATGTCGTCCCATATTTAGCCTTCCATCAAACTAAGAAGGTATTATTAGATGTTATGCAATGGCTTCGTTAGATAACATAATTGCTCATTAATGAGTCAATTGAACTTAACACGCTTCTGTGGACATTGAAAATATTATTTTTTAATACCTACTGGCTATAAATAAAGAGTGCAGGAAAAATATCATTATTAATCAGTACTTTTTGATCGAGATTAAATGCACAATTGCTTGAAGGGGTAACTCATTACTATCATATCTTTGGATCTGATTTATCAATTGCATAAGAAGGTTCTGGAAGCCCATACATAATTACACAGATCCAACGAAAAGTGGCAACATCAATGGCCTTCTATTAAGACCAGCCAATGAGGCATTGATATATTTGAGAATTGAGTAACTAATTATAAATGAGACAGGGATTAATCCACAAAAGTTATAAAATCACTCAAGGTAAATAAATTCGAGGAGACACAAACTTGATAAAAGATTACATAGTTGTTTGTTGTAGTGTGCCTACCAACTCTGATTGTATGGCCGTGGCAACCCAGTCGTTGAGATCATATTAATATCTCAATATCTGAGCACCGAATTGGCACAAGCCCTATTATTTTTTTCTATGTAGAAACGGTACGGTAAGACAACATAATTGCCACAATTTGTTGGAGTTATGATGTTGCTATAATTCGAAACTGGCAGGTGCTTCCGCTATTTCATCTATGTTCTTTTTCTAGGAAAACAAACGGATAATAATAAACATTTTTTTTAAATATTGCGTTACGTAATTACTGGCTAAACTTGTGCGACACTGTCATCTGTTAGGTATTTGGTATGATTAAGCTTTAATTTTTATGCACATTAATATGGGCAGAAATAATTGTGCTCGCGTTTTTATTAGTCTCGCTTAATTGGTGATATCCAGTAACAAATGCGTCTTAAACTAGATGCATTTTCTCGTAACTAGATAGAACTGGTTTTTATTTGTAAATCTATATTCCTGAGTTTCATTCCATCAAGGCACTACGCGTGCCTTTTAAAGGCTACCCATTGTCGAACTTTCATGCCTCACGCTCATTATTTATATTTGAATGTGAAATATTTTGTAAAGAAAACTATTTTATTTAAATTTTCCATTTGACCTTACAGTGTCTATGATGGCCGTAACCCTTCGATGTCAATATCTAGATTGAAACTGATTTATAGTACCTACATCATTGATCCTTAAACCTATCTGTATAAGGTTATTTATTTATAAGTAGGAGGAAATGTGTCTATTTGCGCGAGATAATCTTTCGATTATATGTTGTGGTGTCTTTATTATAAAAACACGTGACTTTAATAGTTATTTATTGAAGTATTAACAAGACGAGACAATGTTGCGTGCCACGTTGCAAACTTTTTTAATTGGAACATTTGAAACCAACATTTTCCTTAGAATTGTTAAATAGGGTCGTGGTTTTCTCAGCTACGTATTTTCATAAATAGCAAGTCTGATTCATGCTCCACTAGTTTTTTTAATTGCGAATATGAAAAATGAGTTAAATGAAAACTAAGCTCAATATTAGTATCAACTTCGTCGGTATGAGATCTACATGAATAAGCGCACAAGTTTGGTAGATTATCCTACAAAATGTAGAGATATCGTCCACAAAAGCTTTTAATCTAACTTGTGTAATTGAAATGTTACTAACTCGCTAAATTCCTCCTTATAATAAAACTTTACATGATCAACATATTTGAAATTGTTTGTCATTCCATCTCATCTGAGACTCATTTCATAAAACAGGGTGTGAGTTATTTTAATCGATGCTACAGCACGCGTGTTAACAGATCCGTCCTCTTAGCTTAACGCTGATAGCATCTGACAATTAATTTGCATCTTATATCTCCTGTTGTTGAGGCGTTTCAATTAAATGTTATACTTTAATCTGTCTCGAAGTTAATCGTTTAATGTGTCCTGTCGTCCGCTTGTGGACGTAGATGAATGATGATTTATGCACCGCCCCGGGTTCTTATGCACACTGCGCAGAGGCGCGGCCTAGTATTATGCTATCTTTATACGCGCGCGGTTTAAACTATCGTCCACTGAAAGCGTCTTCTTAATACTGCAAATGTGATATAATCTATCGGAATAGAGACAGTGCGTGTTTGTCGTGCACTTATGAAAGTGCTACAAAGGTAAATAAGGATAAGTTAGCGCGATATGTGTGTTAATAAACGCTGTTTTATGTTTAACATCTGGTAACGTTGTGTAACGCTCAAGTTCTATTTTCAAATCTCAACAAAAAGTTTAACACACTTTTTGCACGCATTGGTTCGGTATACCTGTTTCTTCATCACGCTAATCCATTTAGTCAGTCCTGCAACTTACAAGATTTAGCTAGTTATGCATACCTGATTCTTACAAAGTATTTACTTTAAACTTGTTTGTGCTGCTGTTACAAATAATGACTTCGAGAACATTTAAGTTTAAACTGGTTATTTTTAAATAATTGGATGACTTATAATAATTAACAATAAAGTACACCGCCCTGCTTCTCAAATGTGCCTAAGTACTTTGTTAAAATAATATTTTTCGGAACACATTGTCACTACAAGTGTTGACCTCATAAAAGAGCTTAGGTTTGCTCATTATAATCGTTCTGAAAATCCGGAAATAACGACATAGCGCCTTGACGTGCGGGTCAACCGGTGCGCCGGCGCATTGGTGCTACCCCAATGCCGTCGATTCACGAATTAACCATACCTACTCTAGCCGTGACATGACCTCAAAAAGACTGATTGTTGATATCCGTTTCTTGTACCTTTCGTTTCATCATCAGTTGTAACTTATGAACTGTAATGCTCGTGATGTTTGTCACGCTTCTAGAAAGATTATACGCGATTATAAGACTTATAAACCATCTCGTCGTGTATTAATCCATTGCGAGAATTGGCCGGCTAAATTAGTCTAGTGGCGCGAAGCTGTAGTCGCGAAACGATCGGGGCCGCGTGTCACGACTTGGCCAGCCTTTCTTTTCTGCAGCTAGTTCCCAGGCGACGCCACCGTGCGTGCCCGCATCGCGCTGCTGCTGCAACTCTTTGAGAAACTGCGAATTAACAAGTTAATTAAACCGGCTAACTCGTAAAGCGCTCCACTGCACACACAATACCGAGGAATGTTTCCGCAGTTCATACGCGCCCATCAAACCGGACTGGTGTGCCTCGAGCGCGCGCTACCAAAAACATTCGACTGTTGTTTATAAGCAGACGCGACGGCGTTCAGTGTTTGATTACGGAACCTTGTAATCGCGTGGGTGATTTCTAAATTGAGCTCTGGCAATTGTGATGTGGACGTGGTGTTTTTATGGTGCATCGCTTACTGCAGCTGTAGTTATTTAGCTTGTAAAGACTAGTGCGTATAGATGCAGACTATGAAATGGATAGAGATGGTGCGGCTGGGCCCGCCCGCGGCGGAAAGCCCTGCCACTTTCGAAGGCGATAAGGTGAGCGTGTCGAAATGCCGTTAGCGCTCCGCGACGTTCTATAATGTCCACAGTTTTAAGTCAATTTAGTAATATTGATTCGCCGCTACTTATATCATTGATAAAACTAATCAGCAAATTATAATAAATAACTTATCAAATAACACTACTTACTTAGGTTTATAGATTGTGTCTAACCGACCGAACATTTGATTAATTTCCTTTATCGCATAAATAGTCAACATTAACATTAACGTAGCAAAGTAATTGAAGCTATTATAAAATGTCAGTATGAAATATTAATGCTGAGATCCGCGATGAGACCTTATAACGTCTTGACATTGAACTCAAATATGTAATGTTATCTTCTGACTGAGTAGGTATCTCAGTTAAAAAAAAAAACATTAGACGCGATAAACAAAGTTAATCATTCCTGCATACCTGGGCAAGATAGGGGTTCCAAAGTAATTATTAATTGATTGTCTGGTAAAAACAAGTTTATAAAGGCTAATCATTTGATAAATTCAAATCAACGATCTAATTTAACGGATAAAGTAAATTCGTTTATCAATAATTATTATTATTGATGTAAGTAATTTGCAATTGAAGTCCAACAATGAATAGGTACCTATTTATATCGTTGTGTCGCTCGTGCCACACGTCCTTGATATTCTCATTGGCTTATGTGCTTAAATAAACCCCGCTATTACCCCTGACCAAGTAAATAGAGCCGCGAATAAATAAATAACAAGCGAATAAGTTAGTCCACCATTCGTTCTGACATGCTATAGACTGGCTCTCTATTTATAGAGAGAGAGGCGAATGACCGTCGATGTGACAGCTCGAAGCACGCAGCAAGGTCTAGGAGTCGCGGAGTACCATATAGAGGCATGCCGCCATACCTAGGCACTGTGATATTATACAGAAAGGAATACACGACTGAACTAATTGGTACCTTCTTTGTACCGGTGAAAATCATATTATGAGCCTCAAGCATGTCTTTATGAACACGATAACTGTTTATGTATCGACCAGAACAGAATGGAGTTGCTAAAGTGCATATCAACGAGGTATTGCAATGCGATTGGGATGTATTCATCATGTCATGAAACATACGTACAATGTACAGGTTTTATAGCCTACCCTCGGGGAAATTTTCCTAAGACCCTTCAGAGATTCTTAAAGATGAATCTGAACGACCTTTGAAATAAAAACTTTGAAAGCTATGAAATCTCAAATAAGGTCAAAGTAGCTCAAAATCAATCTTAATCTTAATCCACCAGTTGACTCGTGACCACGGCAGTTGCAATAAATCCGAAACGTCAAGCAGTGAGTAATAGCAAATCATGAGTTTTTATTCGCAGTTAGACCCGTCATGTCTAATACTTCTTGGCAATGCAACGCGAAAATTTAAAATCCTTTATCTAAAATTTGACTCCCCACAATTCTTGTAACGATTTACCTGAATGTCAAGACTCGAGATAATCCAGATGCTGTGTAGTTGCTATCTTTACGCTAGTTACCGGAATTTAAGAGAGTTAATCCACTATTCTAAGAGGCTCAGTGTGGTTTGAATCTTTCAACCTCCTGTGTACTTAAATTAATTATATTTTATCGATTGAGCTAAGTAAAAAACCACTCGACCTGATTTTGTACCATCAACCAAAATAACGTTAATCGAAAGTCCATCAAAAAAGGCCACCGGCAACCCAACGAAGATTTTGAAAACAATAAGCGCCTAATTGACGCACATTCCAATTGTTGCGATGATTGGATTACCTGATATGCAATTGATAATTCTGTTATCCATATCTCTATAAGCTACTATAACGCGTATAATATTGGCAAATTGAGTAATTTGGACAATTTCAATAGCGATGTTAGTTCTGAAGCAGATGTTAAAATTAAATTGAATAAAATATACTTTGTTCAAATAGATACAATTTTATGATGTTGCATGATATTTGTGATGTTGATTTAGTGTTAATGATTCCTAATTTGAAAAAAAGCACTAAAATAAATTGATGACATTACTTATTTTTAAATTATTGCAACTGTAAACTGGAAAACCTGGTGTGGTTTACCAAAACTTTGTCATCAATTTGTGTACTTAATTTTATTACTTTTTGATCTTTTAAATGATGGGCTAATCCGGCGATTGCTCTACTTAGGTGTGTTTATTGGTGGTGAATAAATGATAAAGGCGATAAACACTTGCCAATAAAGACTACGTGCAGTTGTCATCGATCGGTACGAACCGCAGTGACATCGGTGTGCGTAGACGTAACCACATGTGCTTCAAGAACACAATGCGGGATATTTACTTGATGGAGTTCGGAAAATAAATACTAGCAAGATCAGCCAAAATGGCACTCATCGGAATCCAACCTTGAATATCTTTACGCTCCAGCAATACACCTGGTGGACGCCGAGGCATTCGTTTTCTACGACATCCAGCGTTAAAGTCCGTTGAATACGTTTAGTGGACATGAATTATTTGAATACCGAAGTTAAAAAGATGTCGATATTACGCCAGTTCCGAAGGGTGGTGCGTAGGGTTATAAATAAGATAAGAAATGCGGAGTTTTTCCTTTTTAACATCGCCATGCGGAGGAGACGGGGCACTAAACACTCGATTTGTGGTCGAGATGGAGATTATTCAAGAAATGTAAACAGCAGTCTAAGCGGTGTGAGAAGGAGAGCTACAGTACATTCAATACGTGAGGTGAGAAAGTAGTCGACTTTGCTAAAAAAGTGTTCTACAATTTTTTGCAACACAGCGAATGTTTTCCACATGCTGATACTGCAGTTCAACAAGTAGCGATGAATTACACTATTACAAAATAAGTTGAAGCGAGGCGTGTGAGTAGGTGGCAAATGGTTTTCTCGAAGGTTCTAGTATGATTGGTTAAAAATTACAACAATGCTAACGAGCCATAGTTTTTTCTCATCAAAAAATCAGAATAAAGATGTATTATTAAATATTTGTAATTTAGTCAGCTAAGTAGCTCGTACTGTGCTCTACCTTAATTAGATGCGTTGAGGACGTTGGCTGTGACTTTGATATTTGAACACACTTAATTGTTCCACATTGTTGGTTTAAATGTAAAATAATATAGCCATCTATTTTTATGTGATTTGTGTAAATTATATGTAGGTAAATTCTTATTTGGCGTCAAGGTCTACAATGACAGCATTTATGTTGGTCAGTCAATGATGTCATTAATTTAAATTGATGTGGATATGAGAACGGATACTATTTTAAGTAACAACGTGTTTAAGTGTAGTTTATGATCACTTTTAAACCTTGAATCGGTTATTATATCCTAATCTATTCAGAGACATTATTTAAACAGCGTTAAGAAACTTCATCAAGGGTTGAAAGTGCAACTTTAATTCACCACAAACCTACTAGCAGATGCTAAAGCACCAATAATATTTATTAATATGTGTTCTTATGTGTTAACCTATTCACTTAATTGGTATGTTAGTTTATAGCTGATGTAGTGCGCACGGCTGTGCACGCACTTTAAGAATTGAATGTGAACTGTAGTGATCGGGAATGCACATCATTAGACATCATCACAATCATTATTTTATCATTAGGTGTCATTTGCATCCGATTCCTCAATTTATCATTCTATGTCACCATCTTTAGCATGATGATTGCACTCTATGACTTAATGTTGTAAGAAAACCGCGTTTATTCAAGTTGTGCATGTAAGTAACTACATAAGTAGAAAAACTCTCATTGTTCTTCGAAATAAAACCTTTTCTCGAGCAATAAATGGCTAAGTAACTTGATAAGCCTTCGATAGGAAAAACAATAACATTTCTATAACACGAATTTATGATTTTAAAAGTTATCTTGTTTGGTTTCTGTACAGTACTACTTATCTTTATTAATTTATTTGGAAAATAAGTATGTTAATTATTTCACCTCTAAGTAAGTTCGAATGATGTGGTGTGGTGATCAATAATAATAACGAATGATCATACATAATACGTTCTTAATCTTCTCATGAACTTTGTCACTATAAATATTTATGCAAAATCAAGAGACTTAAGTGGTTTCTTAGGTAATATGAATTGTGTATTACCTATTTATTTTTCTTCGTGCATGAAAGGAACATGAACATAACAATTAATGACGTTGAAACAGGTAGGCGCGCTTATTAACTACTAGGTGTTCGGTATCGACTTGAATAAAAATAATTCAAGTGTATTTTAAAGGACAAATACGAATGATGAAATTTTCCGTTGTTTTAATAATTGCCTTCTAGCTTTTTAAGCTTAATATATCATATACAGTCAAGTCTATTTACCAAGTATATTTTTTAACTAAAACCATGTAAACCTCACTTCTTTAATGTTAACAGAAGTCCCTACTATTTGCATGTTTAAAATAGAAAGGTACTCGCCTACTTGTTATTTGGGCGCCGTTCATTCTCGCCTTCACATGTCAAAATGTCCATTTGCATTTCACAAGTCGAGTTGAAGCCGTTTCGCTATAAAGGTGGTTACTGATCGTTGCGATGTAATTTCTTTCACATTTGCTATTAAAAGTAGTGTGTCAAATTGTCCTTGCCGTACCTTTACAAGTTTAGTCACGATATCGTATCGTAAAAGTACTTACTACGATACCTAAGCCACTAATATGCTCTACCTACTCTAATACTTTCTAGAAGTCTATAGTCTAGCTATTAGGAGGTAGAATATTAAACACCTTTGGTAGTAGATGCGCTAGCTGGCTCATATTCGCTCAAATTGTGATTTATTAATAGTGTATCTGTTGCAGCCATTGGTCGCAGCAAAAACAAAGTACTAACGTAACGTACATAATAAATAAGCAATTTGAACATCGGTATGGTATCTAAATATTATTTCAAACAAAGGTTTTGATCAGTCTCTCCCAGTCTCCACCCTAATAGTAAATGGCCAGCTCTTTTTAGGCATCGCCAATTATACTCGTACTCAAAGGTTGCTTTCCTATCAGAGATGTGCAAGTAAGGAAAGTGTTTTATCAAAATTATAATACATTTAACAATGTCCAAACGAAATGATCCTATTGCTCGAAATTATACACCTCTGCAAAGCTCATTTCTGGTAAAAAAGGCATTCTCTCCGTTGTCTAGCTTGCAACTATAACAGGTGCGTTTACATGCGCAGGTGCTGTCGATGAGCGATGAGCTGCGGCGGGCGCTCTACTCGTCGGGCGCCTCCATCGACATGGAGTTCTCCCCGCCCGACCTCATCGGCACGTCGGAGATATTCACCATGGAACACAGGTGAGATGACACCACTACTCAAAAGTTTAATCGCACAGATAATGCAAGTAGTAGGTAGTGCTAGTTCGAAGTTTTTAATTTTGACACAAAATGTATTTATAAAAATATTTATACTTTATTGTTCAACCAAAATTTGTTCAAAAGGTGGATTTATCGCCATATGGTATTATCTGCCAGTCATACCTTTGAGCTAAGCAGAAATGAATGTGATGGAGATGTTTGAGAAGAACGTTAAACGTCCTAATTTTAATGAGAATTAGACATGACGGGTCTACACGAAATATGAATATGAGTAAATGCTACTCACTATGAGTAATGCGAAAGTTTAAAATCTCATATGTGAATTTTAAATTTATCAATACTAGCTGCCCTCCGCCATCCGCGCGTTTTGATTTTACTTACGTTAGCGTGATGTTTTATAGCCTATCTATTAGCCTTTCCCGATAAATAAGATAGCTTTATATCTAGTTCCTGAGATAAGCGGGTTCAAACAAACTCTTCAGCTTTATAATATTAGTATTCGATAGACACCCTCGAACGGGCTGCAGCTTTTAAGAATTCAAGATTTTAACTAAAACCGGGCTTCCTTTATTTAAGCGCCGGCTTGAAGCGGTCAAGCAAGATAGTTTGCTGAGCTGCGACTGCATAGTTAACTGCCCAAGGCTCGTCATGTAGGTACTTACCTATTTCAATTTAAAGATCATAAACATTCTGTTCACAATCTTTAGACCTATCTCTCTATAGACCTGACAAGTTGAAGTCCCGCCGTTAATGGTTTAGTTAGTGATACGTAGTTCATTTGTTGTTTTTTTAACCGACCTAAAAAATAGGTTCTCAAATCGGTCTATATGTTTGTATGTTTGTCCACGAATATCTCGCGTTTGGCTGGACCGATTTTTTGTAAATCAAATTTGGATGTTGTCAATATTTTCCTTTTGGGTGCTGCCCAACTTTTTCATTTCGTGACCTCGAATTTAAATATTTTAATCGTAATTAAGTATCTTATCTTATTAATCTCAGTGATTAATCAATTAACTATCTACTTGAAAAAATTAAAACAGACCTAATCGACCCTAGATTTTCAAGTATTGACTGCGAGTGCGACCTTTTGTGACAGAATTTTTTTTGGGACTAAATAGTCGGCTAGTAGTGGACGGAAACTTAATTGATATGCAGAGTGACCGGTCGGCCCAGCGCCGGCTAACCCGCCCACATTTTGAAATCAAGTTACATTCCTGAGGCGTTTAGATGTCGATGTACTAAGCCAATGCCGCTTTTTGCCCTCAATTCCAATAGTTTTACTTTTTGTGGCAAGTGATGATTTTTGACACGAGTATTTATGATATTCCCATATTCCCAAATCAAATTGGCTTCAATTTTCTGTCAGTACTAGTTCTTCTACTTTGTTTTGAACTGGCGTTTTACCTTCCATGATTTCAATTCAATGGGCCAAGCCTTTACATAACTTTACATTACTTTAAATATACGAGTATTTACAGAAAAGAGCGTGTAAAAAGTATCAGCCCCTTGACACGAGTTTTGCATGGCTCATTTATTTGACGTACGCTGTATGAGCTAAACGTCATAACAGCCGAGCAATTCAAAAGTAGATCAACTATTAAAACTCGGTAGGGGGTTCATTCATTAATCTCTTAACATATCAATTAACCAAGTGGCTATCATGTTGTTCCAGAGAGAAGATCTGCACAGTGTTGCCTGCGCGCGCGCAAGGGTACATGTGGTCGCTGACGTTCAGCACCAGCCAGCACGGCTTCTCGCTCGCCTCCATGTACCGCAAGATGCAGCGCGTCGACAGCCCCGTGCTGCTCGTCATACAGGACACTGACAACAATGTGAGTTGTACTTTTTATATCCGCATCGATGTCACTGGCGCCTGACCACTTCATAACAATATCGCTTGCACACTCGACACAATTGGGCGTCACTACAAACGAAAAGACGACGCGGTGTGCAAGCGGTTTAAGCTGTTAAGGTGGTCAGGCGGCGGTGACCTCGATACTCGATAGTACATGTGGTCGCTGCAGCACAGCTTGACGCTCGCCTCCATGTACAGTTTAGTACAGTTCGAATCCTTATGTAAATAAAATCAGTTTTTCTTTTCTTGACGAATAGGTATCGTAAACAATCTTGTCATTTCTTTTTAACGAAATGATTCATTTTTAAATAAGATAAACACATACCTTACAACCTAAATCAATGAACACTGAGATCATTTTTAAATTAAATAATTTATCAATTTTATTCATTAATATTATATTAAAAGATTGTTTATTATATTCGACTCGCATACAATAACGGATTCTAATAGTTTATTCGCGGCTATATTTCTTAGCTACTTTTCTTTACTAACATTACAAAACTACTTGACTCTCTCCAGGTATTCGGCGCGCTGACATCATGCGCCCTCCACCCATCGGAACACTTCTACGGCACGGGCGAGTCGCTCCTGTTTTCGTTCCAGCGCGTCGAGGAGCCGCGCCGGCCATCGGCCACCGCGCCCGCCTTGCCAGCGCCAGATGATGACAAGCTCAAGGAGAAAGAGGAGGCTAAGGAGGAGGAGGTCAAGGAGGATAAGGGAGGTGGGTACAGTTTGTAGTCGATGGCAAAGTCTTTGTTGCTATGCAACCGAATCTTTTGTACCAGTGCAAGTGTGACAAACAAGTGTATTTTTTAAAATAGTTCACTCGCTATGTGATATCAAGGCATAGTTAGGAGATACTATCTATCAATACCTACTACTGCGCGATCCAGATATTTCCTACTTTTATTAGCTACTAGCTTTTGCCCGCGACTTCGTCCGCGTGGAAAAGTGACTTCTTTCTCCCGTTTTTTACACATTTACCGCGTGAGATTAGCGCGTTCAAACAAACAAACAAACAAACTCTTCAGCTTTATAATATTAAGTATAGATGAGCTCACAAGTTGCTTTACCGTTGTGAGCGTGTAACCACATTGAGAGCAAAATTGCTTGCACCTCGCGCCGTCTTTTGTTTGAAGTGACATCCGTTTTTGTGTCATGCATGCAAACGATTTTTGTTTGAATGCGGTTAGGCGCGAAGACCTCGACAGTTCAGTCTTCCAAGTGAATTTCTTCTGGGACTCCACTTACCTCCTTAAAAATTTACCCCGAGTTGGGAGTTAGAATGCAGTCGAAAAACACAAAAAAAAAATTATACCTACTACTAATATTTGCTTCGTTTTTTTTTCAGACCAAGCACCACCAGTAAAAACAAAATTCAAGTATTGGGGATGGACCGGCGACAACATGTATTTCATTCGAGGGAGCAACGACAACATATCTATTGGCGCTGGCGAGTAAGTAATAAATGATATTTGTATTTACAAAATCTTTATTTACTGATCACCTAGACTAACCAATTAGTGTCAATAAACATCCGGTCTTCAATGATGTTTAATATGTGACCTTGGTTAGCACTATTTAGTTTTTAAATTGACGATCCAATTTGGAAGCTAAAATTAGGAACTATTGAATCATCTAGAAACCACCAGAAAAGTAATGTATTTTAGATGCCTGTCTTTCATAATCATTTATTTAATATAATAAGAAGTGAATTGTATCGATCGATTGCAGCATCTAGTTTAAACTATAACATGCTGAAAGTGGAACAGGTTCACATAAATTAACTTATGATATTGAATTAAAAAGTGGCCTTCGCATTTTATTTGCAGCCTTAAATCACCGATTACGATCTAACCATATCTTTTAATGATACCTGGTAACTGTAACATCAATCTTTCTAGGATATAATTATGATTTGTTTACCTATAACTAGTCTATCGTTAAAGTATATGAGAATAAGTGTGAATGTTACGTTTCAGCGGCAAGTTCGGCCTGTGGCTGGACGGCGACCTGTACCTGGGCCGCACGCAGCGCTGCACCACGTACGGCAACGAGCCGCTCACGACGCGCGAGGACTTCATCGTCAAGATCATGGAGTGCTGGACCTTCATCTGAGCGCCGCGCCGCCCGCCGCCACTCACCTCCCCCCGCGCTCCTCTCTACTCCCCGAAAACAAGCTTTAGACTATCTTATGAAAATTTGCTACGAACATTTGACACTTTTACAAATCACTCTTTTCGACTTTAGGTACCGATGAGTCTGAAAACGATTTTGTACTCTGCGACCCGCGCGTCGTCGCACGGCCGACACGGAGGCCGCGGGATCGCCTCCGCGCATTTCTAGTCAAACGTACTGAACCCCGACCAATGCATTCACCCTCCCGACCGGAGGCGTTCGGGCGGAGGGCGAGCGCGGCCGCCGCGGCTCGGCGGAGAGTGCACGAATCCTAGTCAATTGTCAGTCGTATGTAAGTTGGGTACGGCGAGGGAGCCCCGTACGGAACGGATCGCGATCGGCCCGCGCCGCCGCTCGAAACGGGCCGATATTACGTGTCAATTCATACAATTAAATATTGTGCATTGTTGTTAAGGATTAAAAAAATATTTGTAACGATAAAATCATTGTATAATGTTATGTAGAAGTTTATATGTAACGAGGATCGTTGTGTTTAGGCGCCGTTTGGGTGTTGTCCAGTGTGGGCCGCCGGGCCGGCCGGCTCGCGCCTCGGCGACGATGCTGATTTACTCTTGCCAATTGGCTCGGTGGGTGGTCCCGACTGAACTGTCGTATTTACCAAAAACATTTTTGTATGTTTAGTGCTGGAAACACGTTGGCAGTATAAATAATAATACTTTTTGTGTATGTAGTGGGTTTTGTATGTTTTGTTGTTGAGTATGTATTGAGTCATAATATTAAGTTAGTGAGCATAATTATGTTACTCTTTCACTGTGATTTGATTATTATGGTTGCATTTTGTTATAATAATGAAGCATTATCACTTTATTTGTAGCAATTTGATCGACTTAGTTTGAAGCTTTATTTTATAATGTCCATACCACCATTTATGAATGGTGGATTTTGTTTTATAACACTGAAGTTAATATTGATGAACTGTTAATTCACTAATGTAATGGTATATGAAATTATTTATTTTTGTGATAATACGCTTCAGTACAGAGATGAGTAGCCAATATGTAATATTAATTAAATAGTGGAGATATTTTAAATAGTTATCTTAGAAAGCTTGATGAATGTAATCGTCATTGTGCTTAGTAATTGTGTCACTTAGCATGATGTTACTCAGATCTATCTGGTCGTAAAGCGTTAGGTATTTATTTGTCCGCGCCGCCGCTCAGCCGGCTCTCGATCTACATCGACCTAATTTGTTTCCGTGTACATAAATAGGTACATACATACATACATACAACTTATTCCTATTCGAGATTAGTAAAGAAATATATATATTTTTGAGAAGACCACGCGATGATAGCACCATGAAATTATTAAAGAAAGTACAATGTGACATGAGTTAGCTGAAAGTCAATATTCAAACTGAAACCAATCATTGTGAAAATGCGCTTGCGTCGGTACATAAAAATATATTTTGACGTTGTTATTGTTTGTGTCATCTGGAATGTCGTAGAAAGAAACTTAGGTTTTAAAATTATATCGGCATAATTATTGTTACAAATTTATAATCACTAGACCTGTTGAGTAGCAATGAGAAATTTATTATTTATTTATTCTGTTATGATTATAATTTCCATCTTACGATCGCTGTAGCTGCATTACTTTATTGGTGATTTATTATGTAATTTATAAGTTGTTAAAATGTAAATCAAGCCATAATAATTGAGAATATATTCTTTTGAGAAATAAAGTCTTTTATTTAACAAATTAGTGTTAAATTGTACTTATATGTAGGGTCATATTTGATGCTAATTTCTATAATATCGTGAGCCGCCACCACGGCTGTCGTAGCCACGGTTGTAGTCATTGTTGTACCCCCTCCGTTCATAGTTGTCTCTCCTGTCATAGTGATCCCTCCTGTCACCGTGGTCTCTCCTCTCATAGTCTCTATTCTGTCGTTCGTAAGGGTGATGGCGTCGGTTATTGCGGCGATCGTTTCTTCGGCCCGAGTTTTGTGGGACCCACCATGACTTCACAATTGGAGGAATAGAGGTCTCAGAATTGAATACTTTCATATATTCCTCATCCTTCTCAGTGTATCTGTCTTTTAGCTCTTCTTCACACTTTGCTAGGAATTCCTTATCCTCAGGAGATAGGTTTTCTACAGCGGTCATTGTTCGTTTGGTGTATTTGGGTATATCACCAGGGAGTCTGCAACTGAAAAGTTATCATTTAAGTCAAAGTTACTAGATGTTCCCATGTAAACAACACCCACAAATGTAGACAAACACAAAAAGGTGTACAAACATAGTTTTATGATTGAATGCAACAAACACTGGTTCTTTCAATTAATCTTTGAGGCATCTACTAATATTATAAAGCTAAAGAGTTTGTTTGCTTTAAAGTGGTAATCTCAGCTACTACTAGACGGATTTTAAACAAATATTTTTGTGTTGGATAGCTTATTAATCAGCGAAGGCTTTAGGTAATAAAACATCACGCTGCGACGAGAGGGGATAAGGCACGTAGTTGTGGGGGACCACTAGTAAAAAAATATAAATGAATACTGATAGATAAAGCTACAAATGAAATGTCATTAGAAATATTTGACTGGTATTTATGACAAATACTTATGTCTAAAAAAATATCCGTCTTTTAGTTAACAACATGCAAGGTTTTCAGACATCTGAATAATATTCATTTCATTGTAATTGGGTTTTTGAAATATAGTATATGATGAGTTTAAATAGTATACAATATCACCAGTATAGCAAAGTCCTAACTATTATGGACAAAATGGAGATTTTGTTTCTTTTCAAAACATACAAACCAAACATGAGAACCTTATTTTTTTGAAGTTGGTCAAAAATTTACTACATTATTCAGGACTCAGGAGGACAACATAAGTCACAGATGAAAATTACATAAAATGGAAACAAAATTGGTGATGGAATGAATAGACGCAACAACCAAAAGCCATTCCCTACAAACCAATCACCAAGTAATTAAATATATATATTTACAAGTTTCTCCGATAATATTTGGTAATATCAAACCAAAGAAAGTGTCTGAATTATTTAATTTCGAATCAGAGGGCTGAAACACCCAGCCCATGAAAGCCCCACATTCAGGACAGACGCAGGGCTGGGAAATAAATCCAGGAAACCAAGTACTTTCTTCCCACTGCAAAATGTTTTAAAGTCAAATCAAATCATTGACAATTTTAGTACCACTATTTGAGTTGATTGTATATTTATAAACTGTTTACCTCACCAATACCAGTGCAACTTGATTCAGTCGTAATTATTACAGGATACTCAAAAAATAAATGACCTAGAAATGTCTGCACCAGAATATCTTCCCCAGTGAACACTTTATCATAAAAGCTATACTGAGAGTTTGAGCTTACTTTTGAGATAATGTGATTTGTTTTCGATAGTTCAAATCCACAATTACGACAAAGAATTGGCTCTGAAATAAAATAAATTGTACTAAATTCCTATGAGAAAACCAAAAAAGATAACATAAACGTAGAAAAGACAACACCAACCTTGAATTGAAGAAGACTGCTGCACTAACGCGATGTCTTTGTCAGCGAAAATCTGGTTAGTTAAAACCAACAAAAGCAATACTTTACAACTAATCATCACAAAGTAATTTTCCTGTGAGAATTACGTTTATTACAATACAAATAAAAATCGCAGACCGATACCGAAGTCAAACAACAGCTGATGGTGATAATATGACTGACTGACAGTGACATTGATGGATGGAGTGACGTGTCCTCGTTTTATTTGACCGCAGGTTTGAACACTTTCAACTTTCAACAGTTCAGAAACTTCTATAACCTGGCATTTACATATTCGCGCTCGCGACTCGTCTCTCGCTCTTCGAAATACTCGTGCTCGTGCACGAGTGCTGGCACTGCCATATTTCGGTAGGATACTCATACATTGTACCTGGACTTTCAATACAACTCTAGTGCTGACGCGAGCTTGCTGTTCACACATTCGCGATAATAATCATTAGACACTGTTTGTGTTGCACATATAGATGGGCGGGTGGGTAAAAATCCGGTGGATATTTATCCAATTTATTCCCACCCGGAAGGTAAAAATTGATTAATTGATACAAAACTTACACACTGTTGTACCTATTATATCTATTTACATAATTATGCTACTGTATACTTCGGTAGGCTACCTTGGACTTACAACTCTACCAGTGTCATCGAGGTATGAGAGGAAACGGGAATTTAGGGAAAAAAGAGAAGACACCCAGCCTGTCATGCTTGTCTGGTAGATATTCGCAGCAAAAGGAAGAAAATTCAAGTACGAAACCAAGGCAATAAAATTGGTGTGTTATCTCTATCTGGCGCATATTTATTTATTTGTTTAGAAAGCTTGTTCGTGGCATATAAAATATATATTGTGCCAAGCAAGCAAGTGCTCAAAATATAATAAACTCAAATACTGATGCAAAACAAAAAAAATATACGACGAGATGCAGATTTACCTTGAGTGCTAAGTATCACCGCTAGCAAGTACCCCTGTGAAGTACCCCGTCATTTAGTGCAATATTGCAAAGTTGAGATAACTCCTTTTGTCTCTGTCCTTTTGTAAGTTATACTCATTTTAAAAAACGGTTGTTCATACTACTCAACATTATCCGATTATTTTGAAACGAATAATATAATTTATGATTTTACGAGTAAGTGAATATGATGACTGACTGTATAGCATAAACGATATTCATATAACTAATCATATTGTAAGTCTGGGTTTTCATACACAGCCAACTGATACTCAAATCAATGAGTGTTCAACGTAAATTTAATTAATGCCCAGCATTCTTAATAAACACCTGGGTAAATTAGGTAAAAATCAATTTTAACCTACCGGGTGGGAATAAATTAGAGATAAATATCCACCGGATTTCTACCCACCCGCCGATCTATAGCCAGCGTCCATCCCGGAAAAGGAAAAGGGATAATGATATTAAAAAAATTTTTTTTTTCATTATCATTGGTGTAAATGAATTGAGTATCAGCAGCTCTCGCCTCTGACATAACTTTTCTTTTCACACTGCCCGAGGAGGACCGCGCGCGCGTCGAGGCGCTGGAGATGCTGGACGAGCGCGAGCTGCTGCTGCAGCTCAACGCGTTTTGACTTCATTTCAGGAAAATAAGGCAAGGAGAGGAGACTAACAAAGTTTTTTCTCACTGTGCTTATAATTTTATATTTATTTGTCTAAAAACGACTATAAACTCCAGGCATTGCTGTTTGAGTGTTCAGCTTCATTGATTTTCATCTATTTTCATTATCATAGCCGATGTATCGTAGTTGGGATCGATTGTTCTACTACTAATGATTTGCTTATACACGAACGCAGATTTTCTGGGAGTGCGAGTGCGCTTCGGGTCGTCAAATTGTACATGGTACAGGCCAAATTGTTCCCTGTAAAGTATGCAGAAATCATTAGTATGTTTGTTTGTGTTAAGACATTGCACTTTACAATTTGATTACCTACTTTCAGTTAACGGCAATGATCCGCTTCTATATATTTTTCTGTATTTCCAAGCTGGAAGAAAATGTGCCAAGTCCACCAATTTTATAACTAACAACAGTGTAACTAGCCCAAGATTCAAACAGTCCGCCTTCTACCTTGATCTTTACAGTTACTTTTTAAAATATACTTACGTATAACCCATTTTCCATTCAAAGTTATCCATCAAACTCCATGCCATATACCCTTTGACCCTAACACCAGCATCTATGGCATCCAACACACTCTCCAAAGCATCTCTGTAGTATTTTACTCTATCTTCATCGATCAAACCTCCATGAGCCGGTGAAGACCATCCGTTTTCAGTTATATAAAATATGGGATTGTTGTATTTGTTCTTTAAATGCACGAGTGCTTTGTAAATACTGTTAGGTGCTTGCTGTGGATACAATATGACATTGAGAGACATTGAGATTTACGCATTTAGCATGCGATCAATTGTAAAAATTGTACGTCACCACGAATCAATTGACTTACCACCAACCACGCAGAAGCTGATCGTGGCCATTCTTTCGGCACGACTATCCTAAACCCCGCATCATCAGAGTTATGAACAGCTACGTCCTTTTTCGCCGACACAAGCTTAGCCGTATAATGATTGACGCCGAAGAAATCGAATGTCCCTTTCACAAAAGATTTCTCCTTTTCACTAAAAGCAGGCATACGGGACCATTTATACCCCTGCTGTAAACTTTTTGCAGCAACAAGTTCTTCAAATTCCTTTGGAAAACCACCATCCTTCGAGAAAATTGGCTCTGCATAGATACCCCACTGAAAATTAAGTTGAGAAATTAGTGACATGTAGTTTGTAAATGGCATACAATGTTGCATACGATACGATGATCTTTGGCAATGGCGGCCTTTCAGCAGAGAGAGATCTAGGCACGTAGTTTTATCCCAACAAACTTCCTGACTCCGAGCTATTTCCGATACGTAGGTATGACCTCTAAGTTGTATATTTATTAACGCATTTCAAAAAAACATAAGTACCTCAAATTGCCGCTTAATTTCTGCCGCAAAGTGGTCTTCTGTAGAATTTGTCAGTGGACCATACCAGTGCACGCTTATCGTTATCCCACATTCTCCATTCTGTTGTGGTTTGTAATCTCTGTCATACAAATGATAAGCTTTAGCATGTGCAATGACCAAGTTTTTGGCACAAATGTAAGTACCCACATCTTTGATATTCAAAGCGGGAGCTTTTGTATTCGAACCATAGCCTTCATAGCAGATTTCTCGTGGCTCATTGAATGTGATCCATTTCTTGACCCTGTCGCCGAAATTTTTAAAGACTACACGAGAGTAATCTTCGAACCAGTCAGCAAAGTAAGGATTAGCAAAACCGCCAAGATCTTGTAATTTTTGAGGCAAGTCCCAATGGTACAGCGTCGCTATCGGCGTAATGTTATATTTGATCATTTCGTTGATGTAGTTGTTATAAAAGGCGATACCTGATTCGCTGACGTAGTGGTGGAAGCCATAAGGAAGTATCCTGGACCATGAAATAGAGAAGCGATATGCATTAATGCCGAGTTCTCTCATCATTTCCACATCTCTTTTGTAATTGTGATAAGAATCACATGCAACGTCTCCATTGCTTTGGTCTATGATGAAACCAGGGTTCTGATGTGTTAGGTGATCCCATATATTTTCTCCTTTTTCTGAAATATTTATGATTATTATATGTAATATTACAACAATGATATCTTATTAAGAGGTATTATCAATAGTAGTTAGGCTTTAAGTAATTCAGAAAAGTTGGTAAACGGCTTTTGAAAGCACGGATTGGCACAAATCTGAACGATTAACAGAACGAAAAGAAGAAGCTACTTATCACGTAGGCTTTCCCAATGTTATAAGAGATATGTTATGTTATGAGAGAGTAAGATTAAATATCAAGGTCACCGCCGCCTAGCCATTTTAAGATTTTAAATCGCTTGCTGCACCTAACGTCGTATTTTATTTGAAGTTAATGACGCCCTAATTTTGTATCGTGTGCAAGCGATTTTCTTCAAAAATGGTTAGGCGCCAGAGACCTCGACCGTACATCCTCAAAAGTAATATTTTTGTAAATTAAATATCCCTACATTATATTTTTTATAGTATAAAGTGATTCACTTGCAAAATTCTACTTTTCTATTGTGGGGAAACGAAGTTGATGAAAAAACTACTTAAAAAGATAAATCTAAAGTAAATACTTAGTTATTTTTCTCACCATCTGAATTCCATCCGCCTTCTATCTGGTATGAAGCGGTAGCAGCGCCGAAGATGAAATCGTCCGGAAACCTCCTCAATGATTGGAAGCCGAGAGTTTTCCGACATGTTATGATCACACTGCACAAAAGATTATTATTTAAAGCTTAGTTTTTTTAATTTTGTCTTATAAGACACAAGTAAATAATGGACAGCATCAATACATTGCTCGAAATAAAGTACTTGTGTTTGTAAAGACATCAAAATTAACGGTGGTACTGTGTGGAAGCGTCGAACATACTGCGCCGACCCCAAATAAACTGGGAACAGGGCAAGAGAATGATGACTTATTTAAACATACAATAAGAGTAAAAATAACTTACCAAAAAACCATAGCCAACTTCATGTCGTAAAATGATAACATGCTTAATTCCTACTTTCTTCTTAGAAGAGAAGTTGCAGAACACTGCAGCTGCAGAGAAAGTACTGCTTTAAGTACTAACTATGTTTTGCTGAGCGGAGCGGTCTTTAATAATTACGTTTCTACTGGGGTTATCAATCAGCCTTGGCATTTAGGTCTAATGATAAAATATTCGCTCATTAAGTATCTCTTGACGAAAGTTGTGAAACGTAAGCAGCTTGCTTATTGCGAATCTAACTAAATGCAGATACCTACTTAAATAATTAATGGCATGCATCAAGACCTTAAGTTAATTATAGAATGTAAGTATGTCATCATGACCGATCCCAAGATAACAGAGCAATTCTAAATGAAAACAGCATACTTAATTGTTCATTTTAATGAAATTACTGGTAAATATTACGAGAAATGAATCTTAACGCGAGTTTCTTTTTCATGAGAAAGAGCTTTACAGAGTAGGTAAAGGTTAAGCTTACACCATTAAAAGTAGTAAGTAAGTAATAGAGTAAACCCATCATACTAAAAAATAAAATAAAATAAAAGTCACTCTAACATTGTGTTAACTGCCAACATTAAAATTGCTTTTAAAATATCAATGTTCCTTATTATTAGTATCTAGATACATATATTATTCATCTGTGATTATTAGTTGCTGTGCTTAGTTTTCAACAAGATTTTCACACTTTCATAATTTTGCCCCATTATAAATAGTCGCTTTAGCCGATGGCCAGTCAAAACGACTAATCGACTGCGCGGGACAAATTATAGTGTTAGGTAAACACAGGTGCACTCTCTATTCCTTTCACTCTCATAGCTCGATGGAACAGCAATCTGACACGACACGACCGGAGGGAGAGAGATCAGGCGCAGGACCAACGGCTTTACGTGCTTTCCGAGGCACGGGGGTGAAACACCGCCAACTTACAAACTCCGAGCTACACTGAGAATTTCTAAACAGAAAAACCCAGGTATATATTTTTGACCCGACCCGGGGATCGAACCCGGGACCTCTGGCGAGGCCGTCGCTTTAAAGATAAGATAAGATAAGATATATTTATTTACTTAAACATGTGTACAGTACATAGTTTTTACAAACACAGTAGCAGAGATGTTGTAAACTTTTCATTGATATCAACATGTTTTACCGAAATTCGGCATGTAAATATATAATGTCAATTTTAGTACTAAATTTGAGCAAATAATATATTATAGTAACTAAGTCAGTAATAACAATAGATATTAATCAATTCTAATTGTCAAAATTTATCTTCTAGAAAGTCATTTATATTATAGTAACACTTATCAACTAGGAATCTTTTAAATTTAAATTTGAATTGCTCTGTAGATAGTAAAATACGATAAAATACGACCATCTCACCGCTGCACCACCGAGGCAGTTAAATAAGTAAGCCCCTTTTAGGTAAGTATTGCTATTGATGGTGTGGTGTAACGTGTAAGTAAGGCATAGCCTTCGTCATTTCTATTCTTGCATAGTTCAGATTTCAAATAAGCCCTAGGTTATTGTTAACGCATCTTTTTGTCTCATCAAATCAACACTCAAAATCAATTAACCATCACATCAATGATTCAATATTCATTTTATTTGCAGAATATACATAGTAGTGTTTCACATAGTTAGTTAAATATGTACTACATATGCACACCCGGTGGGGTACAGCAATCATCTAGCTATTATTAACTTAAATATTGCACAATTTGAGATTGAGAGATTTAAATTGAAATGATATTTATTTAACCCAGGATTAGCTAGCCCCTGGAATCTGGATGTGTAATGTGTAGCTGCTGCTGCAGCTGGACCAAAGGTGTGGGTGGGTAGTTGTGACTTGTGGGTATTATTATAACCTAGATGATACATATATTATTCATCTGTGCTGTGATTATAACCCATATTCTCAAAGTACCCATGTGGTACTCATTGCCTGTAATTTCGTTCAGAAATCGAAAGATAGAAGATAACTGTCAAGAAACCATTAACGTCAGTCACGTCGTGTTGTGACATTGACAGTTCCATCATAAACAAAGGCCACGACGAAACGAAAATTCCAAGAGAAAACAGAAAGAAAATTGTTTCATTTCCAAATCTTTCCGTGCACAGTGTTTTGATATCAAAATGTCCGAAAATGTTAATATTGACCTTTCAGGCGAAATGAACGCAACGGTTGAAAAGAAGGGTTTCCAAAAGTATGTCAATGATATGGAACTGTAAGTTTTACTAACAAACAACTGTTCGTGATGCAGTCGCTTCGTATTTTTTTCTTATCATTTGGAAGCCAAGGAATATCATTTTACATCAATGGAAACTATCTTTCCATCATAGACTCGACCTCTCTATCCTACTTACTACCATAGTCATGGATGGAGTGATTTGCTTTACCTTTCATCCACTTGCCAAAGACCAAACTGCCAGTGTAAATCTATCATCTTTACGCAGTGAAACCCTCGAAAGTTCATACTTATGTTTTGTGCAATAAGTGGTATTCAGTAAGTAATGCCAGTGTCCAAATCCTCTTACTTTGGCCAAAAGTAGTAAGTAACTAGTCGCCCGACAGATGAAGCCGTGTATTGCGGGGCTACCCCTGGATTTACCCCACTCCGACATACTCATAAATAAATAAAAACATTCCAAATAATTCATAGTACTCTTTCACTAACAAAGTTTATATTTTATTGTTTGCATGCTTGCTTCGCTTACCTACATTTTAAATTGCTCAATTACATACATTAAATAGGTTAATAAATTGTCTTCATTCAATACTTTAATAATTTCTTAGATTAATGCAACATGTGCGAAGTGGAGCTGCCCCTGCCCTAGTAATGGGCATGATATCATCTCGACGGCCATGGACCCAATTTGTAGCTACAGAAAATTTTAAGGTTTAATTTCTTTTTCTTTAAATACTTTGGGAGATTACATACTATTAAACTTAATAATAATATGATCATATTTTAAATCAGGCCCCTGCATCAATCCCAAGATTGTCGCGCCGATTCTACCGAAACGTTGAATACTTTCAAGCCAATTATCTAGTTGTGTTCCTTGGACTATTTGCATACTGCCTGTAAGTTATTTTTTTTTATATTTATACTTACATTTGATTATTCCTACTAATTGCCCAATTTATTTTAGCATCACAACTCCTCTGCTCCTCATTGCTATGGTGGCAAGTTTCTTTGGCTACAGAAAGTTAACTTCAGGACCTAACATGTGGAAGGTAAGTCAAGAACTCTTTATTAAAAATACATGTTTTAGTAGATCAATATTTTACTTAACCCATGCCCATCAATTTTCAGCGCAAAGTAAGTAGGAGAATAGTTATCTTATGTCACCACTTTACTCTTTCTCTTTTGCTCTTGTTCACATAGTATATTTTTTTATATATAAAAAAAATATTTTAGTATGGTTATTAACTTTTACAAAAGGACTTTGGCAGGTGCATTTAGGATGGTAGGTACTCATAATATTTTTATAATTAAAGTAAATTAAAATTATGACCCATAAAACAATTGATTTGCTTCCATTCCACAACATGGGTTTGGAAAGTATGTGATTGGTAGTAGATTACATTACCTGGTTAAATGTGAAAACATGACTACACTAACATATTTCATTCTTAATAGAATTAAACGATGAATGTTTCTGTACCTTCCCTAACTTTCATCTATCTTGTTAGATCGGTAATTGGGAGTTGACAAAGACTCAGCAGTACATGGTCGCCGGCGCGGCTTCGATGGCGCTTTGCTACCTCGCCGGCGCGGGCGCAGTGCTCTTCTGGGTATTAGGTAAGCAAGCATTAAAATTATTAGTAATTTTTATATGTTGGTTTAAGATAGCAAATATGTATTTAATTATTCACGAATTATTACTTGAGAAAATCAAGGAGCCCGACCGTCCATTCATCAGAATAATAAATTATTTCAAGTACATACAATAATTTAGATAAGAACTGCATATAGAACATCACAACTGAACAATAATTACACTTCCGCCAGGATAAATCAGTCGTGTTTATTTGCGAGTCCTAGTAGCGCTAAGAAGGCGTGTAATTAATTATGACGTTTTGATTAAACCTTCTATTACGTATTTTCTTATTATTGATTATAGCTCTCGTACTTTTAAACGTATTATGTTGGTATAGGGAGGATATTTGCATATAATAAAGATATTTTATTTTTCCACAGGTGCTACCGTGACTGTGGTCGCTCTCCACGCAAGTTTCTTCGACATAGAAGCTTTGCCACAGGCTGAGGGCCCTGAGCAGTTCCCCATGATCGAGCAAGTGTGACATTGCCAGTTGCCATTATTCTTGCCACCTCCGGGGTATTTAACTCCGGCCCACCGTACTCCTTTGACATAATATTTTTAAGTTAGTGTATAATTTTGTAACTCGATATAAAATTTAACCCTACTTTGGGATTCGGCGTAGTCGGGTAGAAATGCGAAGGTACGTGTGGTTACTGGTTATCATCGTGAAGACAGCCTTTTTGAAGCAAAGGCATACTTTTAGATAACCTGGCCTTAATAACTGTAGATAGAGGGAGGGGAACATCTTGGTGTGATTCTAATCATAAGAGTTGGGGAAAATAGTTTTGAAAAAAAAATCTCCTAAATACTAACTAAATAAAAGAAGCATTGACAGTCGCGCGCCTGTGACCTAATGTGAAGGAGCTCTTAGTTTCGTTGGGGCGGGTCCTGTGTGTGTGGAACTTAGTTAGGAATAATACCAGAATATAAGATTTCAATCCTTCTTGTGCCTATGTGATCGTTGATTGTTTTTATTATGTTTATGATTGAAAAATATTAATTTATAAGTATAGTATTATTTGAACCAAAATCACATTGTATACCTATGTATCAATTTTTGCAAGTAATTATGTGTAAATAATGTAAATTTATTGTAATATAAATCCATTACTGTGCAATATTGCTGTTGTTTGATTTTTCTAACAGTAAAAATTTAAATTTATTTTATACTCTGAGCATGAAGGAAGAAATTGCTTTAAGAAATATAAGAATAACTTTCATTCATAGTTACGAAAAGAAAGTTTATGGTTATTTATTATTAAATTGGAAGATGAAGGAGTTTTATAATAAAAGAGCATCGTAAGTGTGGCTATCATTTAATACAACTATAGTTTAAAAAACAAATATAAAATAAAAACCAACTTTTATAAAACTATTCACATTATTCTTTACTAATGTGAAAAAGAAATGCAAATTATTATTTGAGAATAAAGAATATTAGTAAATAAAACAATAATTATACAATTGTGTATATTTTCAAAGTCGTCACTCTATGTCAGTTCAAAGGCTCCGGGGGCAGGTGATTCTAATAGGATATTACACTAAATATAACATAATAAAATACCAGTCAAGTATATTGATAAGGCACATAATATATCTACTTAACTATAAACTTATTCTTGTTGTTGCCACAAGAACTTCAGTCAAGAATAAATACAAATAAAATCTAATTTTTTGCAACATTCACACACTAAAAGTACATTAATAGTTACATCTTCCAAATATTACAAATTTATAAACTTTTCTTATTGTCTAAATTAATAATAATAATATTTATAAGATAACTTTATGCATTTGCAAAATGTCTGTGACAAAATATAATTTAATTTATAAAATCTTTTCTGAACAGCAACAGTAGTAAATAAAAAAGTAGGAACAATCTAAATAGAAATATTAAGTCATAAAAATATTGTTTGCATAGTTCATCTTTAAAAGTTGTCACCTGATTATATCAGTCACTGAAATCATAAGTAAAATAAAAAACGCATAACACGATCATACAGTCCTACTATTGAAGTAACCACTATCAAACTATAGTACCATTCATTTATAATTCATTTACATTATTTAGAGCCCCCTGGAAGACATGATATAAATAAATCTACTTAAATATTATTCCATAAACTATTCTGATTAGAAAATCACAAAACATTGTGATTGTTAATTTTAGTCAGTTCCATGTCAGCTACAAGTAATATTTCATCCCACTTCTGTGATGGTGTGTCTGTTACACTTAGCTTGCGTTCTTTGATAGCATTAGAAGTGGTGAATTCCAGTTTTCGTTTTGTCTTACGACCAGTTGAGTGACAAGTAGGAGTCCTCTGACCATCAAATATGTTAAGAGGAGTGATGGGGGGAGTCATGATTACACTGTCAGTTACAGGTCCTGCATATTTGAAAACAGGCTTTTTGAGTATAGTGTTGTTCCCAGAAACTTTTTCTATTAAGCCAACTGAAATAAACACATTGGCAATATCATAGAGTCTCCTGACCTTAGACTTGTGTTGGCGATCCTGCTGTTCTGGGGAAAGAGCTGCTTTATTTTTGTTGTTGGATGTGTCAATCAGCACTCTCACAGCCATTTCCAGATTAATGAACTTGTTCTGAAAGTAAATTATAGATCTAGTTCAGGATTTGGAACATTTTTGCAATTCTGCAGAAGTATTTAGTTATTTTCTGTATTCAAAGAATTATGTAAGCATCAATCAACAGATTAGGATAGGATACCTGTATGATATATTCATAAGTTTACCTTTTTAATCATTGGGATCACATTTTTCTAAGATCATATGTATGTATATGTAATATAAACTTATAAAAGAAAAACTTACAGGTGGTTCAACTAAGAAAAGCATAAGAAACCTCTGAGCCATGACTCCCAATGTCTTATGTTTCGGAGCTGGTGGCTTAGGGGCCCGTCCACGCAGAGCATCTGAGAGTCTGAGGTTTTCCCCTTTCTTCTTTAACATCTTCAAGAATGAGTTCAGTCTTGATCCTCCATACCATAAATATGTGTTTTTCCTCTTGTGAACCGCACATTGTATTGCTTCCAAAATATTTATGATGTCATACATCCTACGTTTTTCAACACCCAATCTAGCTGCAGTACTGTCTAACTGAATTTCAATGGTCCCGTTTCCATGAAGGGGATACATTTCCAGAAACCTTAAATAATAATTGAATTCATTAAACTTTGATAGATACATAAAGTTTGCCTGCAATAATAAAGGTACCAAAAAGATGAATGAGGATTGAAGTTAATATTACCTGTCGCACAAAATTTGAAGCGATTTCTCTTTCCTATGCGCAGCACTGGGTGGCGGGGTTGGATATTGTAGAGCATTGTTGTAACTCGCAAGATCATTCTCTTGTAATGCTACACTCGTGAGCAACTTTAGGTTAGCAGTCGGTGAAACATAACTTGACGAATTAGTAACTTCTGTAAGTGCGTAACGCTTTGGAGTACAGGTAATGTTATCATCTTCATACATTGTGCGAGAACATTATGTAAATTTCCTCATCATAACACAAAATATTCGCGTAATTTTTGACAGCTTCTTGCAAATCCAGTTGGTATCGCATTGAAGTTAGGAATTGTATAAATATTACTTAAACTTTAAAGGATTGTAACATTGTGTTTTAGTATTTATTTTTGCTTAAACTTTATGGAAAAGATTTTAATTTATTTTTAATTTGTAACCTCACAAATAAACAATTTTTGACAGATATATTTGCGCGCGAGCCCGGGCGGGGGAGGGAGGAAGGAGGGAAGAAGAAGAACCAAAAGAAGAATTGCAAAGTGCAGCTAACGTTCTTTTGGCCGGACGGCGAAAATCAGAACCAGCCAGCGTTGTCATCAAAAACAAGAACAATGATGTTTTAAAAGTAAAGCTGCCTTTTGACTGTGGGATATAGTATATTTAATATATATAACGATATATTTTATGTCCCGAGATATATCTTTCACCCGTTCACACTATGGGATATATATTTTCTTAGTTTTGTATGGGATTGTCCACCACCGCGGGGGGCGGGGGGTGGAAAAATATATATTTCTCGAATCGCTCCAAAACATATTATAGCTCGGGACATAAAATATTATATTTCTCAGTGAGAAGGGTTCCATTGTAAACTATGGTGAGTGATATCGAGTATATATCTCGGTATATTAATATATATTTTCAATTGAATAGGCAGCTTAACACATAACAATCACATTGCAATCACATAATAATCACGCGAAAAGATCCTAATTAGGATCTCTTACTCCCAGTCGGCGAAAAGCGATACAACGAGTGTGACGTCTCGGTTCGTGATTGTGAATTGGTTTGAATTCATCAAAATGCCATCATGCTTGTGTGTTTCGAAGGTGTATGAACTATGACAAAAAATTTAAAAAAGCTCAGGGCATCTCGTATTACAACTCACAAGTATGTAAACAAGAATAATGCATAAATCATTACATTTTATTATTTTTTACTTAAAATCCATTTCACAATACGATTACAAAGGCGAAAGAGAAAGTGAATAGTCTTTCTACAAGTGTGAAAAGGACGCAATGTCCTGCTTGGTGCCTCGATTAGGTATTGAAGTGGGCAGTGCAGTGCCGTGATTGGTCAATTCAATAGTAACATTTGGCTGACACTTGTGCGTAGCAGAGCGTTACCAAATATCTCTTTCTTTCTTACTGTTTTAATTAGGCTATCTATTTCACCTTAGTCTAGAAATGTGGTTAATAATGATTTGCCGTTTGTTTTGTGAGCGTATAGCGTAGCGTATTACTTTTAAAACATCATTGCTTGTCACTGTCTGGGGCCGTACTCTTGAGACTTTGCCAAGATTTTTTATTTCCGCCATCTCTTTTCCTTGCAAGGCCGTACTAGTATGAGCGACAAGGACGGCTAGATTGGGAAACACAACATTGTATTGCAGAGTAAGGCCTCTGTTGGCAGATCCATCGCAGCGCAGCCAAATCTCCCCGATTTTACAGCAGATTTCCCCAATATTCATTTGGGGGGGGGGGGCTCCCATACATGAGACTAAACCCTAAAAACCATTTTTTCTAAAAGTCTAATATTAAGGAGATGGTTGCTTCCAAAGTGGTAAAATGAGCGTCGCCCCCCATTAAACACTTGTTAAACAGCTTCCTTTATTTACTGAATCAAGGGGGTTTTTGCATTGTGGCTACCTTGATTGAATGATAGCACCCCCTTGTCTATTTTTTGGCCATAAGAATCAACTGTTTCAACTCCAGACCTTAGTTTTTTTTTTGTTTTTTAAACAAACCAAAATATTCAAATATTACGAAAGAAAATACGACTTGGCTCATCGCTAGCTCGTAAAGTTTTGTCCGTTCCATAAAATTAATATCCCTTTTCCGATTTTAACATTAATTTTATTGTCCTTTCGAAATAAAAGACGGAGTCGGAAGACTTTCTTTAACGTGGCTACACTAACTAGAATTCAAATAAGGACTCGAGTCGAAAGACTCTATACAGAATACCAAAATATTCCAATTCCATGAAATAGCAATTTTGATTCCAGTGTAAATAGATAAGTAAGAGTGAGATCAACTCAAGTCAAATCCATCTTGATTTGCTAAATCGAGTTAACTGATCATCACTATTTTGGAAACGGAAACACGTCACGACCTCTGTTCTGTCTGGTCTGTGTCTGTTTGTGTCTATGCTCGCTGTGCTCGAGCCTCGACGCATACATACACATTTTTTTTAATTTCTGCATCATGTCATCATGGCTGGCATGAAGCTTGATTTCTTTCCTTGCAAAAGTGAGCTTGGTTTTCTTTGAAAGTGGTGATTACCGTCAATGTTTCTCTTTTATTTACTAATTGAGCTCAAGTAATCTTGTGTCAGTTGTTTAGCGGTCAATAGAAATTAGCCAATGGATAAAAGAATGGGTCCATTGTAGTCGCGTAGAATAGTAACCGGACACAAAATGAACGACGGTGACTGGATTTGTAGCGACGCAAACTGCGGAAATATAAATTTTGCTCGTCGGGTTTCATGTTATCGATGTAATAAAGAAAGACCTGATGGTGGAAAGGCATTCAAAAAGAAGCTTGGCACTGAGATCGGAAAGTCTGCGGCGGAAAAGTCTCGAGGACTGTTCAATGCGGATGATTGGCAATGCAACAAATGTGCGAATGTGAATTGGGCCCGGCGTCATACGTGTAATGTCTGTAATGCCCCAAAATTTGGTGAAGTACGTTTATTTCATTTATTAAATTACTTTCTGTACGTAGTTAATTGTGTGCGTGATAAATGTATGTCGGGTTTTAGGTTGAAGCTCGCACTGGCTATGGTGGGGGCTACAATGAACGTGGAGTAGTGGAGTATCGCAGGCGGGAACCCTCTTCAGACGATGAATACGACGAGTTCGGAAGAAAGAAACGTAAACGCAAGCATGAAACGCAAGACAAGGTATGTGTTAAGCCTACTGTGTCTTATCACATTATTTCAACCAACCATTTGCAGACACCACAAGCAAATTTCTGCTGTAATTCTACAAAATAGTTTTGTCTGTTTGCTATGTATTTTTTAATTGTTTGCTTGTCTAAACTTATTTAAAATTCAGGGGATATGGATTTTGAAGCTAAGAAGAGATGATATTAAATTAAGTGCATTAAAATTTTGAAACACATTGTTACTAAAGTGGAGATTATTTTTCCTGCCTTCAGGTTGGCATCACTGAAGGAGCAGCATTCAAAAAGTTGCCAGAAACAATGCTGCAGAAGGAATCAAAGCTGGATCATATTCCAGGGCCTGCACCAAAAATGTCACACTCAAAATATAATGAACAAGAAAAAATTACAGGCAGCCTTAGTGATGGCTCTGTATGTGATCTACCCCCTCTTTCTAAAATGGCATTCAGGAGGCATCAACTTCCAAGCCAACCCAATTACTGTAGGCAAGATGTTACCATACCTCCTTACAGATTTAACAACTTTCAAGCACGTAAACGGTATTCCAGCAATGGAGATAAGGATCACACAGGTTCATCAGGCTATGAAACTGCATCCAAGAAGAGTAAGCGTGAGAGCAGTGACTCCCCAGTGAAAGGATTCCCAGTAATGGAGAATAGAGTATCATCAACTAATAATGATTCTATGTACAAATTACCTGGAATAACACCAAGAAATAATATTCCAGTTGTTTATTCCTTAGAGGAGAAAGTTAGAGCTGCAGCTTTTGCTTTAGTTTATAATAACTGTAAAATTACAACAGAAAAATTTGAATGGTTGTATGACAAACCAGCACCAGATTTCAAGACAATCTTTTCCTGGAGACAGCGTCTTTTATCTACTGGATGTCTTGATGATGCACACGTGAACTCTAAGCGAAGTGAAGATCTTTCTCAAAAAACTAACAATACCAAGAAGCAACCGGTAACCAGGATACCAAATCCTGATGAGATTGCCATTGTATCTAGTGATAGTGAAGATGAAACAAGTAAAGACCATATGGAAAACAAACTTTCTACACGTCATAGAAGTGTCAGTGCTGAAACTCTTTTAGTTGGATGCAATGAGCGTGATACACGACCAGCTGGAAGTTCAGTTAGTACAACTGATGACAGAAGATCTAGGGAAAGAAGTGTTTCTGAATCATCACACAGGAGGTCACGTTCCAGCTCATCAGACAGCCAAGATTCGAACTATCCTGATTCAGACCCTGAACAAGTGTCCAAATCAAATACTTCAAGAACTGTGGTACATAATGACAAAAAATCCACACCAAGACAGTCAGTCCATGATTCCGAATCAGATTCAGTTTCTTATGATAGTGAAGAGGACAATTTCTTGTCAAGGGTTTATGGAGAAAGCAAAAAGGGCAAACATAAATTGAGAAAACGACCAGTGCCTCCAGTACTTCAAAAACTTCCAAATTACATTGCAAATGAAGTGCAATCTTTTCAAGGATATAGCACAGTTAAGCCATCTGCCCAGCAATCTCCATTAGTAACAGGAAACATATATACTTGCAATTTGCGGAATATGAATGTGAGAAAGCAGGATAATTCTTTTGATACAGATGGTTGTTCAAGTGAATACATTCCTACTAAATTAGGTTCAACCACAAAAAATTACCAAGAGTTCAAAAACAATGTCCGTAGGAAAGGCTATTGGGCTAAAGGAAATGGAGCAGCTTTTAGGCAAAGTATGCACATATCAAATGAACCAATTACACGACCAGTTAATAAACCAACAGTTAATAATTTCTCTACGGTAAACATACAACAACAAAGTGTTCAACAAATTAATGGAACACCAATTAAACCTGAAAACATACCATTACCAGAAATATCTTCTAAAACTTTGACAAATAATGTATTAAATTCTCCATTAAAACACGTTATTAACAAACCAGCAATAGAACCATATTCTTCAACTTCAAATTATGTTCCTGCACCGAAAATTGACCCAGGGAAAACTGAAGACAATTTTGAACAAAATATGGATATAGATGATATTTTGCCATTTGATAGACCTGCACAATCAACACCCAATATCAGTGTTTTGGAAAACACATCACGCATTTTTGACGTGGTACAGTCGCTTTCTACTCCCAAAAATAAAAGTATTATGGACATTTTCAACATGAATGATAAAGATGATAGTCCAGAACTGAATAATGATCTCGAAAAATATGATAATGTACACAAAATGGTTGAAACTTCGTGGGATGAAGATGATGAGGCTCTCTACAAAAATGATAGCATGGATGATGTCAACCAGGATACACAAAATGCTTCATCAATTCCAAGGAATCCAAGTCCAATTTCCAACATGTTATATGCTACAGATGATGAGAGGCCTGGCCAAGTTACACCTAAAAAGAACTTATCAGGCTTTATTGAAAGTAAGCGTGACATGTTACTAGGTCTCTTGAACAATTTTCAAAACACTCAAGAAAAAGAATGTATTGATGCACCAATGGTGCAACCACAACAACCAACATCTTTTGTTGAGCCAGAAGCTATACCAGTTGAGTTATCTAATGAAATAATATCAATTTCCCATGAAAATCTTAGTGATGTACAATTGCCCCCAGAAAATATACCTCAGAAAACTGTTAATCCACTCAAACAAATACAAGTTCTTGAATCAATCACCATTCCACCTAACACAAATATGCCATGGCCAAAAAAGGATACTAATGATCAATTGTACAATAAATCAGAAAGTACTACAAATCAAAATAAAATCAATCATGTATCTGATGAGTTACACAATACTGAGATTGAAATATCAACACAAAATCCTCCACCTCCAGCCCCTGCCGTACCCACCTTAGTACCCACTTTAGATTTGACGAACTTACTGTCTGGTATAAATACAAATACACTCTTATTGGCTCTTCAAAATTTACAACAAATCAATGGAAATAATCAAGCAGAAAACAACCGAGAAGCAGAAGAAGCAAATGATAATGATGAGGTGCAACATGTGGAAACTATTAATCTTACCAATGATGAAGAATGGGAAAAAGAATCAATTCGCGACGGCAGTATAGAGAGAGAACTGCAGAAACTGGACGGCAACACTGGCGATACTCCCTTTTTAAGTGATATTTTCGATCCAGGACCAGTGGTGATGCCGTCTAGTATATCCAAAAAATTTAACATAAATCTCAAAAGTGCGGAAGAAAATAAATCAGAAGCTCACAATCATCACTTGAACGAAAATGCACCTGTGATAGGCAATTTCAAGAGTTTCGCATTACCCAAACCTATAATGTTGAACAGACTGAAATTGGCAGTGAAACCTCCAGAACACGTGAAAAAGAGTGGAAAGAAGTTGAAACGAAAGAAGAAGGTTTGTATCAACTCTTACTGGCTTCTAATTCTGGTCTCAATCCAAATTATCCATGGCTAGTTGTTACTACTACGTTCATTTTGTTTCATTGGCGTCTAATGCACTGAATTTATTTACCATAACTCGTAATTGGTGGACACAATTAATGATCTATATACCTAATTGAGTTCATATATCGTGAAGACCTCAGTTGCTGAATTAGAGCTTACAAAATTATGCCAAAGTTTCAATATAATGTTTCTGGTAAATTTTGGTTACATCATTCTAAAACTAGATCAAGAAAAGATTAAAAAATAAGCGACGTTAATGGAACAAACTGGTGTCGGGCTTGATTTAGTTTCTATCGCAGTGTTTTGTTTCAGAGCAAAGCGTCTGGCTCGCAGGGCGAGGAGGGCGGCGAGGAATACGAAGAGGAGGAGTCTGGTGATGAGGCAGACCTCGCGAAGTACGACCTGTGGGGGAGTGATGAAGAGCAGGGCAACTCCTCCAAAGCAGGTATAACTTGGTAGAAAAGAATGGTGCATCATTTCGATTTCCAATGAAAAAAATAAAATTGTAACTCAAAAAAAATGAAAAACCCTCACGCGCAATATCGCACATGAATCTTCTGTGACTGGTTCAATTTGACAGAGTCAATACACTATAACTTTTTTCCCAGTATATCCTATTCAATTAATCCAAAACAAATTAAAAATAAACTAAGTGAAAATCATGACAATCGGTCAATCCGTTCTCGAGTTTAAGTTATTAACACTACTGTCTTTTATGAATATAAGATAGAAGAAAAAGATATTGTTAGGTGCGCTTCGGTTAGCTATCATCATACTGTATTTGAATGTGCTAAAAGTGGTGATAAGTTTCTTGACAATAATCCTGGCATTACAGAAAATGCTGACAAGTCCAAAGAAGGAGAAAGTTCCAAAGAGGGACAAATAAATGAAGA
Source organism: Pyrausta aurata (assembly GCA_963584085.1). NCBI lineage: Eukaryota > Metazoa > Arthropoda > Insecta > Lepidoptera > Crambidae > Pyrausta > Pyrausta aurata. The sequence continues at coordinate 5,874,151 of OY757254.1, forward strand.
TGAAAATGGAAAAACAGAGTCCCCTGCCAAAAAATCCAATAAAAGAAGGTTGGTATAGAGAGCTTCATAACTAATACTATACAGCATATTATTTATTATTATTTTTAATGATTGAATTGTTGTACATTCTTTATATTTTTTTAGGTCTCGGAGCTCTTCATCGTCGTCAAGCTCTTCATCGAGCTCCAGTTCTAGTCACAGCTCTACGCAAGCTCCTAAAAACAAGTAAGTAGCTAAGATAATGTACGGGACGCGCTGAACCGTTTCTATTTTGGGTTCTCGGGGCGTCGTATCCGTATCGGTGTGGTCGTCTGTTGCTGTTGTTCGGTGCTGCGATGAGTGGACTGTATCGATGTGGGTTCGGTGAGGCTCCTCCGAAGAAAACTCCAGAATTTCGATGATAAATGCGGCGGTCTACTATTATGCGTAGTCGGTGAAAGCTGAGGTCGAAGTGTGTCTGTACTGAGAACAAGTGCTGTATTTATACTAACTGTGTAACGGGATAACGGTGTCTCACCCACGCCGTCTGGGAGCGAGACCCTTCCTATTGTTGGCCCTATCCATGGGCGCAGGTAATACGGTAATAAGAGCCGATATTGCCTGGCCACCCTAACCGTGTGAAGTGTACCTATTTTGTTCTTTATTGAAAATCAACACATACACTATTACAAAATTACTAAAAAATGGCTATTAATTGATGCTATACATACACAAAACACTAAAGCTATGAGACTATTTGCTAACACGGAATTTTGCTATAAAAACGATTAACTATATCTGTTAACAAGGTAATTTATCTATTCGAGATTTCGAGATTCAGCTATTAAACTATACGCTGCATCTATAAGACTCGCAATTACTTATCGCAGATTTTGCTGCCTAAACTATACTAAACTGAAGCTAATAAAGTTTGCTATCAAACTGTTTACGATTAACTTGTAACTATAAGAGCTTTAATGCAGATTTTACTATTAGACTATAATACACAACGTTATACTGTATGAACATGCTATTTTACATACAAAATATCAACATGGCATTATTGTGACTAAACTGCTTATATGCGGCATTTGCTATTTCTTTCTGTTTACCGTAATGACTGCAGCTGTGTCTAACGGCACACGATTTCGGGATCCTTTCATGATCCTTTTTACTGTAACTTTTAACTATCTATTTAGTATTCCCACGGCCGTCGCCTGCAATAAATGTGCAATGCCATTGTAGCCTAAAGGCGGTCCCGCTGCTTTCTATAAGAAACAAGACAATCCTAACTGTCTATATCTATTACACAATTGCTTTACTGTTTTAGGGCCGGTCTTTACATTTTTAAGCCCAGGCCCGTTGCTTTCTTTTTCCTATGAACTATCCTATAATTACTTATTCTAACTGTTGTTTCGGCCGTCGTGTACATTTCTCCCGCCGTGTAGCGCAGGTTGACTCGTAGCTACACTCCCGGTGCACGACGGTCGGTTTCGGAGCACGAAGTAGGTAGCACTATAAGCTTTTTCGTAGGTCGACGTAGAGTCCCGGTGCGTGTGGTCACGTCGGCAGTTCTCACGACGCCATCTTGCCCGGGGTAGACGGTGGTGACCCGCCCGCGAGGCCAAACGTTCCTCGGCAGGTTAGGGTCGGCGATAAGCACGAGGTCGCCGACGCGCAAAGGAGGGCCGTGCCCGTGGGGCTCCCGCCGGTTTTGAAGTTCCGGCAAATACTCACGGACCCAGCGAGCCCAGAACTGGTCGGCTAGGCGTTGGGCCCGCCTCCAGTGCTGACGGTGTGCAACGTCGGCTTCTGTGAAGCTTCCGGGCTGTTGGAGACGGCCTGACCCCCCGATGAGGAAGTGGTTGGGGGTCAAGGCCTCGTCGTCTTCGGAATCCACCGACACGTGTGTCAGTGGCCGGCTGTTGACTGTATACTCCGCCTCGCAGAGTAGCGTGGCGAGAGTCTCTTCGTGGGGGTGGTGCTCCCGGAGTACTGTGGCCAGCGCTGTCTTTACGGAGCGCACGAGACGCTCCCATGCGCCTCCCATGAACGGAGCGGCTGGCGTTATGTAGCGCCACCTCACGGAGTGGTTGGCCGCTTCCTCTTGACTGGCTTCAAGGGCGGCTCTCTGTAGTTCGGCGTCAGCGCCGCGAAGGTTGGTCCCGTTGTCAGACCACATTTCTGTCGGTTGGCCTCGGCGCGCCATCATGCGACGCAACGCGAGGATGGCGGAGTCGGTTGATAGCGACGAGGCTATCTCTAGATGCACGGCCCGCGTAGTCAGGCACGTGAACAACGCTATATAGCGCTTCTGATGTTGGCGGCGTTCGGATACTTGCTTCTATGTAGCTCAGCGTTGTGATTCTTCACGTACAGCGCCGTGCACGGTGAACTGGCTGCTCCGAAGATAACGGATTTCATACGGTACTCGGTCGGCGGTCCCTCCCGCCGGTGTGGTCGCCAGAGGAACCGGAGCGCGTCTCTGTCTTCGGAGTTTATCTGTATACGCAGAAACATCTCCTGGATGTCCGCTGCCACGGCGATGGTGTACTGCCTGAAGCGCATGAGCACTCCGGGCAAGGACTGTAGCAGGTCTGGCCCTGATAAGAGAAGGTCGTTGAGGGCAACTCCTTTGGTACGGGCAGCTGCGTCAAATACAGGGCGTACCTTGCCTGGCTTCGCTGGATGTAGAACAGGGAAGTGCGGCAGGTACCAGGTCTTGTTCTCGGTTATTTCTGTGGTTGCTTCCTCGGCGTAGCCTTTTTCTATTAGCTGCTTCATCTGTTTTTCGTAAGCCAGCCTGAGGTCTGTATTCCTATCTATTTTTCTTTCTGTACTGTGTAGTCTTAATACTGCCTGGTCGTAGTTGTTAGGCAGGCTAACTTTATCTGTTTTCCATAGGAGCGCAGTGCTGTAGCCTCCTTCAGAAAGTTTTACTGTATTTTCTCGAAGTATGCGGAGTGCGCGCTCGTCGGGGTCGGCGCGCGTTGGTCGAGGTGTCACTCCGAGAGACTCCATAGCGAAGTGCTTTTTGACTGCTTCATCTATGCGATCTTCGGTTTCTGTAGAACGGTAGAGGTGGTGGACGACATGCCCTAGGCTTCTAGTGGATGAGCCGTGGAGCACCCACCCGAGCGGTGTCTTCGAGGCCACCGGCAGGTTAGAAGGCCCGCGGCGAACCTCTTCGGCGATAAGCAGCTCCCAATTGTCCTGGCCTATCAGTATGGTAGGCCGGGCATCACTATATTTCACTATTTCGAGGTCTCTTAGATGACGCGCTTTGGCTAGATCGTGTTCACTAATTGTCTGCGCGGCTAACTTTAAGTTTTTGACTGTTCTTCCCTGCATTCGAAATTCCTGTTCCTGGCCGCGCAGCTGTAGTGTGACTCTTCGCGAGTGGGTGCTTGATAAGGAGCCGGCTATCGCATCTATACTCAGCGATTCAACCGGTCCTCTTGCGCCCACGCGTCGCGCTAGCTCTTCATCTACTAGCGTCACCGTTGATCCGTCATCTAGGAGTGCGTAAGTTTGTTCCGTCTTCTTCGGACCGATAACTGTTATCGGGAGTATTTTTAAATAGCTCCTCGTCTGTCTATTTGTGCGAGCTGTAGCGACGGTCTGCGTCTCGGTCTCGCCTGTCGAAACGGCAACTATCTCCGTCTCTGTCTCACGCGCCGCGGTGAAATGCAACAAAGAGTGATGCGTACGTTTGCATCCGTTTACGTTGCAGTTGACCGGTTTGCATTCGTGCTTCCCTGTTCTATATCCAAGGCAGCGAAAACATAACCTGTGACGTTTGGCTAGGTTCCACCGCTCATCACTATTCTCGCGTTTGAACTTATCGCACTTAATCGCTGTGTTATGGCTCGTCTCGCTGCAAACCGGGCACTGTTTATCACTGTCACTTTTCTTTCTATTTTCACTGCACTCACCCTGATAGTAGGAGTGTTGCTGTCTGTTGCGTGGTGCGGCGCGATGCTGTTGCTGTGGCTGTAGGGCGCCGCCGATACTCGGTGGGTCGGCAAAGCGGCCGCAGGTCAGGGACTCACTCTTGACGAACTCGAACAGGGATAGCAGATCGGGTTCTCCGGTGGGGCGTTCGCGTGCGAAGTCGAACCATCTGTAGCGCAGCGACGGAGTGAGCTTTTCTGTGATGGCCTTGACTAGCACTGGGTTGTAGAGATAGTGTTCTAACTTCAAGGCCCGAAGTGTCGCTATGCTGTTCTTCACTTTGCACGCGAAGCTGACGATGTCCCTCGGCGTATCTGTGGGCCGTGGTAGGCTATGTAATCTTTCTACCTCGGCTAAAGCGATAGTTTCGGGGCGCCCGAAACTAATCGCGAGCTCTTCTATAATATCTTGCGGATTAGAGCAGCCTATGAGGATGCTGCTTACTGTTTCCTTCGCGGCGCCTTTCAGGGCGCGCCGAAGTCTTGCTGTGTTTTCTATATCCGTGAAGTATACGGCGGTTTCTTCGTAGCTTGCACGGAATGCGAGCCACTCAAGGTGCGAGCCCTGGAATACAGGCAGCTCGCCTATGTAGCGTGGCACGATGGATGGCATCGATACGGGTGCGGGTGCAGCTGGTACCGATGTGGATGTGGGTGCAGGCGGCGCCGATGGCGCGCCGCGCGCAGGCTGTACTATGGCGGCTTCCACGTCGCCGAGGTTAAACGGTCTCTCGGTGCCCGACGCTGGCAGCGGCTTCGATATACTGGACGGAGGTGCCTCTTTCAGAAAGGCGGCTGTCTTGGAGAGGGGCGGCGCTTGTTCCTGATGCTGCAGCCACTCGTCCACCCGCTCTCTCCCGAGGGCTTCGGACGATGCTTCCGACGCGATGTCATCGTCGCTGTCTTCGGCTTCTATGGCAAGAAGTTTAGCTTGCTCCAGTGCAAGCTTCAACTTCGCGATCTTCTGTTGAGCGCGCGCGATGCGCTGCGCTTTACTGTACGATTTCTGTGACTGTTGCCTCCGAGTCTGCGCTGGTTGCTCCGATGGTGAGCCGGGCCGCGCGTCGTGACGGATCCCGGCTGGCTGCACCGAAGCTGACTGTTCTGTTGGCAGGATCTCTTCGGCTTCTGTTGTGACACGCACCTCAGCTTGACTGCGCGTGACTGGCATTCTGCTGTAGTCTATGTTCTATGTTCTGTTTCTTCACTGTAGATTCCCTCGTTGGAGCCAATCCGGCTCGAAGGACCAGATGTACGGGACGCGCTGAACCGTTTCTATTTTGGGTTCTCGGGGCGTCGTATCCGTATCGGTGTGGTCGTCTGTTGCTGTTGTTCGGTGCTGCGATGAGTGGACTGTATCGATGTGGGTTCGGTGAGGCTCCTCCGAAGAAAACTCCAGAATTTCGATGATAAATGCGGCGGTCTACTATTATGCGTAGTCGGTGAAAGCTGAGGTCGAAGTGTGTCTGTACTGAGAACAAGTGCTGTATTTATACTAACTGTGTAACGGGATAACGGTGTCTCACCCACGCCGTCTGGGAGCGAGACCCTTCCTATTGTTGGCCCTATCCATGGGCGCAGGTAATACGGTAATAAGAGCCGATATTGCCTGGCCACCCTAACCGTGTGAAGTGTACCTATTTTGTTCTTTATTGAAAATCAACACATACACTATTACAAAATTACTAAAAAATGGCTATTAATTGATGCTATACATACACAAAACACTAAAGCTATGAGACTATTTGCTAACACGGAATTTTGCTATAAAAACGATTAACTATATCTGTTAACAAGGTAATTTATCTATTCGAGATTTCGAGATTCAGCTATTAAACTATACGCTGCATCTATAAGACTCGCAATTACTTATCGCAGATTTTGCTGCCTAAACTATACTAAACTGAAGCTAATAAAGTTTGCTATCAAACTGTTTACGATTAACTTGTAACTATAAGAGCTTTAATGCAGATTTTACTATTAGACTATAATACACAACGTTATACTGTATGAACATGCTATTTTACATACAAAATATCAACATGGCATTATTGTGACTAAACTGCTTATATGCGGCATTTGCTATTTCTTTCTGTTTACCGTAATGACTGCAGCTGTGTCTAACGGCACACGATTTCGGGATCCTTTCATGATCCTTTTTACTGTAACTTTTAACTATCTATTTAGTATTCCCACGGCCGTCGCCTGCAATAAATGTGCAATGCCATTGTAGCCTAAAGGCGGTCCCGCTGCTTTCTATAAGAAACAAGACAATCCTAACTGTCTATATCTATTACACAATTGCTTTACTGTTTTAGGGCCGGTCTTTACATTTTTAAGCCCAGGCCCGTTGCTTTCTTTTTCCTATGAACTATCCTATAATTACTTATTCTAACTGTTGTTTCGGCCGTCGTGTACAGATAAGCTATTATTATAACAGAAGCAGAGATATTGAAATGTATGGTTGCCAAACCGATACTAAGTGCTAGTGAGTTAGGTACCATAGATTTCTAATATCTGCTTGGATACGTAGCCGGCAACGTCGTCATGGTGTTTCGGAGAGGTACTCCCCTTACTAAGGGCCCTTAGTGTCCGTTTTTAGGGTTCCGTAGCCGAATGGCAAAAAACGGAACCCTTATAGTTTCGTCAAGTCTGTCTGTCTGTCTGTCCGTCCGTATGTCACAGCCACTTTATTCTGAAACTATAAGCGTCACATAGCTGAAACTTGGTAGGTAGGTGTATTTTGTTCACCGCTTTCCGATTCAGGTACAAAAAGTAAGAAAAAAGTAATATTTAAGGGGGGCTCCCATACATGAAACTAAAACCTAAAAATTTTTTTTTACTCAAACCTATGCGTGTGGGGTGTCTATGGATAGGTCTTTTAAAATAATGTTGAGGTTTCTAAAACCATTTTTTCTAGAGATATAGACGCTTTCAAAGTGGTAAAATGGGCGTCCCCCCCATCTAACTTTTGAACTAAGAAAGTGAAAATTTTGGAAAAAATATATGATGTAGATCTCAACAAAAACTTGCAACGAAAATTGGTTTGAAGAAGATCGAACCAGTAGTTTTTGAGATATTGCACATTTTTATCAACCGCAAATATAACTTTGTCTTTCATACAAACACTATGAAAACAAAGTTATTTTTGCCGTCGCAATATATTGTGATGTTTTCGTTAAGTGAAACTAAGTGGGCCCTGAATTCAGTTAAGGGTGGCACGGAACCCTCGGTGCGCGGGTCCGACACGCACTTAACCGGTTTTTATGTACTTACTATCGAAGTCACTGCCGCCTCACCACCTTAAGAGCCAAGATCAATAGCACCTCACGTCGTATACGCATTGTTAGAAGTGACCCACGTATTTTTGTGTGTGTAAGTGATTTTTTATTAACTTTGATAGTGGTTAGGTGGCAAAGACTACGAACGTTATTCGGGCTTCTGGTTTGTTTTTTAAAAGACCCTAAAAATTTATGTTTTTTGCTTTAAGTACCCTTTTGCTATGTTTGCCATTAATGTCGTTCCTTGCTGTCCCTCACTAGATTCGACGACTTTAATCTGAACAGTGAGCGCGAGGGCTCGCCGAAGGGCCGCAAGTCGCGGTCGCGGTCGCGGTCGCCGCGGGCTAAGTCGGCCTCCGGGCCCACACGGCGCAAGTCCAGAGATAGTCGGTCTGCGGGGGAGTCCAGGTGAGATGGCAAAGCGATGTACCGTCGAGGTCAACGCCGCCTTACCACCCAAGACAAATCGCTTGCACCTCGCGTCGTCTTTTGTTTGAAGTGACGCCGGTTTTAATGTCGTCTGTGCAAGCGATTTTCGTCTTAAACTGGTAAGGCGGCAGAAACCGAATTTTACGATTTTCCGTAGTCCTTAAAGAGTACCAGTACAACCAGGATCAATGCCTCCTTGATATGGTTGTTCCGATCTAAATAAATTAGGCACGAATGTCTTACTAACGTGCCTAATATTCTATTTTATTTATCTAGAATCTGTCGAATAGAAGTTGTCTTCATCTATGCGATTGCACCAAATGAAAAGAATGAGTTGTTCCGATCCAATTTTCAGATGACTCATTTATTATCCCAAATAACAATTTTACGGGATTCTTTACTAATAATTTGTAAGCGTTTTCGAAATAACAATGACACAAGTGCATTGTTTTAGAACAGAAAGCAAGAAGGTAGATGCAAACGCATGCGTATATAAGTAAGGAAGGGTATAGCCGTAAAACGAGAACTAGACTCTTCAATGAATGTACAGCGATATGAACGAAGTGAAATTACTATAGCTCAGTCCTGGCACTAGCATTATCTATACTAATATTATAAAGCTGAAGAGTTTGTTTGTTTGTTTGTTTGAACGCGCTAATCTCCGAAACTACTGGTTCGAATTGAATAATTCTTTTTGTGTTGGATAGTCCAGTTATCGAGGAAGGCTATAGGCTATATAACATCACGCTACGACCAATAGGAGCAAAGATATAGTGGTAAATGTGTAAAAAACGGGAGAAAGAAGTCACTATTCTACGCGGACGAAGTCGCGGGCAAAAGCTAGTGTTATATAAAGTGCTTATTGCAGGCGTGCACGTTACATTTTGCCCAATGTAATGAGACTCTGACGAGACTACTGCAGCACTAGGAATAGTTTTATATAGTAAAGGGTTCAATTTGTTGGTAAACCCAGACAGAACAACAACCTAGTAACGAGACTACTACAGCAGCGGGCTTCTAGGAATAGTTTTACATTGTGGGTTCAATTTGTTGGTAAACCCGTCAGAACTACAACCTAGTTGCGGACCACCTTTTAAATGTACGACATAAATCATCAATTCGATTTACTTTTTAGCAAGACTAACGAACAGCTTATCATCTCTATACAGTAAAGGTAACATAGAAGAAAGTTGGTGACCCCGTCCACAAATAACAGCGAACGTTTTCCATAGGAGCCACGACAAAGAGTGGTCACGTGATCGCGAGCGGCGGGACAGACCGCGTGGCACCCGCGAGGAGCGCAAGGAGCGCAGATACAGCCGCGAGGGAGGCAACCACTACGGGGTGCGCGGGAGACACCGTTAATGCTAGGTACACACGGAAAACTGTCGCGACGTCTAGCATTTAAGGTACACGCGGAAAATAATTGAGACGTCTAGCCTTAGATCACAGAAAGAATAGATATGAAATGGGGGCGTGGCGTGTGTCGTCGTGATATGCATAAACAGAAATATCCCGCAGAATATTTCATACTGAAAAGCTGTGCAAGCGCACTATGCGACTGCGTAATGAATCGACGGCTCGAAGCTGTCACTGTGCAAGTGAGACGTAACTAGTCGCCTCTCTATTAGTCTGCCAATCAGGGTGTGCGAGTGCGTTTTCGTCGACGTTGCGTGTGATTTTGTATAACATCGTCCTAGTTGTTGTAACTCACACATACATAATTTACGACACTACTTCGCTTTGGGTAAGCGAGTTTGGGCCCGACTCTTCTTTCTATAATCTGTGCGATCGATAAGGCAGTTTTTGCAGTCGTTTGTCTACCGTCGACATTGGGGCATTAACAAGAAAGAGATGACTGCGTTGAAGTAGCGACACACTTGTATGCTTTAGACCGCCACCGATCGCTGAACAAGCGGCTATTTAATAAAAAAGTGTCGCTACCACATGAAGTTGTCACCTCATGCTCGTTGACGTAAACCGCGGCGGTAGATAAACGGCTTTAGGCTGATTATTCCACCAAAGATGAGCTGAGCTGTGTAGCGATGGATATGTAAATAATGTATAAACAGAGCCGTAACAGGCTTCGTTCGACAAACCGTTCGAAAAGAAAGGTGTCCTATTACTGCATAAAACAATATACTACGCCATGCGACTTACCGCGTCTCTGGTGGAAAAATAGCTGTACATCATGCACCCAAATCGAACCATCGAATATGAAACTCATGACGTCTAGCGTATGTGGAATCATTGTCAATGAAACATGGTCTTATTTTCTTATTTTATGCCTTTTATACTTTGATACCTGTGTATATCGAGACAGGATATGAAATTGCAATTTTATTCTAAGTCCATCTAGTAGTGTATTCATTCAAGATTTAAATGTATGGGCGAAACGGCAAAATTTATAATTTTAGTTTGTTGCTGCTGTATTATAGCTCTAAGTGAGTACATTATAGAACACAACTCTCCCACCCCCCCAACCCGCCGCTTCACCCCTCCCCCCCTTGATAAAGGTCCCAAATTTCATATTTCCTCTATTTTCAGGAAAACTATACAAGCTAGGACAAAATGGTCAAGGACTAAATTATTTGTCAATAAATTACCTACAAATAAGTAATAACATTCATTTTGATACGAGTTATAGTTTTTAAGCTATGGAGCATCAAAGAGCACTAAAAATGTGCGCTTAGCAGAAATACAACATTTAACACAAAATAAACAATATAATGTTTAAATTTTCACAAGAAATGCGTTTCTGTAGTACTTACCTATCTAAAACAGATCAGTATCGTCATTGTTATCTTCTAAAGGTGTGTCGAAGCTACTAAGGCCCCAATGTCTGTCATATGGTGGAACAACGGAATGCAGCTTTAACACATCCACATATTTTTCGGTAGCCTTTTTTGCAGCTGGATGATATTGTTTTCAGTATCAACTGTAGAGCTTGATCAAAGTATGCATTGAATGCTGACAAGCTGAAGAAGGTGGTCTTTTCATATTAACACCGTATTGTTCTTGAGAGTTGGTCTCAAGAAGTGAAGTTGAAGTACCTAAACGTTTCGTAACACGATTATACTTTTTTAGGTTTGCTTAGCCCCATACTATGCAAGAATATATGTTTCTCCTGCCTTTTTACCTGCTCGCGTTAGGCATCAGAGGTTATTGTATCTTGCAAGTCGATATTTTTACCAAGCAGAATAGACTGTACCTTTCCTGTGCCTTAGAATGCTGATATTATGTAGTAAGTCGAAACGACATTGTCAAGACATTGATCTGTTGGTTCTTTTACTGGGACTGACTCGACCAGGTAAGAATATATTCTACTACATCGGCATTCTACGGCAAAGTAAAGGTTAAGTCTTTCCTGTTTGGTAAAAAGACCGACTTGCAAGATACAATAAACGTTTTAAATAACCCAGATGCCTCACGCAAGCAGATAGAAGAGGCAGGAGAAAGATATATTCTCGGATAGTATCATAGTAGGTACCTAAAAAGTATAAACGATATACGATAGGTCCACTTTTACAAAAACATTGATCTGAAGAACAATACAGTGATATTATCAAAGTTTCCACCTTCTTCAGGAGCTGCTTGTCAGCATTCAACACATACTTTTCATCAAGTTCAACTATGGCGAGCAAATTCATTCAACCCAGAAAACTGAAGCTGGAAAAAAATAGTAACTTTGTACCCTAAATACCACATAGGCACCAGCTCCACAGTAGATACTGAAAATGGTATCATGCAGCTGCAAAAAAGGCTACAGAAAAATATGTGGATTCGTTAAAGCTGCATTGCGTTTTTCCACCTTAGGACAGACATTGGGGCCTTAGTTGCTTCGACAAACCTTTAGAAGATAACAATGACGATACTGATTTGTTTTAGATAGGTAAGTACTACAGAAACGCATTTCTTGTGAAAATTTATAAATTATATTGTTTATTTTGTGTTAAATGTTGTATTTCTGCTAAGCGCACATTTTTAGTACTCTTTGATGCTCCATAGCTTAAAAACTATAACTCGTATCAAAATGAATGTTAATACTTATTTGTAGGTAATTTATTGACAAATAATTTAGTCCTTGACCATTTTGTTCTAACTTGTATAGTTTTCCTGAAAATAGAGGAAATATGAAATTTGGGACCTTTATCAAGGGGGGGAGGGGTGAAGCGGCGGGTTGGGGGGGTGGGAGAGTTGTGTTCTACAATGTACTCACTTGGAGCTATAATACAGCAGCAACAAATTAAAATTATAAATTTTGCCGCAAAAAAATCTAGAATGAATATACTACTAGTGTTAGTTGCAATATATTTCCTTTGATGTGTGTAAGTATTGCAACAGCAACTACATGGTGACTTTCTCTTACATATAATTCCGTAAAAAAGCGTTAGGTAGTCCATTACAGATTTTAATTTTATAAAAATGTAGCGCATAAGCATCTATACTACATTTTAACGTGTCGTTTAAGATAGACGGTAAACTGTAATTGATAAGGTTTTGTTTTTAAATTCAAGGTCAGTCGAGTCATTGGTCAGGTGAATGTTCCTTCTTGTTTGCTGTAACGAAGTTGCTAAGTTCAAGTGTTGCGGTTTGTGATATGGTTATTTGTAAGTAAAAAAAATGTAGACCTTGAAGCTGAAAACACCTTTTGTATTATGTACATAATTCTACTTTGATGGTGCAAAAACCCTTACGTTTAATTCTAGTTATCTTTTCTAATCGGTATCTTAAATAATATAACTTTTGCCAATTTAAAAATTATTTGCATTTAACAAGTGAAGCTCTTTATTTTGTTTGACAGTGGTTGAGTAAATTTTTAATTGATTGTCAGGCTTATCCATTAAAATGCTTTTTTGGTTGCTTTGTGCGGTTTCCTAAAATGCAATGTGCAAAATGGTATGCCCATACCATTTTCCCAATATTGGCATTTTGGGGAACATCACCAATTAGTGACAAATATGTTCGTGATAGATATAAAATAATTCTGTAAATACAAAATTTAGATTTAAGCAGTAATTCATTAAAAAATAACAAAATAATTGTGTCCACCGTTCGGTTTGTTTGTGTAACATCCAGAACATAAAAGACGTGTGTAAGTTTAATGTGGTAGTTTATCAATAAGAATTGTATGGTAATAGTTATTTACCATAAAAATAAACGAAATAAATGTTAACTATGTTTTAATTCTGCACATTACATGATTCACAAAATAATATAAATATTTAGCTAAACAAATTTTACAATTCTAACAGTTCGACGAAAATATAACAACTATCAAAATGTGTAATAGAGACTAGTAATAGAGTAGTAAGCAATTGAATAATTACTATCGTTAGCCTTTGGTTGTATGACCTGAAACAAAAGTGTTGTGTTAAAAACCGGCCAAACGCGAGTCGGACCCGCGCACCGAGGGTTTCGTACCACCCTGAAACTGAATTCGGGGTCTTTTGACAGCAAATAATAACTTTATTTTTTATATTGTTTGTATGAAAGAAAAAGTTACATTTGCGGTTGATAAAAATTTGCTATATATCTCATAAACTACAGATTCGATCTCGTTCAAACCAATTTTCGCTAAAAGTACTTTGTTGAGATCTATATTATTAAAAGTATTTTTTTCAAAATTTTAACCTTTATAATTCAAAAGTTATATGGGGGACGCCCATTTTACCGTTTTGGAGGCGTCCATCTCTCAAATGTTAGACTTTGAATAAATGGTTGTAGGAACCTCAATGTCATTTTGAAAGACCTATCCATAGACACCCCACACGTATAGGTTTGAATATATATATATATATATTTCCCCCCCTTAATTATATATTTTTCTACTTTTTGTATCTGAATCAGAAAGCGGTGAACCATGCTATTCGTTTCTTTTTAGTATCTACATAAGTGTAATCAAGCGAGATAAAAAGAAAGAAGAGAATTTTGGTTAATATTGTACCCGGTTCCAAGCAGCGGCATTCCTGTAACAAAAAATAACAGTTATTTATGTTGTCTGTAAAACATAACAGGTATTAAATAGGCGTGACTGTGCACACAACGACTTAATACGGCTAGATTGCGCTGTTAGCCAACTTCATACAAATTCCGATTCTCCATACAATCATGAACCTTGATATGCAAGATTTAGGTCGGAACTAACTATTATACAACACCCAGACGGTATTCCATTGGACTATAGTTCCCGACCAATACTACCTCGGTCGGCAGGAAGCGCTTCCCCTTTCCTCCCTGGGCCCCTATTTTTGATTCATTCGCTTCAAGATGGCGAGTGATTTTCGTTCGACGTAGTGTCAAAAGTCATAGAAAAAAAATAGTTTTCGAACGAAAATCACTCGCCATATCCAAGCGAGTGATTCAAAAATAGGGGCCCAGACCATATTGCGCCAAATAAGTAAACACTTCTTACCGCACTTATCACTATCGGTTTCGGTTGTGGTTTTGGTTTCTCTTGCTTCGGGGTCGGTTTTGGCGTACAAGTAGAATCCACTGCGCCACCTGGTACATGGTAAAAATGCGCTGTTTATTGTGAACAATTGATAGGACACAATATTTAATAGTATTCTTCGGCCTTCGAAATATACCTGGACCGACGTTGGCTGCTTCTCCGCCGCTCACTTTGTACAGCTGGAAATCAAACAAAACACAAAATATAATTGTGAAGGTATCTATGAAGTTTAATTCGTGAAAAGAGTAAAGTAAAAGTTAATAAAGTAACGTGGTCCTTCAAGCCGGATGATATGATCTGTAGTGCCTGAGATCAGTAAAATAGCTTATACGGAAAAACATATAATTTCTACTTACATTGGTTTTGGCTTTCTGCTATTTACTTATCTGTTGGTTCATCATAGACATATTTTATGGACTGTGATGAAAATAAGAAAAAAGTACCAGGCTTTTCTATTTCAAAATAGTGAATACTGGTATCAATCAGCGGCCACATCCTCATTAACCGTCAAATAACATTGCGATAGCCAGATAATCTGGCTATTTATAAAATCGTCGCATACTCTGTTCTGATCTGGCGTACTTCTATAGGTAAACCGCTTTGGTGAGACTTCGCCTGCGGGCGGGTGGCGCAGATACATCCGCCCTCGCCGCTCACGCAACCCGCTCTCGCCTTCTCCCGCGCCCCTGCGGGGCACACCCCACAGGCGAGGTCTCAATTTCGCGATCTACGTATAGTCTACATACCCTGCCGTCATCACCCGCGGCCAGGCCAGAAGAGAGCGGTAGCACGTCGGGCCCCCACTGCTTGATGAAGTGCCCCAGCCTGGCGACGCGCTGCGCAGGCGTCGTCACCGTGTGCGACCCGCCGCAGTAGCGGTTGCAGAGGTGCCTGTCCGTCTCTGGTCTGTTCCGTCAGATGACATGAAAGGAGTTATAGTTATTAACTCATTATCAATACATAATATAAATCGGAATCGAGGTAAACAGTTAAAATTGACAGATCGAATGATCAGACACAAGGGGCCCACTTATCAGCGGATAAATGAAGATTGCAAAATTTAGGAAGAACACGTCCATTAAAGGTAAAGTTCATCAGTTGTCAATAAATATATTGCTTATGGAATACTGCTGCTAAACATAGGCCACCCCTTTGGTTATCCATTTCGGCCGGTTGCAAGCGTTCTGCGATAAATGGTATGGCAATGCTGCCACAAAATTAAAATAATGATCACACCTGGCTTTCTGTGGCGGTGCAGACTTGGAACCACCCATCTGCCTGTCTATGGCCTCCCAGTCGTGCATATTCCGATGCGGTACGTTTGTCTGCTGCGTTTTGCGGATCGCGTCTGCAAACAATATACCAAGAATGCGTATTTAGCGTTTGAATTGAATCAATAAAATTATCCAACAACAGAAATGGAATACAAATCGGTGGGTATTCTTCACGTCCCAAGTTGCCGACATCGTTAAGCAGGCGTTAGCCGGATTCCTATGAATGTGATAAACGCCCTTCGAATATTAAGACGACATAATTTACGCCTAAAGGGTTCTCGCTAAAAGCAGAAATATTTAAGCGTATCATTCGCGATATTCCATGTACACTACATTGTCTAAACAATGAGTTGCTTGAAGCGATGTGTGTAAATGTATCGGAATCTATAATGTATCTACAGTATACCACATACATGCTTGAATACTTATTTCAATAACTTCTCTCTCATAATTTACGTGATCGTCATTTAAATTCTGATCTTATTCAACACGTGAAGTGGCTATTGCTGTTGGTTTTCTAGCATCCGCAACTTTGTTTGATTTCCAAATAGGAAAATGGATCACACACGATGAAAATTTTGTGGTGGCTCCCCTAACAGTTTGAGATAGGGGAAACAAGATTGTGTTTGTCCAGTGACAGTGATTGCTCACCTGTCTGTGCAAAATACTATAATGTGGGCAATCACTATACATTTGCGTCGCACTGTGCGTATGTAGTGAGTGGGCAATAGCTGTATGGTTTATTATTACTCTATGTAAATCGATAGTTGCCTCAAAATAATATCCGAACAAAGGAAGAACTGACTTTTTTCAAATTGGTTTTACACTTAGGCCCATGTGTGCATTATGATTTAAACTAGGATTACGCTAATCCTGGATAAAATCTTATTTCTGTCTCTGTCAACGTCCAATATAGGTACTGACAGAGACAGAATGATGGAAATCATGATACGCAAGGGGGTCCTAGGTTAATAATAAATAGTTGCATACCCAGTTCGTAGCTCAAATAGGGCTTCATGGACAGGTTGGCTGGTAGGGGACGGCTAACTGGTATGCTGCTGGGCGCGTCCATCTGCATCACCACGTCCGCGTCGCACGAGATGCAGTTCACCTCCCTGAGTAAATACAGTCAATCCCGAAAATAACTTATGCAGGACCAATACACAGTGTCATTTCATGACCTAAATTGAAATAAAGATTTTGAATTTTGAATTTGAATATCGCAAAGGCACCCTTTAGACTCAAGTAATATTTTTATGTACGGGATTTTCGTTACGGGTTAATTTAGAAAAGTCGCCGTAGCGTTAAAGAAGAAGTTTACGTCCCTGACTGAGTCAAAGGACAAAGGACACAGAGAAAATCACACAATAACTTCACTCACACGTAATTTAATACCAGGATTAGTGTAGTGGTAAAAACTAACCACTAATCAAAGGACAGAGATTTTGTATGGATTTAGTGTAGAGGATTAATCAAGAAAAGCGCACAAATGTCTAGAAAAACCTAGATAGTAATTATTATAGCCTAGTAGGGACAAGTATCTTATAGTAGAAGTTATAATTAAAATTAATGACCCAAATAGGTAAGGATTTTTTTTTAGAACACTAAACGATATAATTTCACTCCATACGTGTGAAGGGAAATTTATCAATATTCAGTACCAAGTTACCAGGAAAAGTGTCTAGTTCACTAAAAGTTCTTTGAACCGAGATGGAAATGTGCTGGGAAAGGATCATAGGTACTTAAAATGCGAACAGCGAGACTAGGGAATTCCGCTCATTAGCAAAACGTATTTCAAATACCGAGGAAAAAGCGTTTTGCATCGCACAAAGTTATATTAAATTGTGCTTAGGTAGATATCTATCTGCATTCATAGTCAGTAGGTAATTGACAGCGCTCTAGCTAAAACATTTTGATGTTCAGTACAGAAATCGTAAAACCAAAGAGTTAATTCGAATTCGCGCTTCTGCATAACTCACGTGAAACTCGTTACACTGCTGTAATGGAGGGAACGCAACTGCAAACTCCCGCTATGGGGGTGTCATGGTTTCCAATATAAACAAAGCCATATGGCATGCGCGGCTCCATTATTCGGCGCGATTCGCGTGATTATTACAAAGCAATCTTACAAAACACGTGTAGATAGTGTGGATCATTAAAGCTTATTACCAGGGGTTCTCGAACTATGGTGAGATGGCTGCGGCGCGTTTAGAAATAAACTGAAGTTGCGGCAAAAACATTTGTTATTACGTTAATACGAAGCTCCTATTGAGCTTGCCTCATTCAAAATACTTAGTATCTTCATTGCACCTTATTAGACATCTTTCAAAGCTTATCTATGCCAAGTTTCCTTTTCCAATACTAAAGGCTACAGGAGCCGAGCGAGACAAATTATTATCGAACATGTATCAGTTCGCCGTGTCGTGGACTGAAATAGTTTGGGAACCTTTACTAACATAGACAAACCCATACCACAACACATATTATACAACCATTGGTAAAAGGCTTTAGGAAGTGAATTTGAAAACACTATGAAAATAAGCCTGCTACCCTATCATTATTGTAAAAGGAAAGTAAATGTTCGTGCACCATCGGCCGGGCTCGGCAGCACCAGCGGCGAGCGGGGCGCGACGACACCCGACCGCGACACTTCGCATCGGACCACCGCGATTACTACGCGCGTTCAATTCTTCCATCACTATAATTCGTCACTCGCAGATTCACACTTTTTCATTCTATTCATTTATTTCTGCACCGTCTTCATCATTCGTCTACATCAAGACCGTTCAAAAAGAACAGTTTGGTCCTCTCACCGTGCAAAAAATTGAAAGCCAGTACGTAATCTGCGAGATCGACGTTAGTGGACTTTGGACCCCGCGAGTCAAAATCGCCGTGTCATCACTTGCCGGAGCTTGAAGTCGCTATTTGAGGTCTTCGTCGTCTTCAAAAGAAGAGGAATAGCACTGATTGCACCACATCTGACTCTTCAAGAACCCAGAAGTCCAGATTCGACCGTAAAATATCGACTTGGAAGTCGAAATTCTGCAAGTCATCGCTTCTACGTGGGATTCAGGTCACCTTGTGGACAAGGATAAGGACATTTTGTGAGTTCGTTCCATTTCTTCCATCTTTATCCTTCTAAAATCAGTTTCCCAACGTTAAATTTCAAAATTTAACGGTTTTTTTGGCTTTTCCTTATTTCTTCTTCAAACATAACCTCTTAATATCTGAGCTTAATCAAGTTATCGCCAGTGTTTATATTTTTTCATTGCACACTGCTTACGCGCACGCTTATCGATTTATTATCCCGTAGGCATAACGGGATCGCATCAGCTGTGCGCTCGGGCCACCTGCTGCTTAGTTGGCAAGGTCACGCGCCTGTTCATTACACTTGATTCTTTAGCTTAGATAACACATTTATTTCAACGCAATTTAATTTCTCCACATTTTATTATCATTTTTTAGCTATGGCCAACGAAAAAGACAATATTTCTACGCTCATTAAGAAACGCAGTGCTATGAAAGCTAAGCTTACGCATTTCAGCAATTACCTAAACATTCTCACGAGCAATAACACCATTTCAAATCTTCAACGCATCGATTTAGAGGGTCGGTTTAGTAAATTTGATGCCTTATACGCTGAATTCGACAATTTACAGTTGGACATCGAGGTGACTTCGGACACACCGGACTCCGAGTACGACGAGCGTGCTCAGTTTGAGGAGCGGTACCACGGGCTGGCTGCGCAGGCGCGCAGCTTGCTGGCCAGCGCCGGCGCCGGCTTCGGCGGGTCCGAAGCGAGTTCGACAGTAGCCAGTAAATCAGGTGCATCGTTACACAATAATTTTATCCGCTTACCTAAAATCGACTTGCCAAGTTTTAATGGTAGTTATCAATGCTGGCTTGAGTATAGGGATACTTTTTTGTCTTTAATACATAATAGTAGTGGGGTAGACAATATAAGTAAATTCCACTACCTGCGTGCATCTCTAAAGGGAAATGCGCTAGAAATAATTAAAAACATAGATTTTAACGGAGACAATTACGAATTGGCGTGGAATTTACTTTGTGATCGCTTTAACAATAATAGGCTTTTAGTTAATAATCACGTGCAGGCATTGTTCAATGTTGAACACGTCTCGAAAGAGTCGAGTTCGTCTTTGCGTCATCTCATTGATACGATTAATAAAAATATCAGAGCGCTTAAAACATTGAACGAACCCACGGAGTATTGGGACACGCTTATCATTTACATGATGTCCAGTAAATTAGATGCTGTTACTAGTAGAAATTGGGAGGAGTATCGCAGTACATTATCAGGGTCACCTTCATTAGCGCAGTTTTGTAGTTTCATTAGTAGTAAAGCTGATTTATTAGAAACAGTAGAAGAGAAAATAATTACAAACAAAGTAGAAACTAAACACAAAAGCTTTATAATTGCAACTAATACTAATCAAAGCGATAATCTATCTAATCTAAATCAAACACAAAATATAAACAAACAAAATCTTAACCTAAATGAAAAAATTAAATGCCCATTATGTAACAATCATCATCTTTTATACACTTGCGAAATATTTCGAAACTTGCCTGTTGAAACTCGAATTTCAAAGGTCAAAGAATTTAAAACTTGTTTTAATTGTTTACGTTCGGGACATGTTACAAACAGATGTAGATTATCGCGTTGCAAATACTGTAAAGGTAAACATAATACGCTTTTGCATGTTGACCAACCAAAACCTACTTCCTACCAAGATCCAATGCCTTGTAGTTCTAGTGTTGCCTTACCAACTGATATTTCTGGAGGTGCCTCTTTACCTACTTGCACTCCAGAAAATGTTGCCTTATCAAGTGACACTACAAAGATGCATTATACTACATCTTCGCATATTTTGCTTTCCACAGCGTTGGTGAATGTGGTCAGCGAGGGACAGAAGATCACCGCGAGGATACTGCTGGATAACGGTAGCACAGCCAACTACATTACTAGTACATTTTGCGACAGGCTGCGGTTGCCTAGACGTAACGCGAGCTCCACCGTAACAGGTATAAATAATCAGAGTTCTACTAGCACACAGTCTTGCGATTTAGTTATCGAATCTAATGACGGCAACTTCAAGGCAAATATTTGCTGCTCAATTCTGCCAGAGATAACTAAAATTCTCCCTACTTCCTTGGTCGATTTAACTAGTATTCCAATACCTTCAGACTTACATCTAGCTGACCCTTCTTTTTATATCCCGTCAGCCATTGACATTTTGGTCGGCGCTGAAGTATTTTGGAGCGTTCTCGGTAACGCGTCTATTGATTTAGGCAAAAACCAGCCCAAGCTTCGCGATTCAAAGCTAGGGTGGATAGTGTCAGGCCCCGTGGCTCTTCAATCACATCCATCGTCCTCAAAGCTATCGCACCTTTGTTATTTTACATCTAGCAAACTTAATGCTAATTCAAGCAAGTTAAGTAAATGTGATACAGTTTTGCCTAAGAATTTTTCACCGCAGCAGAAACACACTACTGAAGAAAGTCCTCATCAAACCACGTGGAGCTCCGTGACGTCTAGGGACAATCCGGCAGATTTTGTTTCTCGCGGGCTGAAGGCTGACCTTATCAGCGAGTGCTCTTTGTGGTGGTCAGATCCTCAATTTTACATAACAAACAATTGTATTGGTAAAATGCCCATAGACAAACAGGATCTACCCGAACTAGCATCAAATCAACTTAAAAATCTATCAAATTTAGACTTCAATTTAATTTAATTACATCAATCATAATAATTCAATATTACACTAATATACATATTCTAACCTACATAAATTACAAATAATGGCATATATACAAAGATTTATTTACAACTTAAAACATAAAAAACATAAATCGAATTGATACAAGACTATTTCTATAAGAAAACAAAATTTATATCGTCTTGATAGGTAGACTTACATCTATAAGTCCATTCATAGATGACGACGTCATTCGTATAGGCGGAAGGCTTGATTTCTCCCTATGACTACAGTATCAAGCACCTTATATTACTGCTTAGTAAGCATCATTTAACTTAATATTATATTATATTTCATTTCGATTAACTACATGCCGGTCTTCGATTATTGCCAGCAAACTTTATACAAACGTATAGCGTCTACTATGCCGAGCCAGTATTTAAAATAGCTGATCGTAGATGGCAAGTAGGTAAGCTGATAAAGTCTTATTTGTGTATCTTTCTTTGGCTCGCAGATAAACCCGTGCACATCGAACTCGTTACGGACCTAGCGAAAGAATGGTACTAAGCTAGATCGTATCTACTCGTAGTCCGTCAACTTTCTCCTGTAGCGTCAGATATTGCATAATCAGCGGTGTGCTCTACAATATTTAAAATCATACATCATTTATAGCGACTGCAATTAACGCTTATGGTTTATTTTTACAGTTAGCAAATGGCTACTTTTTTAGCTCAGAAAGAGGTAATTCTTCATAATCATCATCTTTCCCTACTATCCTCTTGTCCTCATGATTTGTGTCCTCACTCCTGCACACATTAATTGGACGACCACTCATGTTTGTTCCGCATCCACAGGTGACTGACATCAACGTTTCCCGACTGAAGCACGATCAGCGGGTGAAATATATCAAGCAGCACTTCTGGAACAACTTCATTTACAATATATTTCTCTGCCACAGCAAAGGACTAGTTGGACGGCTTAGTAGAGGCAGCAAATGTCAGTGGGGACAACTCTGCGGGCAACTTCATCAATCTTGTCCTCTTCCTCATTCATGAAGAGGTCAACCCGGGGAGGATGTTCGTGCACCATCGGCCGGGCTCGGCAGCACCAGCGGCGAGCGGGGCGCGACGACACCCGACCGCGACACTTCGCATCGGACCACCGCGATTACTACGCGCGTTCAATTCCTCTATCACTAAATTTTATTGTTCTCGTAGATTCATTTTACTTCATTATATTATTATTTAACACAGTCCACTGCTTTATTATTTACCGTACTGAGCTAGCTCTCGAACAGTAAATTAAAAAAAGTTAATGAAACTTTGGGTTTACAAGTATCGAGTAGTGAGTTAAATTCTTGATCTGCTATCTCAAAGAACCCATCGCTTTATTTTCATGAGTATGTGCTATACGTTTCAAAGGACCATGGTTACCTGAGCAATCGTTTCTTGGTGCCCGCCGCCTCGGCTTCTCGTCGCAGCGACGCCATCTGCTTGAGGTTCTCTTGCAGTTGCTTCAGCTTGCTGTTGAAGAAGTCTTTCACAGGTGACAGCTCCATCTTGTCCAGCTTCATCTCGATCTCGCGTTGTATGTCATCCAGGGCTTGTTGCCATAGTGCCTCCTGAAGATAAATTGTTTTTTTTTGTGGTCCAGCGAAGAACAGATGGCCGTTCGGGCAGAAAAGTTCTATAGGTAGACCGCGAAATTGAGACCTCGCCTGCGGGGCAAAGGGGTGCGGGGGAGACGAGAGCGCGGTTAGTGAGCGGCGTGGGCGGGTGTTTCCGCGCCGCCCGCACTTCTCGCGCGACCCGCTATCGCCTTCTAAAGGATATCAACATTTTCAATTAATAATAGGTTGAACAAATTGCTAATTTATTCCCAAACCTGTAAGTTCAGTTTTCCAAGCGCGTGTTCTAGTCCTCTAGATAAGTCGTCGCACGCCAGCTCGAACTGGTCGTGCGAGACCTTCCTCGCCAACATCCTCAGGTCCGCCTTCTCAGCCATCGCTTCCACCATGTCCTCGCGGTCCAACTTCACTGTCTTGAGCAGTTCTATTTGCTCTAGAAGAGCCTGTAGAAAAAGATATTGGGTTAACCATATTACCATTGCCCCCATACGGGTGTCGTAAAATTATAGGGTCTGACCACGTCATGATAATGTTGTTTTTAAAATGGGCAGTTATTGTCACTAGACAAATAATTTGTTCTACTGAAACCAACGGCTTTGATTGAGCCTCTAAGATTCATACTTATTTATGTTGTCAGATTGTGTTATTGGGGTGGACAATATTATGTAGAACAAAAGTTAATAATCTTAATGCATAGCACATAACACGTCATGTTCACAGACCTTGAAATGATCCTACTATTATAAATGCGAAAGTTTGTGAGGATGGATGTATGTTTGTTACTCCTTCACGCAAAAACTACTGAATGAATTTTGATCAGAATAGCACACAGGCTATAATTCATAGTGATATTTATTGAGATTCGACATTTACGCGGGTGAAACCGCGGGGAACCGCAATTGTTTAATAAGTATTTTACATATGTATGTAGATATTTACGTTGATGTTATGCTGTCTGTCTTCTTTCTCGGCAGCGAGCTGCAGAGCTGTTTCGTGGACTTGTTTTAGTTGCTCCTGCATATCTTGGACCGTTTGGAACAGTTTCATCAAACCTAGTCAAAACGAAACATGAATGAGTTCTTTGCATAGGCAATAAGAAAGAAGTAATCAACATACTATGTCAGCGCTCGCGGGTTCGAATCCCGCAAGGGGCGAATGTTTGTGTGATGAGCACGAACATTTGTACATAAGTCCAGGATGTTTATATGTAGTTAAGTATTTATGGGAGACGACTCAGACCTAATCGTTCTCTGGTATTCGTTACACAAGGAAGAAAATTCCTTACTTCGAATCCAAAACAATTGGCGTGTTGTTGGGGACATATTTATTACAGGGTTCAATGAGGTTTCATACCTTGCAAGTCTTTTATCAGATCGGGTGAAAGTTTTCCAGCGGTAAACATATTTATTACAGGGTTCGATGAGGTTTCATACCTTGCAAGTCTTTTATCAGATCGGGTGAAAGTTTTCCAGCGGTGAACATATTTATTACAGGGTTCAATGAGGTTTCATACCTTGCAAGTCTTTTATCAGATCGGGTGAAAGTTTTCCAGCGGTGAACATATTTATTACAGGGTTCAATGAGGTTTCATACCTTGCAAGTCTTTTATCAGATCGGGTGAAAGTTTTCCAGCGGTGAGGTCTTGTGTCAGTGTGCCAACTTGTTTCAACAAATAGTCCAGTTGTTCTTGGAACGTACTCAACTGTGAATAATAAATCAGCTGATCAGTATGCATCACCCTTTAGATACAGATAGAGTTTATGTTTTTTTTTATCTACCTGATCGTATACATTGCCGTCGGTTTTGTCGATGCTGTCACAGCACTTCTGCAGTTTTTTCTCCAGCTCATTGACCCTACTTACTAGGTCACCAGTAGAGACAGAGCGCCGCGATGGAGGCGTTGGCCGGCGTTCTGTAAGAGACTTATGTAGTACATCTCAGTTTTGTATACATTAGTGTCTCCTTTCAGCAAATTAGCTACTTAGTAGGATGTTTGTTCCTGACACGCTCTATACCGTTACCGTGAGTTTACGACGGTTTTACTCGCTAGCGACTACGTAAAAAAAGGTCTATGGAAAATTGCACAGTGAGATTGCGAGAAAAACTGGCGTAAACTCATGGTAACGTTACTGTAAGTATATCTCTATCTCTGAACTGAAATTTTACAAAAACTTATTTCGTGACGTGAAGCTCCGAGTTATTCGAGACTGATCCTGAACCTTGTTTTTAAGGGTTCCGTATTCAAAGGGTAAAAACTGGAGTTTATTACTAGACTTCGCTATCCGTTCGTCTGCCGGTCCCCAGCTTGTACCGTATCGTCATACCGCGATAGCTAGACAGTTGAAATTTTGCAAATTATAAATTTCTGTTGCCGCTAAAACAACAACTAATAAAAACAAAATAAGTATAAACCTAATCAATGGTACGGAACCCTTTGTAGGCGAGTCCGACTGGCACTTAGACGGTTTTATTTTCGTTTGCTTTACAGAAGCTATAGGGTAAAGTGATAATAAGTGGGTAGTATATCAGTCTTAAATAATAATGTTAATTTAAGCCTTTTTTTATTCGATATAAAATTAGTCATGAATTTGGGATAAAGTTCATCAGATTATTGGTACACAAAATCAAAAGCGTGCATTTTTATTTACACAACTCAACGTGTCAAAAGACAATAGAACAGGCCGAACCATTTTACATAATGTTCAGAATTTATGAACCACTGCATTGATATGTTTAACGGGGGCCTGGCAAATGGGTCAAACACAAATTGAGCTTTGCCAATATAAGCTTTAAGCATCATTAATTTAACATTTTAAGTTTTAATCGTGTATTCCATCGATTGGGTTTGGAAGTTCGGCGCTACACAACCTTTTGTGTCGTCATTGTTAGATAGGAGGGTTGATAACTAAAAGATGTTTTTCCGTTACGTCTTTTACTATCAGGTACCTGTGTGTGAAGGTACTACTAAAATAAAACGTATGTGATAAAAATCTATTATCTAGTGAGTAGAAACGTCTATGATGGAAACAATTTATTATTTGGTAATTTAATAGTTGAATTTGCGTACTTATCTTGAGCAAGATAGGTCAGCCTCAGAACTCGGACACCCGGGTTCGAATCCAAGTACATTTTTTTTTTGTTTTTGTTAGTGTTTTGAACTTTTTCTCTTTTTTTTTCAACAAAATACTGAGTCAAGCTCGGTCATCTAGATATTGCTTATTTATTTCAGTACGGTAAGTAGGATATGGTTTAGACTTTTTTAAGCTATGTATACTTGTGCTTTTGATTCTTAATATTATTTACCCGTAGTTGGTGGTGGAGGTTCTGCTGACGGAGCTTGTGGGGCAGGCGGCACGGAAGCTTGACCTATAGAAAACAAATATCACACATGAGGCATCTCCATTTTGGCACTAGCTTTTATAAAATAGTTTATTTCACTAATTGAATAAAACATTATTTTACTTAATCCAGCCTGCATCTCTTCAAGTATCTTGGGGATGGTGCTCATCAACAATTTGTCCATATCGGCGCGAACGAGGTCAAGTTGTTTCTGTATCGCTGATAAATCCTCCTTCGAAGCACCAGCAGGTCCTATAGGAAGTATCCAGTTCTTAGGTTAGGGCGTCAAGTAATTTTTTAACGAAATTTGAACTAGATCGTTTTATCTTTTGATGATCGTTTTGGTAATTTTGTTTTTTAGGCGAAGGGTCCAGTTTTTCTAGGTTTGATATCGATTGGATTTGGAGCACAACAAAGAAAAGGGAGGTGCCACCGGTGCACAGGCACTCGGCGTAAGCTGGGCACGATAATGGTCAGACCAGCTCGCACATGGCGCAGAAAATGCCATTTACGGCACTGGGGGAGGAAATATTACAATTTCGCGGTAGTTAAATGCTCCTCGATGCGGAATTTCAGAGCCTAGTAATATAAGCCCATCTCAGCTATGTAAATTTCTTGTCACTGCAACTCCGGCTTATGCGATCCGGCTACTCTGTAGACTAGCTGTAGATTCTGCAGCTGGATTTAATTGAAAACACCTTTCCAGCATCAGCTGTGGAGTCTTGCTTTTCGCAGTAACTACCTGAGTACCAGTACTCTACCTACCTGCTGCTCTAACTACTGGAGCCGCAGCAGGAGCGGCAGTGGCAGGTGCGGCGGCAGTAGCAGACGGCGGTGGCTCTGCCAGGGCACTGGGGAGGAATAATAGAGTCAACAAGGCAGTGATAAAATGGGGTTGCCAACCACTATACATCTGCACAACCCCAAGTGTGCAATACCTATACGGTCCTGTATGTAGTATTCACTTAGTAGGAACTGTCGAAAGCTTAGTGCCGGCACATAAGATAGTTAGAGCTGATATAATAGAAAGGCACATTTAACTATTCGACTGACGAACGACTGATGTAAAAGTAATTGAAATATAGTTTAGAAACGACGAATTTTAACATCCGTGTGTGATGACAGGATATAATAAGTACAACGCAATTTTTATTTACTCAACGGTATTTGAATGATATTGATGTCTCTTTGTCAATTTCTTATATCTTACGCTTTAGAGTCGCGCCGCTGGAGCGCGTCCTGTAGCTCAGTCGTCTCCGATATCAGGTCTTGCACGAGGGAGCTGAGCTTGCTGATGCCTTCCTCGGCCGCCTCCAGACGAGATGACACGTTCAAAGATGTCCACATGTCCGTTATCGCTTTTAAGTTTGTTTGAGATCTGGAGACGTGCAAGTGTTATTAAGATGAGAGTTTTAGAGAAACGCTAACGTTTGAACCAGCAGAGATAATAGTCATCATCAGGACTTTTATTAAAAAAAAATATTAAAAAAAAACCATTCCATACATAAGTACTACTTAAGTATAAATGTTTTGAAAAGTTAGATTCACGGCCTGTTTCTAAACCCAGTAACGTTACCTGTAAATCTGTCCAGTACTTCACAAGAAATAACGTTCTATATTTGAATTATTCGTTTGTTGGTTAGTGATTATTTTGTTGATGGTGAAACAGGCTTTTATAGCTGTAACCATTCTCTGCTAGTCAGAATTTCATGGTAGTTGGGAGTTAAACGCTATAATTATAACAGAATAAGCGACATAAACGTAAGCAAATAGAAAGTCCACAGACCTGACTTCTTGCA
The DNA here is from genome assembly GCA_963584085.1 of Pyrausta aurata. NCBI lineage: Eukaryota > Metazoa > Arthropoda > Insecta > Lepidoptera > Crambidae > Pyrausta > Pyrausta aurata. Next base: position 5,902,006 of record OY757254.1, read on the forward strand.
GGATCTCTTCGTTCTTCGGCATGCTCCCATACACCCGGTTCTTCAAATCCTCAACGGTGTTTTCCAACACGTTAAACTTGCTCACAGTGACGAGCGAAAGCTTCTCCGACGAAGTCAGTCCTCTGGGCTGAGCCAACATGGGTGATTGGCCTCGAAGGGGGCTGCCCTCTCGCATGGCTGGTGGTTCTAGAGGTTTTTTTTTCAGTAGCGGAAAATTCAGCCAGGTTGTTTGATGTTTTTTGTTTGACAAATTCAGCCAGTATTACACACGAGATGATTATTATATACCCCCGCAAATTGCTAATGTGCCTGGAAGCCATTTTTTTGTCATGTTCTCGTTATTTCTTTGGACATCTTGTTTTGATGTTACATAATAATAATAATAAATATACTTTATTGCACACCATAAACAATAAAAATACAGAAACATCTTCAATATACATATCTTACATATTAGATCAATAAATATATGTATTTTTTGGGGTGTTTCTATTTAGATTCTAATGAGGTTTTGAGGTTATTAAGTCAAGAATGTTCCGCTGCATTAAAAACTTGCGGGGTTTATAATGACTTCATATGGCTTCGGTAATTTATTCGATTCCAGAAGTCAGTTCAGTTCATGTAAGGAAAATGAAATGTTTATAACGTAGAGCTAGTATTCTGAAGGTGGTTCAAGTGACCAAAAAATTCATCATTTTAGCGTTTTTTATCGACCTGTTAAAAATAATTACTTGAATTTAAAGTAGTTAATACAAAACCTCTCCATACAAATAAATTACTTAGTAAATCTATCTTCTTTTAGATCTACTTACCAGTCGGTGAATCCGTTTTTCTCACTCGCTCCACTGTAAAAATAATCTGGGTTAAAAATCAGTGGACAAAGAAATACTTAACATATTTTGGTCTATTATACTCACCGACTAAAATCGTCTCCGGTTCACTAGGCCGGGGACTTGGAGGTAAAGCTAGGACAAAACAATAGTAAGGTAAGTGAGATGTGTGCGTGCTATCATTACTTCGAGGAATGTGTGGTTATGTGCTCACCTGTCATTTTGTCAGAACCCTGAAAACAAAATTTAATATTATAATGAGTTACCACAGCTGCACAGCGGTTAAAGGATTTTGCCTACTACACCGCGTAGCATACCATGATCGTGCTAGGAACGTGTCAAAGAAAAAAACTTTGCTTTGAACACTATGACACCTTGGCCACAAGACCGTTTCGTTACAGACCAACACCGCCGCGTACCATGGACAGAGCGTGTGAGCAGCGGTAAAAAATACGTTCTCGCTCACTCTCGCTCCATGTAACGGTGAGACAGAACGCTATCAATCCGTTCAGTGGGCAAGGTAGAGCGTATCGTGTTGCTTTTCGTGCCTGACCCGTTCCTAGCACGGTCATAGTATGGTACTGTGCAGTGGGGGGGAAAAACCTTTATACAAAATCTGAAGGAGGTAAGATTGTGTTTTACTAGTGTGTGAACTGGTTAACCCAACGGCTAAATCCAAACAACGCTCGTTAGTCGTTGCATTGTAAGTCTCATTCCACATAATGGTTGAAATAATAACTACAAAGAAAGTTTAAACTGCAGCAAATAACCATATAAAGTCATCTGTTCATCTTTCTAGAAGACATTTACGCTGCGCTTTTAATTGAACGGTCTCCTATCTACTCGTATAACTTTTCTAAATTGCAGGTTTAAGAGTTACACTGGCTGAAGAAAATGAAGGTGCAGTCCTCTGTTTAACGTCCTGTGGTTGGATGATAATGGTAATGAAAATAAACATAACCTTTTCGTCGGTGTCGACAACAAACTCGCTGATGGTGATGGTCTGGACGTTTTCCCTGCCGACAGGCAGTGCTGCTACGCTTCCTCGAAGCTCCACGTTCTTGCCCAGAACTCGCAGTTGTTGTGCTAAGCAGTGCAGCACTGTCTGCAGCATGTTGAAGTCTACCACTCCGACCTGGATGACAATATGATGTAGAGGGTCTAAAGGTGTCTAATCACTCATCGATATCGCTCATCCACCATAGTTTACAATGGAATCCTTTTCACTAAGAAATGTAACGTGTGGACGATCCCATACAAAATGATAATCAAAAGTCACCCTAATTATGCCGTTTCTAGTTGCGGTTGGATTTCAGATAACATGATTCGAATTTCAAATCACAAAATGACCTTTAAGATTCGGAATAAGATGGGTTACTTTTTGGTAAATTCTGGCGTATTTGTTTTTACCTCAGGCGTGCCTATTGCCAGGTCAATCATATCGCTGATATTCAGCAACACAGCAGTATCTGTTGAAAAGGATCTCTGTTAATATTATGTAGTTGTTATAAGGGTTATTTTTCAACAAATATGTATCTAAAAACTCATAGCCTGTCTTTTTTTTTTTACCAGGGTCTTACGCTTTTAGGCGTGTATGAATCTTTGCTACTCTGTCTGTACTGCATGCTCAATGGTACGCAGCCTCCATTCAGTGAGTTGTTATTGTAAGTAAACTAAATTTAGCCTGTAAGCTGCTGCTCATACTCCACCACGCGGGCTCAGTGCGGATTGACGGAGGGGTGTTTGCAAGGCAAGCGACCAACCTTGCTGTCAGATTCTATCAAGCCGCCCATAGGGCCTTCGACTAGGCTTAACGGCTAATACCAATCGATATTAGCCGGGACGAACGGCTTAACGTGCCTTCCGAAGCACGGAGATGCTCGTGATATTCGTCATATATGGTCGGAATGGTCACCCATCCAAACACCGACCGCGCTGTAAGTTGCTTAGCTTCGGTATTACTATCAAAGCGCTGCCACCAATGCGCTACGAGCACCTCAGTTGTTATTGTACTACGTAGTACTCGTAGCAGCTGAATGCCTCCATCAGATTTATTAGCAAAGTAATTAATAAGTTCATAAACTCACCCGACATGTTGATGTAATTTTATCAAATTCCGGATAAATAACAACAATCGATAAAAACTAAAACTAATCGAAAATAATTAACATATAATTTACAAAATAATATAAGACATTTTGGCGATTTCAACACAAAAACACATTGACATTTCCTGATTTATTTATTCAAAATATTATTTATGACAGATTTCATGTTGTAAAAAAGTTACGATATAAAATCGTTCAATAGCGCGAATTGGTAACCAATGCTTATTGTAGTGTCGAATACTCTGCTGCTGCCATAGAAATATTATCCCTTTTAGGAATATTAATTTTATGGCTGCTGCAAACCACTGATCATATTGTAAGCTTTGGGTAGGGCTTTTTTTTGGATCGCTCACGTCAATGGCGTGTGATTTTCTTTTATTCATGTTTTTTTTGTGAAAACCAGTTGGAAATGCGAAGGTATAGCAGTGATTTAAAAAAATATAACTTCCATTTTGTATAAACTCGTATTCAGCGTGAATTTGGAACGTAAATCACTTGGAGTATTGACATGATTTGCTCAAAAATAGAGCTTCCGTTAGAAACGCAAAAGGTGGATGGTGGAAGGTCTGCTTCTATTTTAAATATTATTGCAAAATTACATAACTACTTCCAAAAGGGAAATAAATAGTCTATATTAAGGTAGAATTAAATTACATCCTTCCTTAGAAGTCGGCTAAGGGGACAAAGCCGCAACCTTCCGAGTTTGTGCGGCGATGCAGTTTCATACTTATTTTATTTTTATTCTATGCGTTGGAGTCGATTTGCGACCCGTATTCATAGTCTGGCTGGAGGTGAAATTATCCACTAGGACTTATATGTCACAAAATATTTGTAAATGAAGATATTTTATAATACTTCGTTGAGTCGAGTGAGTTGAGTCGTTCCTGAGTTTTATATCGATCCCAAAAAAAATTAAACCACCTTCAAAAAACTGTCTAAAAAGCTAAAATATCGCATTTGCCGGCACGTAGGAGAAACAAATTAATTTGGAGTCAGTGCATGATGTGCATAGACTGTTGTGACTGTATACGTTAGCTTGAGATCATGCACCGAGATTATATCCGAGACCACTTAAAGACAGATTTATAGAGTTAACACCTCCATGTGTCAATTCCGGTTACTAGACGCAGCAGTGAAATTACGTAATTTTTACTTTTAGTTGTAACCAAGTAGGTTAACTCCGTGGAACTCGGATAGAGGTGGACAGACAGGGGCCAAAAATGTCCCAGATCGGTCGTCAGGGGTTAAGTAATGGGTATGAATACGGCTCGTTTCTTCGCTGCTCTAATAGGATTTAAGAGAGGCGAGCGGTTTGCTCCCCGTCTATTTTAAGGCTCAGGGTAGTGACTCTGAGTGCTTTGCCGTGTCGTGTCCGCTTCAACCCGGCTTTTGACTTCTACATCCTTTCCATCATCACTCATCAGGATAAACCCCTGAGCCCATATCGCCCGTTAAGTTAAGTAGCCACGGAATGAAGCATAACGCTGTGGTGTGTACACACCACATAAACCATCTTGGGTCATCGTAACCTAAGTACTAAGATCATACTTCTCTTCTGACCGCAGTTTCGATTGTGTTATCCTTTCAAATGGCTCTTTGTTCACGAAGTATACCATTCAACGCCATATTTATGCACACATGGGTATTCATTTTGAATTCTACTTCATGAGTCCGAGAAACCATAACGTTGGTCACTTTCTATACAGGGTGTAATAAAAAGATTTACGAAGCATTTAACCTCGGATTCGGCAAATCAAACCAAACATTCGTAACAAGATATGCATGTAACGATAAAAATCCTTTTATTTTTAGATAAGGTAAATTTTATTCAAGGATTTAATAGTAGTTATTACGCACGGCAGATCAAAATGAATGAAATTGCGAGAAAGCGGTCAGTTTGCTTCTAAACCTGGTATTCAATTGCTTCTACGATATTTACATTTCACGCCGGAAATTAAAATCTCTTGACTCAATATTTTATTGTTCGATATGACAGAAAACCAATTGCTTTAGTAGATAGCAGTGGGTACGTAACAAAATTGATTGAATTTATTTACCAGTCTGTAGCCTATCTACTTAACCTATCATTTAGCTTTATACAATAATATTAATTTCACCAACGCAGATTCATGTAGGTACAATTTTACGACATTTCAGCTGGCGTATTTGTAGCTTTAACGGTCGACCCGAATTGCTTGATTACTGAAATTAGGACTAAATCGTCTGCGTGAATTTCGTGGAGTTGCTCTCGCATACTTTCTCAATAGTGGGCTCTGTGGGGTTATTTGAACAGAAAATGTCAACACACCCCACTGGTTTAACCCGGCTTCTATCTATAAATATTGACCTAGGATGTTTTCAGACAAGATAAAGCGGGGAAACAATACCTGTTTGATTTTGGTGCTCGAAACGGTGGGGTCAGTTTGCATCTGTCATTAGTCGCCCGCTAAAAAGCTCTCATTGTTTGCGCTCCCCATTATCGGTAACCGCGTTCCTTACCAAACAGACACGGTCTCGGACCACGATGCAATTTACGAGATTTCCAATGATAGATAATGTAGCCAAATTACAGTGTGGCGTGCGAACACTCGCCCGGTTAACCGGCGGAATCTCGTTCGTTCAACTACTCGTAGGCTAAGTTGCAAGGATGGGAGATGGTCTGAAGTACCTGCCGGTGCATTCTGTGCTCGGTTCATATTTCGCCGAAATGTGAGGCTTCCCATGTTTTTTATCCGGCAGGTGACCGGTTGCGCGAGGGAGACGGCCGTTCCTCCCGCGGCAGAGCTTCGAGGATCGAGAGCGAGTCGAATCTGAAATCGAGATAGTCTTGCGTCGGCTCGACGAGGGGCCGAACGCATCGCGCGCGCTGCGTCTATACAACTTTACGTCAAAACTTTACGTATATTACTTCGTTGTATATTAATGTAGTGATTGACTAAAACTATAAACATTGTGCGTTCATCAGCTTCTTCTACTGCTTAGTATTTTGGTTGAGTGCACCCTTTATTTTGAATCCTGACCAGTTTTTAATAAGATCGTTTCTTCAATTTTGTGGAAAGCATCGGTACCGAGTGTATGCGCGCAGATCCTGTTGCACCTTTAGTAACGGTAAGTATTTTTAACGTTATTCTATTTTAAGTAGGTGAGAAAGTACCCATACGGTACCAAATATTTGTAAGTTAATAACATAACAATGTTCTAACAATAAACATGAATTGACGCACGTTGTTATTACTTACCGTGGTTTGTAAAGTGTTAACTACGTAAGCACTAAATAAGGATAGGATAAACACCATTTAATGGTTTATGTTCTGAAAATGCTTTTAAAGTGTAATGATAACCTAAGAACCAATCCAAGCCTTTATGGTGAACTGATAAGCCAAATTACGTACAAAATCTAGTAATAAGCAAATAACTACTTTCTGTCTCAGATCGACAGACAACAGCTCTTATGTTTAAGGTTCAATCAAATGATAATATATTCAGCTAATGGCAAGCTTTATTTTTGTATTCAATATATCACAACTTATCTGCAATCGTAAATACCTACGTTTTTGAGCAAAGTGCGTTAAAAGGTCACATAATGTCAGAAGGCACCTTCGTGCTAACATGCAGTTTTCTCTTTACACGACGTTACATGATTTCTCTTTAATTTTGACCTCTTGAAGATTTCAGCATTCGCTCCAATCGATTATTTCTACGGATAAAGTTCTGTGGCAGCTGCCATTTGTTTATTTTCTTTTTACTTATATTTTATGTGCCATTAGCAGTCCCCCGAGACTAATACGTCCCGCGTTTGATTTTACTCCCTACAGATAGGCCCTATAGCCTTCCCCGACAAGCTAACTTACACAAACATAATTTTTCAAATGAGTAGTTCCATAGATAGTAAACAAACAGTCTTCATAAAATATACATATATAAATATTGTCTAAACTAAATATTGTCTACACAGTAATCTTACGACAACCTGTATGTGTAGTATACCTCATGTCAGTACACTAGTAGCCCAATATTACTAGAATATAAATAAATGTTCTGATTACTACAAACTGTAGTCTGCAGTAGGCCTAACATGCATGACACACTATTTCTTTCGATCGACATGACAAAATTAGTCGATCTATGCTATTTTATCACATTCCCTAACATGCCAACCACATTGGACAAATTTATCCACAACGATAACGAGATATGTCAATTTCTAACCATTCACTCAATTTTATGTCAGATTTGGCTCAAAATGATCAACTTGACACAATGACAGATTTACTCGATATTGCCCACAGATTAGTAAGAGTATATCTAATATTGCCCACAGATAATGAATTCAAATTAATAAATATGTTAGGGATAAAAAAATAAACCACGGGGACTTTCTTTTCAATATTTTTACACTTTATTGTTTTTTGAGAGCCGAGGATAAAATATGGCACGACTCAGTCATATATTTTTGCTCTAAATATGTTTTTTTTTATTTGTCGTCGTCGCTAATGGTGGACGATAATGTTACACGGCGAAATGTCAAAATTCGATAAAAATATGTGTGGCATGTTAGGGTTCAATGATAATTTTGTCATATTTCGAATTTTGACAGTACGACATGACTTTCATGGCAGCCATGTTAGCAACTGCGGGTATGACGATTTTTGACAAACAAACGCGCTAAAATGCCTCGATAAATTTTTATCACGGCGTGCATCTTAAGCCTGCAGATTATGGTCGCTGTGGAAGCAGTGAAAACCTTCTGTTATTTGGATATAGGTATATTTACGTTGCCACTTACCACGTAGGATTATGCAAATAGCTCCATAGAAAAACATTATGAATATTACTTCTTAATATTAAATATCAGCGGTGCATTTGAAGTGATTCTAAACGCAAAAAATAAAAGTCCAAGCTTTATTCAGTCAGACTAAGGACTTTACGTGCGGTTCCAGGTAAAAGCTATTCCCAATGAATATTAAAACGCTTTAAAAATCCCCATGCGATTGCTGGACTCTAAAGCTTTATATTTGAATCACTCGCGTCGAGTCGAGCGCTAGCTTTCTACTTATTTTCGATCGTCGTTCAAAACTCCGTTATTTTAATCACTCGGCTGCAATGGAATGAGCAGTAGTACCCAATCATTGCAGAAAGCGTGCGATAGATTATACGGCAAACAAAGTAATAAAATTCTTTGTGTCTTTGAAACTGCCGCGAAAAAAAACGCAACCAGTCGCTTGCCAAGCCAACTAACACAACGTATGGTACGATACGACTGAATTCAAAATAAAGCTCCCTGCAGGCCTAACATGCATGAAACATTATTTCTTTCGATCGACATGACAAAATTAGTCGATCTATGCCATTTTATCATATTCCCTAACATGCCAACCACATTGGACAAATTTATCCAAAACGATAACGAGATATGTCAATTTCTAACCATTCACTCAATTTTATGTCAGATTTGGCTCAAAATGATCAACTTGACACAATGACAGATTGACTCGATATTGCCCACAGATTAGTAAGAGTATTTCTAATATTGCCCAAAGATAATGAATTCAAACTAATAAATATCTTAGGGATAAAAAATGTTCCACGGGGACTTCCTTTTCAATATTTTTTCACTTTAATGTTTTATAACAGCCTAGGATAAAATAAGTTACGACACAGTCACATATTTTTGCTCCAAATATGTTGTTTTTTCTTTATCGTCGACGCTAATGTTGGACGATAATGTTCCACGGCAAAATGTCAAAATTCGATAAAAATATGTGCCGCATGTTAGGGTTCAATGATAATTTTGTTATATTTCGAAATTTGACAGTACGACATGACTTTCATGGCAGCCATGTTAGCAACTGTGGATAAGTCGATTTTTGACAAACAAACGCGATAGAATGTCACGGTAAATTTTTATCACGGCGTGCATGCTAGGCCTGCTGGACTGGCCATATGAGTAGGAGAACATACCAAGTTACAAATTGCCCTAAAAGCTGGCGGCGGGCCTTGTTCCCTAATGAATGAATAAACAAGTAAAATCGTTAAGTTAGCATAAGTTATGTAGCTTAGGTGGTCTGCTGTCCGCACGGGTGGCCTTTATAATATTCATAACATAAGCTTTCTTACATTTGATAAACATGTTGCAATATTTCATATCCACTTACTTACACATGATAGGTTGGAGCGAGCGGATCGTTACAAAGTTTTAACAGATTGTAGAAAATAGAAGGCCGTTATGCATATCAAGTTATGGACAAACTATTGTTTGACAATATTTGTCAATTAACAAAAAGAAGGGCATTACTTATTCGCGTTACTTCCATAAAATAAATATTCCTATGGTTACTTAAGAAAGAGCCTTTTGCTTTTGTAGTTTCTAATTAGTTTATATGATTCACCTATCTTTCCCATAAATTGGTTAGGTTCGTTCAACTGAATATTTTATAATAAGATGATGTAAATGTAAATGGTCCATCAGTTTTGTTGTTCAGCTTCGGTGTAAATATCCCAAAAAATCCCTGCAAATTTTGTACACAATTTTTTCCTCTTCAATTTATAGTGACCAAACGCTTAGGCAGAACACATGCTCTGCTCTTTTTTAAGGTCTCATTTACTAAATTTATTCACTTTTACAAGCTTTTATTATCAGGTATCTACTAAAAGACGGTGACGAACCTCACCTCAACCTCACCTGCGTCACCATCACGGTTTCGCACGGATGCATATAGCCTTTATCTTAGAAAAAATATTTTAAGTGCTGTTCTACTGGTCAAAATTCTTCCAAATCGCATATTTGATAGTATCCTGGGCTTGACCTCGCGTTTATCACCGTCAAAGGAATGTTTCAATTTGATCTCTATCCTCAAAATGGAAATATTTTAAATGTAAAATCACGCTGTACATTCCTGCTATCCCATGTCGAGTGTCCAGCAACCGAGACGGACGGGCCGACAAAGGGCCGATTGGATCACAATAGGCCTCCGCTATGGTCCAACGACGCCCGAACGCGGGCCACGATAATATCAAGCATTAATTTATTCCCACTCTGACCCACTTTGCATTGATATTTTTAGATCCCCAGTCACGGTCATCGGCACTTGCACCTTAGATTGTATGTAATTGAATTTGAAAGTAGAGACGTAAGTACATTTTTTAATTACAGTTGGCCAGTTATCCCGCTTAGCACGTTCCATTTATAGTCAACGGTTTTGATTAATGGATGTGCTACTGCTGTGTGGTACTAGGTATACCTACTAATCTGATTCTATCAGGCAGGTCAGGTATGATCACGACCACCAATGTGTTTACTATCAAGAGTTGAAATGTTAAAAGCTAAAATTCAATAAGTAAGATTATCATCAAATTAATCAACAACTTTTTCGTTTATATTACAAGCAACGTCATAAACAACCAGTATTTTAAGATGGACGAATTCTGGTTCCTTGTTGAACATTTTCATAATTCATCTCCGCTACGATCATGTTTATTCATGTTGTTTTTTATTTAACACTGTTCGCGCTATCTACCGATGAAATATGCAAGACGGAACACTTTTTTGTGAAACTTACAACAAGCTAAAGTAAAAAATAGAATATCTTACAATGACAAGACATCGATTTTATGATGCATTTTGCGGATCAAATGCAAAATAATGTTGAACGGTACGCAAAGACGTTAAAGCACCTGCAAAATGATTTGTTTTATTTGTGCTGTTACATTAATATTAATTAATGTCAATGCTAATGTAAGTACTCGTACCTACAGATACGAATTTTGATAAAATGAGGTCTAAGGTTATTACATTTTGGAATCGGTTCGTCGCAATAGTAAGTATTATAATAAATTAAATTAATAAATAGTTTGATTAGAGTTATCGGTTAAGTGTACACATACTACATATCTCTAATCCGGGACTTTAAAGTAATAAAGTGGGGATTATTTTCTATTATCAAACGGAGCAATAGGAGCGAGAGTGGCGGGTTGGATTTGATTTTGACACTCGTTTAATACTATTGCAAAAAGCGGCTCAACCGAACCGGCAGATTAGATTTTTAGCAAAGTTTTCAGACTAGACTAATCTAGTCTATTTTAATTTTCCTAGCCATTCGAGTATATAATTTCGAAGTAGATTCCATAGCACCTTATTATCCAATCGATCGAATTTGATACTTGAGGTCATTTCACAATTTTTTCTCCTAGCGGAAATCTGAAACCTCTAACTAACCTCTGATCCATATAATCCAAGTATGGCGGTGGTTACGTATTTTCGTTGTGCTCTAAAAGGCCTGATAAAAACTTGGCGACTTCTAAGGTCTTTCGGAACCCCTAAAAAGGGCAGTTTGCAATTTTGCATGCAGAATCGTGTAAGATTTTCTCTGTCAAAATGTGGAAATTTGACGGTTTATATAAATCCATGGTTTTCTGGTCCCAAGGCTTGACTAATAACAGCCCCAGGCATGGACTATTTGGAATAAGGTTCACACGGCAAATGCAGGGCTGCGTTAACGATCCTATCTATTAGGGCTGTGTCAATGAAGTAGTTCGGATACGGATAAGAAAACGTTGCTGTCTGTGGTCTGTACCTACCTTATAAACCAACCCTCATAAGTCATCATCATAGGCACAGCTATGTGTTTTTGTAAGGTAAAATATCGGTCTTGCATATTTGATTACAGAACCTTTTCATTTAGCATCGACTTCAGTAAAGTAGCACCTTTCGGATATCGATATTTTTTTTCGGATATCTGATAGAACGGTTTAAATATTCTTAACCTCCCTGCTGTAATTTACACGTAGCCACAGACTGTTACGATTGTATCGCGAACACTATTACGATTGAACACCAACTGCTGTTAAAATCTCGGCCGGCCGTGGCGTTAATCGGCTAGTTAATTAAGATGACGTGATATGCCTGTTAGTGAAAGAGCTTAATCATTGTCGAATGGTGCTTTTTTCGACAATGCAAGGGTATTTTTAGGAGCCTTGTCTTGCATTTTCGTGTCTTATCTAACCTGTGCCGATTTTGTCGACGGCATTAGACTTTGAAGAAAAAGTCTCAGCTTTGAATTAACTCTTTCTATCTATGTATGTTATCTTGAAAACATTACCTACATATTATCACGTTTTAGCTTGGTACCTAATAAATGTGCTTGGATACCTTTTTGCATCGTCATGAATAATGTTAACTGAGGTAAATTCGTAGGAAAACTTTTTATTGCAGTTGTCCGTATCTATGTAGTGCATCTAACTGTTCATTCTATGCAAAAGTTTATGTTGTAAGATTACGTTACGATTTACATTTGTTTTACTCTGTCTGCATGTAAAACATGACGTATTAAAAAAAGGAGTAAATAATTTACCTAAATTATTGATTTGATTTTAACTACATTTTTTACTTCTTCTTATGCGTGCGATCTTGCTTTGACAGTTAAGCTGCTCTGCCTTTGAATGGATTAGCAAATTTCCGTATTAAGAGATGTCTACATTTCGACCAATTTTCACGATTTAATTTCGACTAGGTGATTGAGACCTACACCTATAAGTAAACCTATAAGTGAGTGAGAAATAGTTACTCAAATTTTTCTTCAGTCAGATCGCAATACTAAGTGGGAATTAAACCTGGAATTTGAACGGATTAAAGCAAGATTGCAATACGCACCCTGATCTGATTATCAGTGCTCATTCAGCGGCATTAACATGTAGTGATACAGCGGTTTTAAATTTAGAATCACTTAGAAATGCCTATAAACATTAAAAAGCAGCCGATTCTCTATTCATTAGACGCGCGGGACAGCATTCCACAAAGGCTTCTTTTTGCTGGCTTGAGACATCTCTCAAGGACGATTTATCTCCGATATTTATATCTTGTGAGCAAGAAAACAGTAGTAACTTGTGTTTGAGCCTTATCGTGCTGTGCACACAAAAAACATACATCCAGATAAGGAATACGCAGACACTTTGGCGTTGTCTACAAAATTGGAGGCGTGATGGTGTAAATAGATAAAGATCAACCCGACTCTCCCAACCTTGCGATAATAAAATAAAGACTATTGTTTATTAACTACCTAATTACTTAATTACGAGGAATTAACAAATGCACTAGATAAGACTGCAGTCTTTTATGTCACAGACAAGGGTACTACCTGCGGTTCAATGTAATCACAGCTACAATAACAGATCTTTTTCTGTTTTATCTTTGAGAAACTTTCTACCTACGTACTACGTACTAAGTGGTGACCTTTTCGGTGAGTGTTTCAAAGCTTATAAACACCATATACCGGTTTTTACCGGTAAATCTTTTTGGAGACAAATATAGCGTGTGATCTTCTTTTATGAATGTACGATTTTCAAATGAATATCCGTTGAAATCCACACGGCAGTGATAAAAAAAGATAACTAAATTTACTATTCTTGTCAATATTTTGCGTAATTTTCGTTGTCTTATATAGATTTTCGAACGAAGTGACTCGTAATACTGACGAAATAGAGCCTTTGACTTTTTTTAATTACCAATAAGTATACGTTTGTTTAAAGTACACACATATTTAATTAACGGTGAGTTCTAATATAGCGTTATTATAGGCAACCTTATTAAATTGGCACGTGTTAAATTATTACTTTGTGGACATTTGGTATTCTACCACTAACTTTAATGTAGGACGCAACTTTGACATTACGTGTTCCGAAGAATTCCAACAGAAAGCATTTTACGAGTGAAATTTTTATGACGGGTATAAACGCAACTTCTAAAGTGGTCGAATATAATTTGTTAGAATTCCTAATGGAGATTAAGCATACTTTTAGCGAGTTGGTAAAATTCCTTAGGTGCTTTAAGAATAATATTCCAAGAAAGGAAGGATCAAGTTATTTTTGTGCGAACGAAGCAAACCTCTTTTATTAGCATTTAAATGTTATTTTAACGCGTATGCATATTAAAAGTGTTGAATAAACTAAGCAGTTAAAAACTGGGTCTGTTGTAAAGGATCACGGTAAGGGGGCAGGCCGCGAGGAAAGTAAAGTCATTGAATTGATGACAAGGACGGGCCCCGGTCACAATCTACGGGCCATTATTCATAGACTACAACAGGTACGGACACATTGTTATACGTTCAAGAGTTCGCTTTGTAACCAGGTCGGGAATGCTCCAGGGTTGGCAGATCGGACCACTTTCTCTCTATAAGTAAGACATACGATGATTTGTAGCTCTTATTGGTAGAGTACGTATTCTTTAATTGTCCCCTACCAGGCCTACTTAAAAAAAACTACTTAACCTGATCCAAGACTACATTTCTCTAGCATATGTATAAGTAATTAAGTTACCTTCAGTCACAAGAGGAATACATACACAAAGAAAATTCCTTTTATGCAGAATTGCAGACTTCAAAGTTCAATTCAATGTTGTCTTGAAAAAGGCTTAAAGTTGAAGATTGTTGGAGCCAAGAAGAGTTTGCATTTAAGACCATGTCAAACAAAATTGACAGCCCTACTAAGGGCGCTAACCGGCACCCTTTTTTACAGAACCCACCGCTGCGGCTCCACAAAAGCAACCTCCGCGTTATGAATGACCGGAATTCTTTGTCTCCATTCACTCGCCGGCGAAATGTGGCTCCGACAATCACGTTACATTGTGGGAAACAATGTCCGTCCTTTGATGGTGCACTGCCAGATATACTGGCGCCTAAGTATACACCTTTGTAAGAGTGGCTAGAGTAAACAACTGTTTGTTTGAATAAATGGCCGCTGAAGCCATGAAATTTTTGGCTATAATTAAGCAGCACTTAGCCGGCTCAACGTTCAAAGATGACTGTTTCGTAGCGCGGGCTTCTGAATCAATAATTTTCGAGAAGGAGGCTGACAGTAATGTGACTTCTTACCTTCTCGGTTCGGAGAACAAAAACTTAAACTATGATTGATTTCATTTGAAAGTCCGATCATCGTTATCTAAACAGGTAGATGCTTTACAAAGTATTTCTCCTAACCGTAACTTTTTGTCCTCCCGTCCACATTCTCAATTTGGTATAAGTATGATAATTACCCCAGTGCATTATACCACCTTATTTAGATAGTCATACTCCTTGATGATTACCGTATTGGATGGCCGACGGATGGCGGGAAAAAAGGAATTATCGACCACATAGGACGGCATTCCTGGAACTCACTGGGATAGATGTAAACTGGCCTTGTGGGGGTTGACAAGTAAGAAATACTGACATGCTCTATAAAAGGTGGCCCGCACGATAATTTTGTCGGCGGTTATCATTAATTAGTAATTTATCTTACCATAATAGTATATTGTCGTGTCTGTAAGCGTCGGTACGTGTATAAAAGCGCCTATGGTTTTTGTTGACTGCGATAGACGACGTTCTTGTCTGTTCTTCTTTAAAGGATGACAGAATAATGATGATTTTATACTAACATGCATACATGTTTTATACATAAAAATGTTGCCCATTTAAATTTTAAAATGTTCTCACAAATTTGCAAATTAATTTACTTGCACCAGAAATCAGATGAACAGTAAATATGAGTAATTATTTATCTGACTCTTTCATATAAAATGTTTGATGTTAGTGCTAAAATACCGGATCGTGGAACTACGGTAATCGTGTGATTTATCAAATCATTCCAGTGACATGTCATGCTGGTTCGCATGAACTAAATAATTGGATTAATTGAAATTCAATAACTATTTGGACACTAGTGAACGGGCGAAGAAACTTTCGATTTTATGATAAGGTAAAGAAGGGTAAGATTTGTCTACCGCTACCGCTAGATAGAGAAGCAAAACCTAAATAATTTATAAAATAACCACAAATCCATTAGGAATTCATTTTTTTCGCCCATAGTCAAGCTGGCACGCTCAGTGGAGTGGATTGTATTATTTTATTCATTAGTATGGGCCGGGGTCCCAATGGAGCGGGTACTTACTTATTGGGCGATCCATCCAGCGCTCGTATGTAATGGAAAAGCAGTGTCGCGTTCTACGAAACGCTCACTATTTCACCAGGGACCAATGCATGAATTAGTAGAGTGCTTTCAATGTCTTATTTGTGACGATGGACGCAGCTGAAAGCAGAGCTGGTTGTAAGAGTAGAGACGCTTAGCCCTCTTGCTATTGTATAGAAAATTCATTCGCATTCTTTTCTTCGTCTTCCTAGTGCCTGAGGATCGTGGTGTCAAAAAGCAGTCCTGCCAGGCTGGACTACCTTTTCACCATTCATTATTTAATCTGTCTATGAGGCAATGTCATTAGGCGCAGTAAATATAAAAAGAAACACTCTGAGTGGAGTTGTCGTACCACTAATTATTCAGGTTGAGTGTAATTCAGTAAAACCTATCATTGGCCACAGCATCTTTAATAATTAGCAGTGCCACATCGTCACCGGTAAAATAATCGTTTACTTTAGAATAGTTAGATACGGGATTGCTACCATGTACCTTATTAGCAATCCCGTATCTAACTATTCTAATGTTAGTGACCATGAAAGTTTAAAACAATAAATCGTTTACTTTGTTATATACTATCGGGTCACCGCTGCCTAACCACCTGAGCTAAACCCGCTTGCACTTCGCGTTGCCTTTTGTTTGAAGAAAAGCCATTTGTGCCGTGTGCCGGTAAAATAATCGTTTACTTTGTCATGTACTATCGAGGTCATCGCTGCCTAACCACCTTTGCTAAAATCGCTTGCACTTCGCGTTGCCTTTTGTTTGAAGCCAAGCCATTTGTGCCGTGTGTAGGATTTTACATAGAATGTTACATTGTAGGAATAAAAAAAACTGGACGAAATCCACAATATAACTCGATTTTGTAAGTACTCAAAACTTCTTACGAACAAAAATCAATTGGAATATGGACGCGAGTGATTCAAAAATAGAGCCCCTGCGCCCTATAGTAGTACCTATCGTTTGTAGTGATAAGAAAAATGCCACTCAGTCTAATAAGCATTTTGGTGTGCGCTGGCAAAGCTCAGGCAGAGGTGAGTCGAAAGGTCGGAGTTCATGACACAATAACTTCTTTGGTGGGGAACAATAATGCGAATAAATGGCAAAAAGTGGAAACAAACTTTTAGTAAGTATTGGCTCATTGATATTGAATGTAGCGGTTTCGTTTCGACATCAAGAAAAGCGTAAATATTCGTAAGTATATTTGCGATTGCTCTGATACCTAATTCAGACTTCAGTCCCACGTGTCTTCGAATACTTACTTACATCAAAGCTTGTTCTAATAAAAGTATGCTTGAAAACTTATTTGAATAAAAAGTTGTATCATGCCAATCATAAAATTAAACTAATGCGGAAAACTGTTAGCTAGTTCTGTTTCAATCTATCTTTACGCCGCTAAAGTACAAACTTAATGCAAAATCATGTTGCGGCGTGTACTCGAAGGCATTTTGGTTTTATGTAGTCTGCAAGCAACACTGGCATTTAACACCGCAGCGTCGCGAGGACCCGCAATTTATGTCTTCGTATATTACTTATTTAAAGTATCGCCAGTATCGGGTTGCGGCAAAGGGAGTTATGGCGAACATGAATCGGCCTTAAGTTTGATCGCGGAAGTTCAATAAATATAAATTGGGTTGGACTCGTAATTTAAATAAAAATGTACCTATAAACACTGCTTAAATTATAAGAAATGCACGCACTTGTTAACCGAAAGATATGTGAGATTGTGAACCTTATAAGTTACTTACCAATCGCCTCAAAAATGCAGAGATCTTTCACTAAGTTTATAGTTACATATTTTGTAACATTCTCACATGACAAATTTTTTGGAAGCGTGTAAATAATGGTTGCTTATAACCGCTGCGTTTTTACCGCTTCGCTTAAAGCCATGGATTATCTTGGAAAACGCAAAAAGCATACCATGATGACACCCCGAGACATATTGCTTATCCGCCGGCGCATAAATACGGATTTACGTCGGTATCGCTGCGGAAAACATAAAATTGTGAACACCCTTTGTATTTTGGACTAAACGCCTCTATCCATGGCGTTTGATCCTGACGGACGAATGTGGCGATATTTTCTCCAGTACCTCCAGTAAATTGTTTCTGGGTTTTAAATGCAGATTTGTTGCAAACCCTTTCTGTAAAGTGTAGCGGTGTGGTGAATGAGGTTTTCAGTTCATCGATATTCGACAGAGTCAAAATAAATAGTGTACTTACTTACATAGTTAATTAATTACGAAGTAGAAGATTATTAAGAAGCTAAAAGAAACGTTTTACACAAATGAGTAAATTAGTTGACATGACAAATTTTTTGATATTCGTGATGGTTATTGAATCGGCTCAACCTGTTTAGAAGAATAAGCGCAACTGCAATGATGTATGTAGTCGATCAAATTGTAGTAGTAGTTCATGTGTGTAGAGGTCACAGCGACAATGTGAGATGCGTCTGCGCACCGAATGAACTTTATTAATGGCTCTCGTACTCGTCATTCTGTTGACATCTATTCAGCACAAGTAGGTAATTATTTTATGATTTATTAACAGATAAGGACCAGTCTTATAAGTAAGAGAGAAGCATTACCAGTTTATTGATGAATTGTATTGGTTGTAGGATGTGTTTTGTTTTTTCGTACATAGCCAATTAACCCCTGTTGGTTACAAGGATGTAAAGATTATCATCACAGTTTATCATCATTATTCAACGGAACCCTCTTTGTCAAAATGTCACCTACTCCAGCTCACCTAATCATTTGGCAGGTTCCATCGTTCCCCACGTAATTGTGATATCATATTAGTATTCATCATATCTCGATCGCAGGAAACCGGTTCAGCCGTATCTGTACAAAATCTGTCACACTACCATGGAGGACTGCTTATATTTTCGGATATAGCCATCCTTTTCACTCGCAAGGACGCGCAACAATGAACGACAGGGAGCGCTATATTCGGAAATACGGACATCATATACAGAGTAAGCCTTTACCATACCTAATCAAAGCTCTTATGGTGCGCGCGCGCCGATCGCCGAAAATCGTACGGAACTTCCTTCTCGCATGAGCAGAATTTATTGCCTGTCATTATTTTTTGGTGTAAGCAGCGAAACGGGATAATTCTTGCAATTGGTAAATGCAAATTTCAGTTTTATCGTTAAGTTAAGTATTAAAATACAAGGTGTGAACTTTTAGACCCAACTCTACGAAAATCATTAAATGACAATATTGTGTTTTTTTCTTTGCTATCACTGTTTCGCCTCAGTGCCACTTTGAAAATAATTTCAAAAACAGCAATACACAGTACCTAGATTGTAAATTTCTCCGAGTTTATTTTAATTTTCAAGACTATGTATTGCAAAAGTAACATAATTTATTAAGGGATTCTGTCCCGTCATGAATTGAAATTGGATGCCTGAAGATATATTATGTGCCTGAAGCCTAATTTGACTATCGCCCAGAAGTAATTATTGTAATGCTCGATACTGTACCAATCAAGGACTCACTGACGTACAACATGGCTGGGTAAACCTCACATAAAGAACACTACCCAAGCCATTCGAAGGACATTTAGTAACTGCAACTCAGACTTTAAGACAGTTGTAACCGTAAACTTTACAGTGTAATATCGGAGGCGTCTTGACCACAGCCTCAGGAGAAAGAGCCAGATCAATATCAAGACAGTACGGAACGACATGGCCTGTATGTGGTTCGATACGTAATGTTTTAGCGTTCATATTTATGAAATTTATTACTTAAATAATCTTGTGATTTTTGTACGTGCCCAGTAAGTTAATCATATGTAATTAGTTTGTAAATTAGTTAAACTTATTGCACTGTAAGGCATTCCCTCCCAGTTGGTTGGTTGACTGGAGAATAGCTAAAAAGAGGCTTGGGAATGCGGAGAGTTTAATCAGTGGCAGAACATTTACGATAAGACCTGTAAATTAGTCAAAAAGCCAAGTCAAACAGATGGGCATTCTACATACTTATGTATGCGAAGCACAGATTAAAGAAAGGGATAGTGCTTGGTTTGAAAAACATGGCTTCCGATTTCTTTACGATTGAGACTGTTCTATCTGTTGGATTATTGAACAGTGTTTCTAACATAATACAACTATCAGGTACTTTTTCCCATCACTGGATATTCTGCTAACCGAACCTTTGCCTAAAACTAGCTGGCTGTTATTGTTAGTCTGTCGGTATCAGAACGGGGGCACAGGGGGCAAATTCACGTATCTCTAAGAGAATTTATCGCGGGCCCCGACTGACGCCCGGGGCTTAATTGGACACCAGGTGTTCGCGGAAATTTCAACGGGCTCCCATTCCGACACCCATTGTCATTGAAGAAGACTAATCGCCGGTTTTTTTGAAGTAAGAATTCGACGGAGCTGTGATATAGCGGTGGCTCACCCGATTTCTGATTCGGAGTTGAAGAATGACAGGAAAACCGATGCACTTTTGTTTTATGGTCTTCTTTCAAACTCTTTATCATTGTTACAATTATGAAGACTACTACGCCGCGACGTCGGGGCGGGGCTGCTCCATCGTGTTAGATACAAATCTGAACGGTGAATCTGTTTCCGTTGCGTTGCGTTGACGCTGCGACGTCGGACCGGTGCAGCTCCTTTAAAAAAGTAATCTGAACGGCATTCTACATGGCGCGTTGCGTCGTCGGAACTCGCGTGCCCCGTAAAAGTATAAGTGATATAGCCCGACGCATCGCAACGGAGACGCAACGCAATGCCAATGTGGTATCGCTTTGATATGAAATTCAGTTTCACGCCGTTTAAAAAGTTCGTCCTTGAAAGGATTGTTAAGTCTGAAAGCTCAAAATTAATTCTAGAGCCTGCAAGCTCACATTTGGTGGCTGCAAACTCATAACTGTAGCCTATAAAATAACAGCAGGACAAACAGAGAGTTGTGCATTGAAACTGTTTTGAACAAAAACCGCAGAGAGCATGTGAAGCAAATTCAAATTAAAAAACGAGTCGATGTACTTACCATATTGAATTAAATTCAAAGAGTTCTCAAAGTAAGTTTTAGGAAACTGCCCGCGTTTCGTTAATAAATATGCATATTTTCTGGATATTTATTGAAAAATCACTTAATTTAAAAAAAGTTTTTTATAGAAGAAGATCATCATTGCATAGACTTACTGTTTAACTTTCAAGAGTTTTTAAGATGCCTCCTAGAGTTCAATCCTTTTCAACGAGACTTTAAAATATAGCCGGGTCCAATTCCAATTTGTATGCCGACACAACGTCGTTTTTAGGAATATCAAATTATCTGAGACAACAGATTGAGGTCAAGTTGGTAGCCCCGAGCATTTTCATTCGCTTGAAAACACGTTTTTTATGAATGATTTACAACGATTCACAGGAGAAAAGAATATGATTTTTTCTATAAAATATTAATAAAAGACTTGCTGAATAACTGAAAATATCTTTAACTTATTTTATCTAAATTGCTACACACCTTTTTTGTTGTAGGTACTTATACGTACATCTTAACATAAGTATGTTAATATGTATAGGTAGTTTTGAGTAAGAATACCATTCGTGGTACTGTCGATGTATGCTCATATCAATTTCATAGGTAAATTACCATTTATATAGCACTAAACATTTTAGCTTCAAAACAAACAGAAACTGCTATCATTTGGTAAAAGCTTTCAACTAGAGGCAAATTACTTAGCAATAAACTGGAATACTGTAACCACCTATCATAAAACTTTAGAATAGCTGCAAAGGTATTTTTATTCATTCATACCCCTATTAAAATACAAACGTAAAAACACTCACCAACTGCTTATTACTTGGTATAATATTTAATGTAAACTTTCAGTTCAATGTTTAATAATTGTATTTAGTAAGTATAGGTATTATATATTACTACAAATATATTTTCGAATGCCTCAGAGCAATCTTTTGATCAACTATAAATCCGTCATGTCGGTAAGTGGCGATCTGACGCTCTTTCACGTTTCTCTACAATGTTGCGCGCACGCACTTTACTATGATCATAAACTGTAATAGTGGTGCCTTGGTTACTACTACTACATTACATTGTGGTTAGTTAATACACCATACAGGCTATTTAGGATCGTAAAAAAGTATAAAAGGAACATTGCATGCATGACTGCGCCTCGTGGTCTCATAATATCGCTCGACGTTGCTCAAGCTCCCAATGAAGTAGCTAAAATAATTAAAAACTAAAACTTATAAAAACATGCTAATTAGTTGTATCTTTTGCTTTTTAAATACTAGCGTTCTAGTATCCGATTTTTGATTAAAAACAAATAAAAAAGCTTGTCAGTATTCTGTTAACGATTAAATTATGCGAACCGATATAGATTTGTAAAAAGTTCACAGATCGGTCTCTTACCTAAATGAATTCTTAATTTTGGTGAGATATTGACGCTTGGATGATCTTAACTGGTTTGTCTTGCATATTAATTTATTGAAATTTAGTAAACCGGTTATTCAGTCAAGGGTTAATACACTAATAGATATCTAATAAGTCTATGTATTTGATATTTATTAGCTTTAATAAATAAATGATAATGACTGAATAACATCTGCTCTCTCCAATTATAAAAGTATTTCAAAGCAATCATGTTCTCTAAATTTTATTTTTATAAAATAATTCTTACATTATCAAGTGATATAAAATTGAAAATAACTCAAATAAGTATCACTCTTGACTTCGTATTAAATATTGGTGTATTTAATTTTTTTTTTTTTCTGTTCGCTGACTTGAGATAATTTGGTGATGAGCTTGAATGTTCAGACATAATTTAGCTGTCAGCGGGCGTTTAGATCTTTAAATAAGGATGTCTCCTAAAACTTTTTGTCGCGTCTATATAAGTAACTTGACAACGCAAAAACACTATTAGTAATTCATATCTGTGATCAAATCTGCGCATTACGCATGTTAATGATTTGAAACATCTAAAAATATTCTGTCGTGATTAGATAAAGTAGTTTATGCTTAGATAGAAGAAAAGTTTAGAAAATATTCTTGACGTATTTTTACGATCTTACTTTAATCCGTTAAATTTCTAGGCAGTACAATTCCCACTCAACTAAGTAGTTGAGTCGCCAAATTGGCGTTGCGATGCAACCTAAAAAATAACAAAAGTTTGTAACCCTAAAAAATATCAAACATTTGTATGTAATCCCTAAAATAAAAAAGGGTAGGGACAGACACTAGACAGACGGACAACGAAGTGATCCTATAAGGATTCCGTTTTTTTCCTTTCGAGAAACGGAACCCTAAAAATAAAAAGTAAAGTTTTCTATTTTACTCGCTCGTGTAATGATGTCCCTTGCTAAATCTGCTGATGAAATCGCAATACGAATTTGCTAATCTGTTCAAAAGCACATTGCACAAATATAACAAATTAAAATCTTCGATTTGTGGACTTTGAAACAATTTCAGTTGTAGTATGTTCGTTCTTATCTCACAGTCACAATTGCCTACTATATTAAAACATAAACTCAAAATGTTACGCAAAAAAAAAGAGTAGTAATTCTTTTGTACAATCTAGTCTATCTAGTATTTTATAGCTAGTGCTAACGTAGTCTACAGGCACAGCACACGATGCGATCATTGGCGCTCGTACATTACCTATTTCAGTATGTTTTGGCGACGATCGAGACGCCAAAACACAAGCAAATAAACCAAAACCAACTTCAGATTAGTGTTCAGGTCTAAAATTGGACATGTGTGATTTGCCTCACGATGTAACGTTGCGTTTATTTAGGTATTCTTGGCAAGTGTACCGCAGTTAGAAGTCGCAAAGTCAATATTGTCGCATGTTAGTCAGCGTCCGAAGTTATTACGGGTTGTTTTGAACAAGAGGCAGTTATGTTGTCCATTTTATGCATGTGCAAAGATACGTTTGCACCAAATTACTTATTACGTTATTACGTTAATACGTAATTAGTAATTTGGTGCATGTATGTTGTCGCACAGCGATGACTTTCAGGATACCGTTGGAGCTGTCACGCACCCTGATAATCAGGGATGCTTGATTTTTCTGATAATGGCCGCGAAGCTATCTCTAAGCGCCTCAGCGAATATGGCGGACGCACTACAAAAACGAGGTAGCCCCAGCAATATCCTGAAAACAAAACTTATGACCGAAAACCCCTACAAAAGAAAAATTATTAAACACTACCAAGCGGTCCCCCGTAACTTCATCTGCGCGGTGTTTGAAATCAGTAGTTTCTGAGATTAGCGTTGAAAAAAAACTCTCAAACCAACAAACTCTTCAGCTTTAGCAATAATATTAGTTTATAGTATTAAGGATTGTGCACACCTAAATAAACTACTAGAGTTCCTTGCTTTGGTAGAGATGGTGACGTAAGGTGACGTAGTGTAGGAACGTGTTATTTATCCTACTCCTAGAACTCAGTTTACTGTCAAGATTAGAGTCTCGGGATTATGTTTGTTTTGTTAAGATAAAATTAAATTATGAATTATCGTTTTAAGAAGATAAACGGTAATAAGCGTGGAAGTTATACAATAACTTGGTACTCAATTGAAGCAGGATTCCTTTTTGCACTGGACACGTTTTTTAACACCCTTTTTCGGAGAGACCATGCCAATGCGTAAGATATCCATAACGGGATCTACAGTTCACATACCTTTCAGTTCCAGCATGCCTAGCAAAACTTTAAGTATTGGTTATTCATCTCTTGTTTATTGTATGATAACTTAGGATAAGTTATTACCTGTTGCAGGAAGACTTTCTCTATAAGAGAGATGCCACTCGCAAAATACTATCTAGCTACTAGGCACGTAAAAAAGTCGCGAGCTATATCAATGCATTTTTTTTGGTCCTATATAATACCTACCTAGCTATATGTAGATACTCTGAGTATAATTACTCAGAGATTAGTTTGTTAGTAGTTACTTACATAAAAGAGGTAAAATATACTATTGCACTTTTTAAATCATGCTAAACCTAAATGTATTTTCTTTTCCAGGTAAGCATTTAAACCCGGTCGCGACGATCTCCAGGTAAAATCTGAACCTAGATATTATAGGTCACAATATCTTCGTCCAAACATTTCATAATAGTTTCCGGAGCCGCTCCTTAATTAATTTATATTTCGCAACAGCTTAGTGCTTGGTGCAAAGTTTAACCTCGGGACCCTTTGAACGCTATCGAGAGAGATCGTCTTTTGTCTTGTTAAACACGTTAATATAATACAAACTTAGAGAGAATCCGACGGTTATTAAGTTAGGTGGAATCTTCAGATTGAGTTCTCAATAAAGTGAGTCCCTAGTTTCCTTAGTAACCGAGCAGACTACCTATGAAATGTATTTATTAAATTAAATAAATACATTTCACAAGAACAGTCATGCTCATGATTGATAGCTTGAAAGACAAAATGTGTATACTTACTTACATGTAATATATATAATATACCTCATAACATATAATATACCTCAATTATACAAAGTTATTAAAAAAATGTATTCACAAAGCTCAAAAGATGATGAACTCAAAACATATTATGCAATCAAAAAATAAATGTAAAGCGACATGGGAAATAATTAAATGTAAAACTGGTAAAGAGATAACTCATTCAAATATTGACAAATTAAAAAATAACAATGAAATAGTGGATAACCCGATTGACATTGCAAATATTTTTAATAGACATTATATACACTCGACATGCAGCAATAATAATAACAACAAAATAAAATCATTGGTACATTCCAATCCAAATAGTATATTTCTGACACCGGTGGACAACAATGAAGTCATAAAAAATATCAAATCGTTGAAATCAACAAATGCTTGCGGATATGACGAAATTCAAACAGATGTGCTAAAAGCCTGCGCGAACGAGATCGCACCTGTATTAACTTATTTAATTAATCTTTCTTTTACTACCGGAGTTTTTCCCAATAGTCTAAAGATATCAAAAGTTAAACCCCTATACAAAAAAGGTCCTAAAGATGTAGTAGATAACTATCGACCGATAGCGCTGATTCCAGTTATATCAAAAATATTTGAAAGAGCAATACATGTACGCCTTACAGACTTTTTAACAAAATATAAAATAATAAAGCCGCAACAAAATGGATTCCAGAAAGGTAAATCCACCTCACTGGCATGTTTCTATTTGATAAATAAAATACTAACGTCGATGGATAAACGTATTCCGGTGACGACAGTTTTTTTTGACATGAGCAAGGCTTTCGACTGCGTAGCACACAACATACTTCTCGAAAAATGTGATGCTTATGGCTTAAGAGGTATAACCTATGATTGGATAGAGAGTTATTTAAGTGACAGGAAACAATATGTAGAATTATCTAAAATAAATAACAATAATGAACTTCAACAATTCAAATCTTCTATGGAACCTACCAAAGTTGGGGTGCCACAAGGAAGTATCTTGGGTCCGTTGTTGTTCTTATTGTACATTAACGATTTACCAGATGCTACAAAATATGACTGCATTCTTTTTGCTGATGATGTATCCGTAATTATCCCGTGCACTGACATTGAAACATATAATTTTGACATTAATAATACTATTTCTACAATTATAAATTGGTTAAATAATAATAATCTGAAAGTAAACTTAATGAAGACAACACATATACAATTTATAAATAAAAACGGCAAAAAACATAATTTAAACTTAAGGTACGAAAACCAAACTATACAAGAATCTTCACAAACTCAATTCCTAGGGATCACTATAGACGATAAATGCACTTGGGCGGCACACATCACTCAAACTTGTAACAAAATAAACAGCTTCTCATATGCATTATGGCGATTAACCAAAATTAGTAGTAGGGATGTTGCCATACAGGCGTACCATGGCTATGTGGGATCAATGCTACGCTACGGGATTCTGCTCTGGGGAAACTCTTGTCACATAGATCGTGTTCTAAGAGCTCAGAAGCAATGCATTAGAGCCATTTATAATGCGGACCCTTTAACGTCCTGTAGGCCATTATTTAAGGAGCTAAAAATCATGTCAGTCCCTTGCCTATATATTTTCGAAATATGTGTCTTTGTCAAAACGCATCCAAGCCTATTCAAGAAACGAAGCGAAACATTCAAGTACAGCTGTAGGCATCCCAATAAACTTATCTTGCTACCGATGACCACAGCAGTGAATAGCAACAATAGCTATCAAATGGCCGTAAGGATCTTTAATAGACTCAATGACGATATAAAAAATTTGACATTAAATCCATTCAAAAGAAAATTGAAATGCTGGCTCATAAGCCGTTGTTTCTATTCTATTGACGAATATTTTGACACTCCTTAATTAACTTCTCTGATCTGGGATTGCTTTTTCATGACCTAATTAAATAATAAATTGTAAATCTATTGAACTTAATATGTATTCATTGACTATTATTGTAATTTTTAGTGTCATTTCATTTTGAGTGTGGCATGGATATTCGTTTATCTGATAAATACTTTGAATAATTTGTAAATAACTCTTATCATGTATTAAATTTTTGCATGCCAGTGTCTGGTTAAAAGTGAGGGACCGCTTCTATTCAATATCTGTTTGTGTACCACTTTTTATGCGAAATAAAGGAATTTGAATTTGAATTTGAATTTGTAATTTTTTCATCATGATTTTATGGCGATATGCAAAATGAAAAAAAAAAACATAAGTACATTGGGAATGGAGTTTGGAGTGATAACTGTCTCTAATGCTAAAATATCTGAAAATGATAATGTTATTATAACTGTTGCAAATCTGGATCATTGTTTTTTTAAGTGCTTATTTCCTTACCACTAAACATAAAAGCGCTATATTTGTCACTTCATTTATTTAAGAAAATACCATTTTAACATTATGGTTTGAAGCGTATTTGTGTAGAAAACATTGACATAATATTTTAGTTCAAGGGTTTTCCAAAGCGAATGTTTATTTTGTTTTGTGGGTGTGTCAAAACATTGCAGCACCGTACGGGATTCGCGTACGGCGTGTTTCTCACAAATTGCGTATACGTGTGTTGTTTATAAACAAAGCTTTCATTTCGGTGCTTTAAGAAACGAGTTTTCAGAGGAAGAAAAAAAAAGTTGAAAAATTTCGGCGTACATTTCTAGAATCGTGTTTCATGCATCAGTGATGTTATACGTGAATTCTTATGTGTACGCTAACATGTTGGTTGTTTAGACCTCCCAAGACTTCTCTTTTTTGGATCACGCCCGCTTTGACCTATTGGTAACTTTTGTTTTTCTTTTCGGCCTAACCAAAGTAGATATAGTTAGATGTGTTTTATGCTGACCTCCCACAGTCTACTCAAATTCCGTCCGAATCAAAGCAGGGTAACATCGTTGGGATCCTGAGGTCATATGTTACGGCCACCTCGTCCATCATTGTTTAGTCTGAACTGAGCAAGACGTATGGGCTGCAGCACCGAATGCGTCATAATCTATTATTTATTTTCGTTAGCGAATAAAACCAAAGGTCGGTGGCGCCACATGTTCGCTCGCCGTGGGAATGAAACAAACATAAATATTACTATATTTTGTTCAAATATTTTATTAATTGCTATTAAACCGTTACATTGCATTGTTGGTGTACACTTTGCTATTAAATTAGGTACAGCTGCGGGACCAAATTAAGACTTCTGCTTTATGATACGAAGGTTGAACGCTGGTTTATCGTTTGGTTCATTGTAGTTGCGAACTACTCCAAAACATTCAATTGAATGTTTAGTTACAATTATGTTGTAAACTTTGTTTCAGTACAATTCGTAGTGAAAATTTTGAAACGTTAGCATTTCAATAATACAATTAAGTTCGAATTACCATCCTGAAAGTATTTATCGCCATTCTATTTATAAAACGCCATAGTAACTTAATTGCCACTTAAACTCTTTGCATTCCCAAGTGGTTGACTGCTAGAATGATTTAAGGCATTAAGTCCGCCATTTGTTACAACTACGCACTGTAGGTTGTAAAA
Source organism: Pyrausta aurata (assembly GCA_963584085.1). Lineage (NCBI taxonomy): Eukaryota > Metazoa > Arthropoda > Insecta > Lepidoptera > Crambidae > Pyrausta > Pyrausta aurata. Next base: position 5,930,846 of record OY757254.1, read on the forward strand.
TTGGCGGACTTAAAAGTTAAAATAAATATATAAAATGACCTTAATCATTGCATTAATATTAGAAATGTGTAAGCAGTTGTTGCAGCGCTGTAATTAGCCAGGCGGGACCGTGGCGTGGTGCTTGTCTCATTATTAACGCATTCATTATAACTCGTCCGTTTAACCCGACTCCGCTTGTGGTCGGTCTTTCCGACCGTAATTGAAAAAGGAAATCTTTTATTTCTTTTTTCTTTTTAAGAACATGTTTTATGTAAGTTACAGTTTCATGATGTGTAATGGAGACAGAAAATGTAGGTGAATCATATCGTGCACAAAGTGTGACCATTATGTGCCATTAATGGTTGCAAAATATTAGGAGATAAGTTAAAATGATTCCCTTACAGCAAAATACATGCGATCTGCTTTATATTTCAAGACACATAACTGGAACATATCATACTTATAATGTGACGAAAACGGGCTGTGAAATACGCAGAAAATAAATGAATCGGCACACCAAAGGCGGAATTTAAACTGTAGTCTTGTTAATTACATACGCGTTATTAATTCGACAGATTTATAAGAGCGATTAAAATTCTCTAAGCTTGGAGTTAGGGCCGCATATTACGTATAACATACCGGATTAAGTTTATTTACATTTAATTACGCTGCCTCTGAAATAAGTAATTGTTGATCATCGCCACGTATATGGAAGGAGATAATTACTTAATCGAACTCGTTACTAACGTGCTTATGTTGTGAACTCAAGTCATAAAAGTTACTTACTACACGTGTCAATTTGGACCCCCATTACATAATACCTCTAAGTTTTGTTTCAAAGGATCAGCTTGCTATTTCTAAGGCCCCGTTGCACCATACAACCTAATTATAATTGTTGCTCGTGTTTTTTCGTGCAATAGGGATTGGCAGTAATTTAACGTTAGCAGTGTAAGTAATGATACCACCCTTACCTAGTTGACATTCCACTGATTAGAACTAAGCGCTTTTCGTCAACTTTTATAATGCGTACAGCAAAAATGTGGAACTTTCTACCCGCATCAGTGTTTCCAATGGATTATAACTCTAAAATTTTCAAAGTTAGAGTGAACAGGCTTTTTCTGGGTGAGCTTGCTCCATCGTCCTCTCTGTCTATGCCACTGGTCTAGCCTGGAGACAAGAGCGAACCCATTTCAAATAAAAAAATATATGATTTTCGTATGATGATCACCATACTTCTTTAATGCCCCGAGGTAGCCTAAAATCTTATGCAAATTTTGTTGCACACAAGTGGTAAAGTTGGTAGCCCCTAATCCCAATTTCTAAGCTAAATGTCAGAAGGCGCTAAGTCTACAAGTCAAGTTGAATTACGTGTGGTGTTAGTGTCGAAACAATGTGGAAGATACGACGTACCACGCTTCCCTGGTGCATCGGTAGGGTTGATGTAACTAAGACATTTGAGACTCTTTTTTAAATGGGTGCAAAGCTGAATATAGATACATATAAATGTGCGCTAGACATTTATATGTATCTATATATAATGATAAGTATGCAACATGATGATCATCAGTATCAGTACCAACCATTTCGTTACCAAGGGCCTGTTTCACTATCGACAAATAAGCACAAACCAACGAATAATTCAAACATGGAACGTCGTTTCGTTTGAAGTTTTGGACACATAACACTAACCAGAACATATAAGGTCATTGTGAAAAAGGCCATATACTATTGTTTGGATAAATTTCCTATTATGAGACTGCTTCAATACTGTTTGTACATTCCGAAGTTTAAAATCTCGTAACTTTCCCAAATAAATATTTTACATAGGCATTCAACACCAATAGCTTATTTAACTAGTACACACCAACATATATTTTTTATGTTTAGTAAAATACGCAGGTAGTTAAATGACAGTAATCATGTTGGTTGTCGGTGAAAGCCCTAATCTCGCCTAGCTTTTCAGGTCGTTGACCTGGTTTAGGATTTTCCACGTCTGATGTAAGACAATAGGTATTCGAAACTTATGAGAGTTTCTTGTTGTTTGTTGAGCACAATTATTTTAAGGTGCAATGAACTTTCACGATAGGTTTACGTAGGCTTAAATTAGTAAAGAACAAAATTCAGTAATTTATATTATTGAAGCGGTAGAGATCATAGGTGATACGGGTTTTAACGTGGTGTGGTGGTGGAATTACTTTTTACCTATTAAATACCGCTAGGGTTATCAGATTGTGTGTTATCATTAGTAGTATCATTAGTATACTGTAGTTCAAGGGGATGGTTAAGAGTCAAGTCTAAAATACAGGAAAAATTAAAAATAAAACTTGTTTTTTTTTCTTGTATTCTAAACTCGATTGAAAAGCACCCCTTGAATTTTGCTTCTAGTTTTTTACATCCCGTATACTTTTATTTTGCTCTCCAAATATTTAATTTAGCACTAAATGTTAATTTCCTATTGCCGTAATTGAAATAGAGCATCGGACCTTACCTTATGGGCAAAGTGAAAGAATTGTACTAACAAGGCGGAGAAGCGGTCTCCGCGAAAGAGGCATTGCCAAGATCGAATTCAAATGAGCGAACGTTCTCTATAAAGGTCTGTTGGTACTTTGTAGAATACCAATACCTGTGATGCTATTCAGGGTATATAGGGTGATTGAAAATGTGCTCTGTAATTTAATTAGTTCATAACTTTATACCGTAGAGTGTGGGTGACGAAAAAATTTCCCCAATTCAAAAATATATATTAAGAGCCTGTTTTGCTAATGGGAACTTATTCAGACTTTGAGAAACATGTGGTTAATATTGTTAACCATACTTATAATTTTGCTTTTTTCCTGATAATTATAATTTGGCCACTTAAAGAATGCTATTTTGACACAAAATGTATGAAAAACCTCCGGACTATGACAATTTTTCTATACATTTTCGGCCAAAATTGAAAATGTCAAAATAGCATTCTTTAAGCGGCCAAATTATAATTATCAGGAAAAAAGGATGATGATTTTTTTAGTGATATAAATAATGGTCTCATATTTTTTAAATTGTAGTGGACATGTAGCTAAGCAGAATATATAATATATTTCGCCTCTAAGGTATATTTTAACAAAATCATTTAAGTGTCAACAGTAGGCCGTATAACTCAATCAGTTTTGCCTGTTTCGGCGTATCCAATCAATTTGTACCGATTCACGCCCAATTTGATTGGAGAACATGTTATTTTAATCGATGTAGATTGGATTGAATTAGTACCGTTACTCAATCATTAAGTAATGCGGGAAGAAAGTCGCGAATGCGGAGGAAAATAGCTATTTTTTGGTCCTGAGAATCGTTTTTATGATGCACTGCATTTTTTTAGTATAGATAGAATGACGGCACCGACACCTTTATTTATAATTAATTATGTGCCTGGCAAAATCATACGGTAAGAGATATCAATTTATATTATGATAACAAAACGAACCAATTAATCGAATATTGTACTGATTGATTGTGATGATAATGTTTGTAATGATTCTTTGAAACGACATTAAATATTGCGTTTTGTTTTATAACTTCATCAAATAAGCTCTGTATGTATAAAAAGTTACGAAAAAAAAATAAACGGGTTTTTTATTCGTTCACCCTGTATAAAAATTAACACATAAACGAATTAATTTAGTCCATCCTCCTTTAAAACTACTATTGTTCTATAAAACCACTGACTTTAAGTCAAATAAAACCAAGATCAAAGAGCCGCTTCCGAAGCAAGTTAATCCGGCTGAAGTCTAGCTGTAATAACTTACACAGTTTATACAAGCCAAGCCACGGAATCAGCATTTTCTTTAAAAAGGTATAAAGTACAATTACGAAAAAAAGGATATAGATTAGGAAAGCTTACTTTGGTTTTCAGCTACCTACTAACTACTTACAATATATATTTCGTGTTAGTAAAGTAAATAGAATAAGCCAAAATGTTAATAGGTAAGTTCATAATTAGCACGTCAGTCAGTTTCCACTTAGGTAGAGATAAGATTGAGGCAAATATCAAAGTTCAACAAGTACCTACCTTCCTAGCCAAGGTATTAAGTAATTATCATGCTTATGTTAAAGTAATCAACTTGATTTAGGATTAGTTTTGCTATTTTAACGGGCCTCTTATTTAGTAAAACGCTTTTGCGACATAGCACCTTATGTATGTTGTAATGCAAATGATTTTGTCGAGTTATTTCAGTGTAAGTGGCCGTAAATCGCGGTTAGGTTTGTAGCATGATCTCAGTCAATCACAAATACAATATAAATTCTTGTTGATACTAACTCCTTTAGAAAATCTTGTTTGCCTTAAGCATACAAAGGCTGGTGTGCCAATCCTTATTCCGAATACTGCCATTGGACTAAAATATATTGGCAAAATAGATTTTAATGTTTGCAACACATGGGAGTTGTTACGAATGTGTGAAATAAATCATCACCTAATAGACCAGTTAAGTTTCTTTAATGATTGACTGATTAGATTAGATATCTAATCTGATTAGATATCAAAGTAGAACCATTAACAGTCGGTTAATTGGCTTTATATTAGCAAGAAATATAAGAGGCTATTAAGTTAAGCATCAGTACGTTATAGATATTAGTAATTTATCTCTTCCTATCTGACTACAGAAAGCAATCAAAAAAATGTATACCCCAACAAATCTGGATAGATTTGTTGGGGCATATATTTTTTTATTGATCTTTACTCCTTTTGATACTGCCAGTAAAAATATATTAGGAAAATCAAAATACAATATAATTGAACAACCAATAACCTTATTCAATTTTAGATATTAACATAGTATCTTAATGGTCAGTGGTTAGCTGTCTTAATCAGTCAGGGATCAAACGACTCTCGAGAGTCGCATAACAATGGAATTTCTATTGTGTCTCGTTCACACATACTTGACGAGTTAAATTCCGTAATCAATGACTGAACCACCAATAAAATAACCTATACAATCTAGATGGCTTCGCCGAAACAAATATTTGGATGAATAATCTTAGAGAATCAGAAGGGAAGTAGGTGATATATAGGGATCATTAGCACAAATGGATTAGCGGGAATCGCTTGACGACTGTGGATTGCAAATTAGCAGCTACCCGGAATTCGGTGCAGGTGCCTAAATTCGAAATCGAACAAGATCCACAGTTTGAGGAATTATTAGTCAAAGCAGCTTGCGTTTGCAGTGATTAGGGCCGAATTCGGTTAGTCTTTAAATAAAAGGTAAATTTTCTTGGAATTATCTGCACTCGTTCATTGTCATTTCTTGATTCTATGGAACAAGAGAAATATTCTTTGGCAAGCTTAGCATTGTCTTTTAAGTAGATGACACAAAAACATGTTTCGTCTGCTGAAGAAAACACATAAATATTATCTTATGAAAATAAAGTAAAAAACAGAACTCATCTCACTCTTTTATTTCTTAGTAGTTTTGGAAGCATATAATTTTTATTTGATGAGGTGTCAATGAATTTTACGTCTAAATATTAAAGGAAGAACGTTTTATGTAGGTAGTGTTTACAGCTGGAGCTATTTAATTAAAGTACTACTACAGTTTCTACTACAGTTTCTTTTTATCCCGTACTCTTGCAACTTATGAGCAAATGTAACAGTACTCATCATATCAGTCCATAGAATTGGGTCGGTTGCAGGTGTTCGATCAATGTTAAGATCTGTCTTGAGAATTTAGGTGGCGTTATTAGTCAGTCACAACTACTCGCACATCGGAATAGGGTTGCCAAAATGTTCTTTCTGTTCCATTTCTTATCTAAATAGAGGAATATACAGTTATTTGCTATCTGGTTACTAGCCTCATCTATGTTTTATGGTGTAAGACAACTTCTGTACTCAAAGCCTTGCACGCCGATATTCAAGGTGTCTTCATGACTCTGATTCAATTCGCAGTCTGTTTTATGAGGGCTCTGGGTTTTGTGATGCCGTTGTTTTATCTGATTTGATTACACATAACACATGTGATTCAGTTTCTTTCTTTGCGATTTTGATTTCTACTATAAGATATTCTATGTTGACTAGTATTTTAACTCATTGTTGAATTGATTTAAAGTATCACATCCTTAATTTCTTCAACTATTCACATAAGTAAGGTTCATCCTATGTAGAGACAGCCCTGCCAAACCTTCCGAGCAAATGTCGCGAATTAATCATTCCCGCTGTGTCCGCTTTTTGCTTTATTTCGGCGTATGTTTAGCGTACACGGTACACCGCTAGCCCGTTCATCATCCTGATGTCTAGTTAGCAGTTCCTGGAAGTGCGGTGCAGCGCTTTACGCTTAGTATCCTGCACCCACCGAGATATATCTCAGAGATGTTGATAAGAAACTGGGACACCCTATCTAGCTGTATCTCTCTCACAATTATAGCCTACGTTACAAAGTGCACTGCGTTTCTTACCAGGAAATGCTAAGTTATATAATATAACTTATATTCGTCTGTGAAAGCTGAGAAGTCTCAAAGGAAATTCCGACTTCAAAACAATTCGATGCACTCGTCTGAAAATTAAGCCGTTATTGCAAAAAAAATACTGATGCTTATTTCATATCAGCATTCCTCAACGGAATAAGCCATAAAACCAATAAGTTCAACGATCTTCTGCAATAAACTTGTTCGGAAACGAAGGCTATTGGGTGGTGATAGATATATGCGGCCGTAAACATCGGTTCTGTTGAGTACGCCGTAATTTTAATCAGCGGCTATCATTAGAACACTTGACATTGGTGTAGTTAACTTTATTGGTAGAAGAATATCTACATTTGAATATAAACCTTACTATTGCACCAGTAGGCATGAAGTAAGGCGTACCCCGATGTTTATGTCAGGATTTGAAGCTATAACAGTTTCCACGCCTATGACTGTTACGCAGTGTGTCGACAAGATAAGGATTGGGTACTCGAGTAAGCCTTCTGCTTTCACACTGGATGGTCTTTAATGAGGAGTTAAACTAATAAGACGGAGCTAAAGGCTTCCTTCATTAGCAACTTTAACCATGTTCCACGGAACGCTTTCGACTTGGGAAAGAAAAAACAAATACTAAACTAAAAATACAATTTTTACATGGTTGAGGTAGATATTCACAAGTTTTTTTAAACCTGAATTTTTTTATTGTTTTGAAGCTTAAATTTCCTTGCTCGAGTCTTAAAAAGCAATTAGCGAAGTCATTGTTTGGTTCGGGTTAAATAGTTTCGCTTAGAAATTAATATACTTTGAAGTCTGTTCACCATATTCGTGTTAATAGTGGGTTCATGAAACATGGAACAAACTATTTTAATTAGTTCACAAGCCTAATTATTTTAAAGTAAAATCTTCATAATGCATACTTGCAATGGATATTTATGAGCACTAATACAAATGTAACATATCCTGCAAAACAGGTACACATTTTTGAAATATTCCTATAGTTTAGTAAATCCGTCTCGAAGGACCAAAAATGTAACTTCAAACCAATTGGGTGATGGAAACGTATGCATAAAGTAGCTTACAAACGCAAGGAAGAAGTAATGGGTCTGACCACTCAGCCAGAGTGTTTGAATAGGTCCGCAAATAGAGTTCGCGAATGCAGTCCTCGCCCCGCCATCAGTTCCAATCAGGCTTTGCGATTGTGTTGCTTGAAACATTCTAGTTTGCGAGAGAATTTACCGGGGTCATACGTTCAGCGAGAACCAATTCAAGACTTGTTGCAGCAACACGTTTAGCATATTGTGCTAGTTGTGGTCTGCAGCAAGCAATGGTGATAAAGTGGCAGTTGACTTGTGTAATTTCTCACTCGCAAATTAATTTGTGGTGATAGTAACCGTCTGTGTTAATAACAATGTGCGAAAGTAACGTCCAATGAAATATCCCTAATGGCTTTTGCACTACTAGCGTATGGAACTGAAACCACGAAAAATATTCATGCTCCATAAATTGACGCCACTTGTCATCAACTGGATCATGGTCGAGATTCAAATTTCATGGAATTCGTCACAACCTTGTCATAAAGTTGCGATTGCGAGTTTGCGACACATGTTTAGCTTGGCATAGCTTTTCTATCTCTATACGAAGTAATAACAATTCGCTGCCATAGGTGATTAATTTGATTATCATTGGTTAACCCTTTCGTTAATCTGATTAGTTTTTGTCGTTAGTTTTCTTCAATGAAAAACTGGTAATTTTAAAGCTATGTTCGAAATTAATGTCAATATTTAAAAATTATGAGAAAGATAGGTACACAAGTTGACATTAACGTTGAAGTAAATTGCACTACACTTGGCTTCTGGTTTCTTTAATTAAAACAAAGCACACATCTGTTTTATTTTCTCTTTGTTCTCAAAAGCAAACGTTTGGAGGAAGTTTATCTTGGTGAAGTGGGAAGCTGAATAATTTAGCTGAATTAAATATTCCGTTCGTGTTGTGTACCGGTGTTTTGTTGAGTAAAAGTTGTTAAATTGACGACGTGATCAACGGGATATGAAGCCAATTTGGAGCCCTACCATTAAATCTCGAGTGTCTTGGCTATCGGCTTTTGTTTGAATAATTTATGCGTAATCATGTTCATCTCCATTACGTACTTTTAAAATGTGAATTTGGAAGTGACTCTGTCTGCTTTATCTACTTAAACTGATCTTGTATTTAAATCATAAGGACGACACGACACCTCTTATGAAGAAATAACCACCAGACTGGTGGCGGTTTCGCAGAGTTTAGTCATCTAAGTATTTTTTTCATTTTAAAGCATTTCTATCGTGTATCATTTATCCTACCAAAATACTTACTTACACCATTAAAAACTCGTTCCCGGGCAAGCGATACATAAACCGCGGTAACCAGGTACCAACCATAAATCGAAACTGGGTTCAATTTTGTTTCGAGATTAAGCCAGGTCGGTATATCAGGTCAGGTTGACCGATAGTAAGGGCTTTTAAACAGGTGATCGCTAATGCCATTAAGGTGCCTACGGTGTAAAAGTGCACTTAAAACAAGAAATTAAGGACGGCTCGGACGCGACTGGCTTCGCTAAAGAATAATGAGTTTTCTGTCTGTGTCTGTCATTAACTGTAACATTGACTGTAACTGATAGAAAAAGTAACTGACTGAGTATTCTTAATACATCATTATTTTCATAAAATCTATCTACACTACACTAATATTATAATGCTGATTAGTTTTTTTTTGTTTAAATGCGCTTATCTCAGGAACTACTGGACTGAATAAAAAAAATGTGTTGGATACAGTGAGTTGTTACTACTACATATAGAGAAGCTATGCCAAGCAAAAAATGTGTCACAAAAACGACCACAAGATTGTGACGTTTTCTTTGAAAATTTGAATTTTGAATCATGATTTGTACTACGAGTTGATGACCGGGCCATCAATTTAGGGAGCACAAAACTTGTTCGTGATGTCCGTTCCATACGCTAGTAATAGTAGTTCAATGGTTGGATAGCTTATCGGGAAAGGATTTAGGCTAAAACATAACGCTGCGACGAGAGAGAAGGTAGCAAACTCAAAACGCACGGTTGCAGTCGCGGGGTCTACTAATAGGCATATAACTATTTTTAATTTATTCAATAAAGTAAAGCACTAGGTATTCTGTAAGACACTTGTAATTTGCAAAGTTTTCAATTTTTTTTGTTAATTAAGTAGGTTCCGTAGGTATACATAAAGTTTATAAAACTCGATCGGAACAGCGAACTCCTGATTCCTAACTACGAGTAATTCTTCAACGTAACTCCAAACTCGGGGTTTCCGAATTAATGTTTCAAAAGTGTGGAATCTAAGCAAAGTTTGTTTTCAAACCATTACCATTAGGGAGATTTACATAAAGCATCCGAACAACTTCCGATTTATAAGGGTTCGTTAACATTATTAAATGGCCGCCCAAAATACATCTAACCTGATTTACCAACTGAATCCCTATTGATAAAAGTTCAAAATAACGCTGTATTTATGAAATTGCAATATCCCTCTGATGAATCCACATATTGGTCCTTGGATATAAAATTATACTTGACTATAAATAATTGAAAAGTTTTACAAACTCGAGTACAAACAACGTAAAGTTTACAAATACATTTTTGACTGTTTTAGTCACGTACGCAAGCAATACTAAACATCTATTTGAGCCTCGCAATCAATACTCACGCCTAGCTCAAATTTTAATAGCACGAAACTGCTTACAATATGAAAGTTCTGTAGGCGTAACATGAAAATTTAAATTTAACGTTAATTCGAGGTTGTTGTACCCGTCCGTGAAACAACCAGCTTAGGAACAGCTAGAGTCGGCTAAATATAATGCTAAATATACACTAGCGTGGTTTCATCTCGTAAACATCGTGTGCAAAAACCGAGCTTACGTTTAACATTGTTTACACACAGAAAGTGTAGCAAAAATATATTTACTCAAACCAAAATTAGCGAAAGCTTGTTTGGTTTTTAGTCAACATTGAGTATAAATACTTAAATGGTTCTAAGTTTTCCAGACTTTAAGAGACAACGTGCAGTAGTGCTTTACTGAAACAGCAATTTCCATTTTTTCTTGCAACTTCTAAAAATCTGTCGTTCTTGGTAGTTTTTTTCGTAAATCTGAAAATGCAAACATTCCGCCCACTTTAAATCCTGCTTTGACGCGTAAACTTGTATAGGCCAATCCGACGCATCCCGTTGCCATCCTACGTACATCCTACGTTATGTATCGCATTGGTTGAGCATCGATCGTCGCTGCCCCATTTGTCCAAGCTCGCACTCCGACCGACACCGTACATTAGCTACCCAGGGAGAGTGGAAGCTGTTTGTTATGGGGACAGCTGGTAAATTTACCTTAACTTAGTAGGGTGTCTATAGTTAGACTGTCACGCCGATGCCGAAAGGTTTTGGTTTAAACGCCTAGTATGGTTTTCATTGAAAAGCCTTAAAACCAGCGGTTCTTAACCTTTTTGTGATTAGGGCCAGAAAGAAGATTCAGGAGTATAAAAATTAAAACATACTAAATCACATAAGGCAAAAAATAGGGTAAACACAAGTGCAAAAAGAAGAAACCGCATACGGCCCGCCGCAGTATAAGTATAGCTAGGCCGTCTTATTCCGTCAAATTATCTCATAAGCCCCGCCCCCTTGTTAAAAGTGCGGGGCGCTTCCCCCACCAGCACCCCCGCACAAAACTTTTTTTGTCAACTTTGTCTTACAAATCTCGTGTATAATTAAGCCATCTAGTGTTTATTTAAGGAACAAAATTTTCTTGAATAAGATACTTCATGCGCTTTTGTAAGTAACATACCCACGCCATCTAGCAGAACCCCTAAGAACTTTTACAAAATGGTTTCTTTAGTACACCATACATGCTTTTTAGTCTAAACGTTTATCGAAAGAACAAGGAACGCAAAGAGTGGCATTTTATTCTCACACGACTGGTCAGCACTTTATGCCAGCAACCTGTAACCATTATAAAAACAAGAAAGAATATCCAATAATATTTATTATATTCTTTATTGCACTTATAAGATGTACAGAAAATAGGTACAAGAAGTCACAATGTGAACAAAGGTGGGCTTATCCCTAAAAGAGACCTCTTCCAGCCAACCCATAGGTGTAGGAAATGTAATGTAATAACATTTAGGTTGTTTTTATTAAGATCCTTTTTGTCGACACAGTTATAGTCTCACTACTATCTTCCATCAGTCTTCCAATTGATGATGACTGAAGACCATTACAGATATGGCACTTCAAATTTAGGGTTCCGTACAAACCAGTAGGTATATAAGTCAAAGTTCACCCATCACGAGAATTTTGTCATGGTTTTTTTTTACACACTGAAATTCATAACATTTCAAATCATCATCATCATTCTCTTGCCCTGTTCCCAGTTTATCTAGGGTCTGCGCAGTATGTTTCACGCTTCCGTTTAACATTACAAATATGGAAAGCTAAATTAAAGACAAAGGTTTCTTTATCGTTTCAGTAATCCTTTAATAATATCAAAGTTTTTTATTTACTAGTCGTCTCCCGCGACGTCGCCCGCGTATATTTTGGATGTCCCGTGAAATGGTTCAAGTAAATTAATGGTTTAAAGTAATTACTATCGAGGTCACCCACACCACGCTTAAAATACTCGCTTAATATCAGCCTGAACTATAAAAATGACTTGACTATCATGTGTTAGAAAGTAAGAAAATAGTAAGGCAAAAGTAGTTAGTAGTAATCTCTCATTTAGATGCAATACTTTTTTCGGCGAAGTTCACTATCAAATATACTGAGCAATGAACTTGGCTATCATTTTTCACATTGATGTTTTTGTTGGGATATCATAACTTTTTATAGAAATATTTATTTGCTTATTCATAAATCATTAATACATATTTTGTGCAAGCTTCCATCCACTTAATTATAACGGTTTCAGACCCTACAATTAAAAAACTTTCTTTTGTTTTCAGATTTTTTCCTTCGCTTACACATTATTACCTAGCTAGATGCCATATTTCAACTGTCTAGGTTTGTTAATTAGAGCACCGCACCCACACAATTACTTTGATAAACCATATATGGTTTTGCCATGTTTGACTTTTTGTAGTCTAGCTTATAGACCTTTTTTACTATAAAACTGTAATTTGGCATGGGTTTCTTTATATGCTAATCACACCGCCTAAAATATGTATTTTAAAATATTTTTGGGACACCTCCCTACAAGGAATGAATTATGATGAGCATGAGTTCCTACACCGAAAGGGCAACACCAGGGTTTATCTCATGAATCGTGATAGTAAGACAGTTGAAATTTTCAGGAAGGATGTATTCATGTTGCCGTTGAAAAAACAAAAACTTAAAAAACAGTTTTTTTTTCAGGTTGCTCTCATACAACTTATCTACTCTGATAATGATAATAATGAGGGGCTGCCCCATTATTAGGACTTCATATCTTTTGTATGGGACTCCCTGACAACAGATATGATGTTTATGCCATTTTCATAGATAATGGTACGGAACCCTTCGTGACCCCGAAGCGCCATTTCGCGCTAACTACAAGATTAATAGAATTATTATGTGTCACAAACACCAAAGTTGTTTTGGATATTCAGTAACAGCAATTTGAGGAACAACGGTTATAAAAATAAAATTAAGACAGTCTCCACACATTTTCGAAAGAACAAAATTGAAAAAATTATTCAGATTTGACATTTCTGAATGCAAATATAATTGGATTATACTGAGTAATCTCTATGTTCGTCGCTCAAGTCCATGTCACCAAATAAGAGATAGATAGTCAATGCATTATTACTACACGATTCAGAAAATGTGTACGTACGTACGTAAATAACATGGAAACCTGAGTTTCATACACGAAGAGAGCTAGACCGACCTTAACTTAACCTCCAATGTTTGTATTTTGTCACAGGAGTCTAGATGTAAATAAATAAATAAAATTAAAATAGACCTATCACCTAATAATTTTCTCCCTCCCTCAAATTCATATAATATTTTCTCGTCTCCAATATACTAGAGTCACCAGGGCACAGCTTTAGCATTTGAGATTACTGCTAAACCTACAGTTATGGTTTAGCTCTGATTTTTCCAAATAGAGAAAATGTTCAAAACTACAAAAATTTGACATGAGTGTTTTATGCTTTTTGTTTATATTGTTACTATAGAAACGGATTCATCTCTACGATTGGTACAAAAATATAGTTCATTTATTCACATCAATTATATATGTCGCTACAGCCTTTCTCTTTTTATTTTGCTTAACACGTAGAGGTTGGGGGTTCCATCCTCATGGCATTGAGGAGATTTATCCGCATGGTGATGATGTTTTTGATACTAATTTTCTTTTTGAAATTTATTTTCATTGTTATGTAGTTTTTTTAATAGGATTTGCTACTTTAAAAAAAAACCTAAAAATTTAATTAGTTTTTATTTTTAATTTTTTTTATTTTATATGTTAAAATGTCCAAAAATTAAAATAAATACTTATTTCGTTTTCTAAAAAAATATTGTGACTATGTAGAAAAATATTCATGATACCCCCGATTTGAACTCGCGACCTTTGATTAGTATAAGACTGGTGCTGATCCAACTGAGCGTGACGCGGCGCGGCGAAATTAGCTATTATTAGTTCTTAGGTGTTTTACGTAATTAAGTACGCAAATAAAATTGCAAAAATTGACATAGGTCCAGCGTTCGCAGTGGCGTCAAGGGGAATGAGGAAATGGTATCTCGTGCTTGTCATTTGAATAAAAAGATAGCGCTATTTCTGCTTGCATGTATAGAATAGAGATGACACGACGATCAACTGTTGCGTCAAAGTCGTTGCGCGAATCACCATCGTCACAAGTGTGAGAATCACTAAATCAGTGTTTTATGAATGAAAATGTTAATAAAACTGGAAAAAAACGATTGGACGCCCTAAACATCTTTGGTGTCTAAAGTAATCTTAAGAAGACAATTGGAAGAATTTGCTGCTTGTAAGAAAGAATACAGACTAATGAAAAAAATGGACCTTTCTTTGCCTGAACATAACACCGATAAAAACTAAAAAAAAATCATTTGATTCATAGCTGAGATCTCACTTATGTGGTCAAAATGTATATTCTTATAATCCCCTGTTCCTCACATCTGTGTAGCTTGAGCAAATCAAGATCAAAAAAGTCGAAATAGGTCAAATAAAGTGTTTTTAGATATTTCGTTATTCTGATCTAAATAACAAACATTTTGAAATCATTTTAACATGTATATGTGTAGAATGGAATTACCTACTAAAATATGTGATTTTCATAAATATAAGTCCAATAATTTGAAAACTACATAGAAAATACGAAAAAAAAGGGGCCCACTTCTGAGGCAATTATTATCGAGCAAAGTAATTACAATCGTGTTTCCAACCACAATCCAGCTTTCTAGTAATTTTCTTCTATAACATATATAGATTCGAGATTTAAATAATTAGTGTTTCCATGTTAAAACTCAATCGAAACATCGTAAAAATGGAATATCTAAGCCTTAAACTATCAGTTACTTTTCGTTTGGATTTGTATTTTAACATGGAAGACTGTATACGAATCATACTTATTGGGTCAGTCTTTTAGTTAACCATACTCAGATTGAGTTAAGTTTATTCACAGAAAACAGTTTAAAACTTCTGGGCAACATTATTATTGTACGCTATGATACGATCCCGAATACTGGGAATATACAAAAAATCTGCTGTCTTAAAAACTGTTTAGGTATTAAATTAGCATCAACTAAATCAGCAGGAAACTGGCCGTTAAAATAATTAACTGCTATCAATACATCAAAAGCGTTTCGACGTGCGGAACTGCGCAGTTTATTTACAGGAGTTCGGAGTCCGGTCCAATTCGCTAAAAGCAGTCAGCGATTGATGCCTTGGTCTGCCGCTATTAAATGCCCTCCATGCCGATTACTCGAAACGAAATATATTTCCTATCGGAAAGCAAAACCATAGAAGTATATTTGAAATCCTGCCATGGTAAATAGGTCATATAAATAGCAGCAGGTACCTATTATTCGCAAATGTATGCAAACAACACCCACATATTTTAATTACAAATAATATTTGTAAATAATATCATAACATAGGTATATACTGAAAATCGTGTGTTTGGTTCAGAATATATGTGTTAAGTCGCAACTTCTATTCCTTTTCAGTTCACAGGCTCCGAGCCGAACAAAATAAATTTTCAATATTCAACACACTCATAGCAGAAACATGGAAAAGGCGTTGAATATAAATGGATACATCCATTTTAAAATATACCCCATGCAACAGCGATAAACTCTTAAGACGAACAAGTTTATTCAATTTATTACTTTTTGTTTCAGGTAGTGGAACAAGATGTCGCATTGCACAAAAAGCCGGCGCAAGTCGTTAAATGTTTTAACGACGTAATTTAATCTACCCCATCAAAGAACATATAACAATTGTTCAGAAATAACTTCATCCAAGTTGAAATTGTGATAGACTAAAAATTATAACCTTTCAAAATGAATTTTAAATTCATATCACTACTTCTGACATGGAACTTTCTGCTAATATCAGCCAAAATAGATTCAACAGAAGAAGACGATGCCGCCAGAGCACGAATGTTGCGAAATAGAGAGAACAATAGAAATAGGACAACATTCAATGGCACTCTCACGGATGGTCCAGAAAGACGATTCTTTAGGCACAGAAACAGTTCGAAATATCGCGGCGACAGACACAGGTCTTGGGAGAGAGATCACGAGACGAGACGAGACAGAAGGAAGCTTACGTCAAGTCATTCGAATGAAGATCATGTCCCTGGCAATAGAACAGAAGCTATAAATAATAAAAGAGAAGAAAAATCCCGCAAATCAGATAAGCATTGGAATAGGAGTAACGTGGATAAGATTCCTGTTAGGCGTCCGTTAAATCAGAGCAAGATGCAAGATAGGACTCATCCTTTGCCCGTAAAAGAAAACACGACGAGATCTAGATTGAAGATGACAAATAAATGGCAGAATGGCGGTTATATCCCTTATCCGCAGCCGAGGGAAAGGAAGCCAAACATAATTTTGATACTTACGGACGATCAAGATGTTGAGCTGGGCAGTTTGAACTTTATGCCTCGGACTATGAAGGCTATAAGGAGCGCTGGGGCGGAGTTCCGGCATGCTTACACCACGACTCCCATGTGTTGTCCATCAAGGTAAGTGCAAGCTAAATAAAGTACGTCAGTGATAATATACGCCAATAAAAATCCTGTGCCATAAATAGATAAGTTTGATTTCATGTCATTCATTTGGATCTGAATCGTAAAAATCAACCCCAGTTTTATAGATCAAAGATAGTGAATTCTGATATATCTGATCCAATATAGATATATCCACAATAACCTCAACTAACCAACTAACTAAACTCAATAGCATCAACCTCTAAATTTAGATTTAAAAGCAGAAGCTTTTTGGTGCTTTCTTCTTTTTTTGGATCTTTGCGTTTTATCTCCAAGTTTTGTCAACACTTGACTTCTTCTTGTCTCCAGGAGTTCCTTACTCACCGGCGTGTACGTGCACAACCACAACGTGTACACCAACAACGACAACTGCTCGTCTCCTCAATGGCAGGCTACGCACGAGACCAACACCTTCGCCACCTACCTGTCGAATGCTGGCTACCGGACTGGTGAGATGCACTTTTTTATGAGCTACTAATTCAAAATTAGAATATGACCGCGTTCCATTTTTAGGGTTCCGTAGCCGAATGGCAAAAAACGGAACCCTTATAGTTTCGTCAAGTCTGTCTGTCTGTCTGTCTGTCTGTCTGTCTGTCTGTCAGTCTGTCTGTCCGTCCGTATGTCACAGCCACTTTATTATGAAACTATAAGCATCACATAGCTGAAACTTGGTAGGTAGGTGTATTTTGTTCACCGCTTTCCAATTCAGATACAAAAAATAAAAAATAATAATATTTAAGGGGGGGCTCCCATACATGAAACTAAAACCTAAAAATTTTTTTTTACTCAAACCTATTCGTGTGGGATGTCTATGGATAGGTCTTTTAAAATGATGTTGAGGTTTCTAAAACCATTTTTTAGGGTTCCGTAGCCGAATGGCAAAAAACGGAACCCTTATAGTTTCGTCAACTCTGTCTGTCTGTCTGTCTGTCTGTCTGTCCGTCCGTATGTCACAGCCACTTTATTCTGAAACTATAAGCATCACATAGCTGAAACTGGGTAGGTAGGTGTATTTTGTTCACCGCTTTCCGATTCAGATACAAAAAGTAAGAAAAAATAATATTTAAGGGGGGGCTCCCATACATGAAACTAAAACTTAAAAATTTTTTTTTACTCAAACCTATGCGTGTGGGGTGTCTATGGATAGGTCTTTCAAAATGATGTTGAGGTTTCTAAAACCATTTTTTCTAAAAGTGTAAGGTTTGAGATATAGACGCTTCCAAAGTGGTAAAATGGGCGTCCCCCCCCCTCTAACTTTTGAACTAGGAAAGTGAAAATTTTGAAAAAAATATATGATGTAGATCTCAACAAAAACTTGCAACGAAAATTGGTTTGAAGGAGATCGAACCAGTAGTTTTTGAGATATTGCACATTTTTATCAACCGCAAATATAACTTTGTCTTTCATACAAACACTATGAAAAACAAAGTTATTTTTGCTGTCGCAATATATTGTGATGTTTTCGTTAAGTGAAAGTAAGTAGACCCTGAATTCAGTTAAGGGTGGCACGGAACCCTCAGTGCGCGGGTCCGACACGCACTTAACCGGTTTTTTTCTAAAAGTGTAAGGTTTGAGATATAGACGCTTCCAAAGTGGTAAAATGGGCGTCCCCCCCCCTCTAACTTTTGAACTAAGAAAATGAAAATTTTGAAAAAAATATATGATGTAGATCTCAACAAAAACTTGCAACGAAAATTGGTTTGAAGGAGATCGGACAAGTAGTTTTTGAGATATTGCACATTTTTATCAACCGCAAATATAACTTTGTCTTTCATACAAACACTATGAAAAACAAAGTTATTTTTGCTGTCGCAATATATTGTGATGTTTTCGTTAAGTGAAAGTAAGTGGACCCTGAATTCAGTTAAGGGTGGCACGGAACCCTCAGTGCGCGGGTCCGACACGCACTTAACCGGTTTTTTATTTGATCTACAAAAAGATAGTTTGCCTGATGAAAAAAAAAACAGCTTAGTGCGAGTTGGACGCACGCAGGGTTCCGTCCCATTGACTAGGTGAACAATTAATATCACAATCGCGGGCAAAAAATTGCGTTTGTTGTATGGGAGCCTTATATATTGATTTATATTTTTTTAGTATTTGTTGTTCTATCGGCAATAGAAATACATAATTTGTGAAAATTTCAACGAAACGAAATGAAAAAAATAACAAAATAGGCTGGTGACGGACAGAAGGCCCGACACGGATGGACGGACGGATGGACAGACAGATAATTCTTAGTAATAAGGTCCTGTTATTATTATCCTTTGAGTACCTACGGGTCCCTAAAAACATACAATATAATCGATAGGTACTAAACACACAAACGTATTATGTTTGTATCCGATATTTTTCTTACTTCAGGGCTTTTAGTTTGTGTTAATGGTTGTAAATACCTATATCATTTCATTTTGAAATCACATTAAAATTAGGCACGAAATAATAACTGTCAACACACAATAAGACAAAGTACTTGTGCCTACGCATTCTTATTCAAATAATGTATGTGTCTGAGAACAGAAAGACTGTACATCACAATATTTGATTGCCAATATATTACACAATCTGTTACTTAAATCCTTTCACGTACGATCGAGAAGGTGCCTATATCAACGTCTTAATTTTTGCCCTATACATTTATTCGAGTTAAATCGCTATAAATTACGTCGCTCCCAATGTAGGTAAATGAATACTTCTAAATGGGCTTTAAGATAGATTTATGGTTTATAAAAGGACATCAAGAGGAGAGCGAATCGCCGGTTGAATCATGTTTCTAATGATCAATTACTGGCGAATGTCTGGTTAGGGATTACGTTTCGCAATAATATTCATAGATACTAAACTACTTGATTGCTGTTTGATCCAATTGTGCTTAGATTTAGAACCTTTCGGGATAAGCACTGGGGGCGTAATGCGATCCAACTTAGTCCGTTTAATTCCGAGACAGTTCAATTCCCACTCAGTGTAATCAAATATTATCAATACTATAATAATTATAATAGTACTACAATGGTTTAAATATTAATATTTATATTGTTATATTATAGTAATATTATAAATATAATGTGAAACTGCAATAAGAATTTCGAATTTGGCAGTAAAGCAGAGCTGTTTAACTGTCAAAAAAACTGCATCGCAACACGCACCCTGGTTACCTGAATGATTTGGTTTACTATGTTTATAATGTGCCTGCAATTCTTGGTGATTTTATAAAAACAAAAACACTTTTTTGATATTCACGCATGGTATGACTTCTAAGTTACTAACGCTCGTTACAAACGAAGGTTTCTGAATTGTATTGCATTGAATTCAAATGCAACGCCCGCTGCGTTGCATTTGAATTCAGCCCTACCAGTTTAACATAAAAATGTCGAGCCAGGGCTCAATTTACAAACAGATAATATCTATAATAAATCGTAAGCTATAAAATAATGCCGGTAATCACATTGCTGTCCATTTCTTGTATAATGGTACTGCTTTTTGTTGACACATAATAACGTGCGGTGCAAATTGCATTCGCATACTTTCTAGGGTTGTCGATGACGTAATAATAGCAATGATAATCCATCAATTGGTAGAAAATTCTCTACTATTTAAATACTTATTTGTTTATAATAACGATATACCGACACGCCTTACCAGAAGAGGGTCTACAAGCTCATCACGTTGTCTCATGTTTGAAGTTGTTTTGACAAGTGGTAAGGCTTGGAAGGTTGTGATACGGGAAAAATAAAAAAATGTGACCTAACTTAAAATTTATAAAACAAAACTGAAATATGAATGCACCCTTACCATTATGCTCAAGTGATTTTCATTATTAGGGGGATTGGAAAGCAAAGACGTTCGCAAATTACCGAAGCCTTCAAAATCAATCCCGGGGAAGCCTCGTTCAGCCCTACCTATACTAATGAAGTCGTGCCGTAATGTGCCACACACAGTAATACGATACTGCAGCACCTGAGAATTCACACTAGACTACCGAGGCACTACGTCTTGTCCCGGCGTCTGTTTGTCTGTGTAGCGATCGATCATACACCCGTAACGATCATAATTTACACAGTGTCTTTTTGAAATAATAATTATTACTCTAACAGGGCTTGGTTTCACCAGCCACAAATAATTATTAACCAACGAATAGTTCAAATGTGGAACTTCATCTACTATATAAAAATAAGTCGGGTTTTCCTCCCTGACGCTATAACTCCAGAACGCAGAATCGATTTCCACGGTTTTGCATTCGTTGGAAAGGTCTCGGGCTCCGTAAGGTTTATAGCATAAAACGGGGCCGGAGCGTGACCGGGCTGGGGGCGAAACGAAGTTCGCTGAGACCGCTAGTTACGTATGAAGTAAAGGACAGAGACCCAACGCTAATAGGTTTTTTCAGACATTGTAAAACATGCGTAAATCTTCTTAAAATGAGATGTTAATGAAAATTTATATTTTAGTTCTATATAAAAGTTTTAGTAAGTAGAGCTATCAATAAAAGTCGTCCATTTTTCTTTAGTACATGAAACAGTCCTCCTACAACCTACACCATACACCCTACCCTTGTTGTAAGTACGTATTTTGCGGGTTAACACGAGATCCCAAGTAATTTAATACATAATTCTCGCCTCCATTGAATATAGCAGACTAATATTTGATCAGGATTTCATTCGCAGACAAAACTTCAGGTAAAGTTATTAATCAGCATATTTGCGCCTTTGTATCTGTACCTCGATGAATTATTGTAAAACAAAATAGTTTAGCTGTTGATTTTACTTAAGTAGGGTAGCGAATGTTTGTTTAGGATTTCAGAACAAAAGTATATCAAAATTGAATGTTAGAACGTAAAGGTTTTCCGTTTGATATCATCCTCTCCGCATTAAAGTAAGCAGTAGTCAGATTTAAGTAATGGCTAACGGTAATTAATCAAGTGAGCATAAAAATAAACCAACTTCCAAACTTTTGGTGCCAATGATTAATGCAATTTAAAATACCGTTACTCCTAATCTCAAAATAAAATTCACATCAATCTGCGGGCCTAAGTGTTACTCAGCACAAAAAGTACAAATTTTAATGCGTAACACACTTGAGCTATGAATGGTACTCATCAATTTTAGAGCCAATATAATAAATCGGTAACTATTTTATAAATACCGGCTGATAAATCTCGTTATCGGTAGGTGCTTGACTCATTAATAACATCGAGCACATAACTCGAGAGGTAAATGACATCTTGAGATGTTTTTGACAGAAGTTTGTTAGTTGATTCAAACGAGGCTTTTCCCTCTTCGCTTTCGCACCATTGCGACTCCCGTTTTGCCAAGATCTACAGCTTGGCCTTTGCGATAACCCCAGCGAGTGAAGGCTTTGTTCTCCCAGAGGAAAGCTAAACTATCATGGAACTCACAACCAAGTGTGTTACTAAAACATGCAAATTGGAGAAATCCGAAAGTTTCTTATGGTATGGTATCCCATTCAGGTTTTAGGGACTTTAAAATGATAATGCTGTGTAAAGTAATAAATTGGTTAAATTTGTGTCTCTATTAAAAAAAACACTATAGAATCGTGTAAGATACCTAAACTCCCCAGCAAATTAATTATTCCCACCAAGGAGCGTTGAACGTTTATCCGTCAGATAGCAAGTGATGCAATATAGCGAGGAATGCAGCTGACTCACGACTAATAGCTTTCTATACTTCGGGATTTCTGCTGAGGAAAAATGAATAGGAATAAAATTGTTTGGGAAGTAGGCAGGCTCTAAATAGGTAATAAACGTTAAGTATTGGCCTATCCGACCGTGGCGTATCCTATGTACTAATTACGTTATGGGCTAAATACGAGTTAGCTCCGGTTTGAAATGTAGATTTCGGAACGTCAAGAATTTCAGGAAATGTATAAGACTACTTGATGAAAAGGATATTAGTCACAGATCCAAGTAGGTACACGAATTACGTAGACGTAGACGATATTATTACCGTCCACGTGTTAAACATACATCATGTTCCGCTAAAGGGCAAATCGAAGTTTATAAACTGTGGCCCGTCTTTCCTAAAATAACGGCTTTACCAATCAGTGTCCTCGAAATTGGATAAGTGTCATAGCAACCACTAAATGACGTAATCCGCACTATGAGTTGTCACCGCGGGCACAGGTTAGCCGGATGAGTAGATCGTCCTATCGGCGTCTCCCCAAACGCAAGGACACTTCCATCTACATTAGACGGAATCAGATCAGATCGACGACGTCCGGCGGCCCACGTGCGCTCGGCCTACACTACTCAGGGCTACTCAAACTTCTTGCTTCATACTTGACCCCCTAGTTTTTGGCATACTGTAACAGAACATATATCGTAACTCGCAATGGAGTAGAAATATTTATTCAATACAAATTTAAATTATATATTTAAGACTCCACGACAACGCTATTGACCTTTCATAACTTCCTGGGCTAGGGAAAAACTTCTTAAAACTATAAATTTTAAAATATATGACAGATGCTACTCGATTGTAACATTTTTTTCTTTCAAGAGTAGAATGAGTATTAAACTCATTCTCAATTCATTTTTCGCAAACGACTTTAATTTCATTCACAGATACACACTTTGAGTAACCCTGCTTAAAAGTCTACAACAGAACAAATCTTGAACATTGCACAGTGCAGTTTACAAACAATTTTCTGTCTAGCACAATGTCCACCATTGATTTACTACATGGTGCGTGGGCGCCAATTGCTCATCTCGACTACCCAATGTTTGCTGAACACGATTACATGCGTGATTAATTGCAGACTGCGACTCTGTTCTGTTGTCTGTGTTCATCGTTTCTAAATAGATTTTACTGGCTATTGTCTTTGGAAACCTTATTGTAACTACCGTCGTAGGCACCAAGGTTGTGCAAGTCTGAAAAGCCATAATGCAAGGGGAACCATAGAGTTATAACCACAAATTTAGGAGAGTATTGTTTTTTTTTTAATTCTGGCTAAGCAGATATTTGTAAATAAAATAAATGTGTAAGTATATGTTTCGACTTAGACGTACGTCTCCTACATTTTGAAGATCTATTTCAATGCTTCTGACTTGCGAAAGGCGTCTAATTGTAGCCTTCTGCGAAAGCGATTTTTTCATATTTCAAAATTCTGTATTACATTTTCTGGTAATTCAGTTACCGTCCCTAGCACTCTATGTACTTACATAACTTAGAAGCTATCAGTGGTTCTTCAACCATTTCCTTATATTAAAGTATTGAGCTGTTGCCAGCCAAAACCATATGTCTACGTCCATTTATTTAACGCAATTAGAAAGTTGTACCTATTAAGGCATTTCTGTTGCAATTAATTTAATAATGTCCCCATTTCTCGCCATACCAGTGTTCCTACGTAATAAATATTTATTCTCTGCAGCGGTAAAGGCGACTGACGTAGATTTGCGGTGTTATGACACGAGGAATTGGGTCGTATGCTTGTGTTTAATTTAGTTTCATTACTTTATCTTAAACGGTCTGCTGTAATACCAAATTCCATAGCAAAGAGAGTCTGCGAGAAGAATATGAAGCGATGAAAAATGAATCCACCTTTTTCCATCGTCCCATCAAAACATAAACTTCCAAAGGCTTACAAAAATGCTGTCAAAGAGAGATATTGTTATACGAATGAGTTCAAATTATGTTCGCCGTTTTCACAATAACAAGCCCTAGCTTATAAGAGCTCTACTCAAAACATTTTACTTTCGTGTTTCCTTATCTGGCACTTGTGGCAAGTGCATGTCGTCCCGAATGGCTGCTTTTAGCGTCACAGCACGTGCGACAATTCATCTTGACTAAGAGTTCGTCTACCCAGTAAATGATCCTGGCTAGGGATGACCAAAGAACTAACTAAGGATAACGAAGAAGAAAATTCTTGTGTTTTTATAGATATTTTCTTAAATAGCGTAAGATTTTGTAGAAGGGATTTCCATTACTGTTGGTGATGTTATCGTCGCGTCCCTATATTACCCAGTTATTTATATACTTAATACCGCAATTCATCAATGTACGTAATAGGTAAGTATTGTGTAAGTAAACAGTACTTAAGTGCTAGAGTGAGCTTCAGATTTTTCTAAATCTTT
This sequence comes from Pyrausta aurata, assembly GCA_963584085.1. Lineage (NCBI taxonomy): Eukaryota > Metazoa > Arthropoda > Insecta > Lepidoptera > Crambidae > Pyrausta > Pyrausta aurata. The sequence continues at coordinate 5,955,614 of OY757254.1, forward strand.
CATTGCAAAAAAGATAAATGCTTATGTTTTGTGAAATACCGTTTGATGAAGAACCGTTTCGCAAAAACTTTTAGAGTGAGAAAGATCGATTCTTTCTATACACATATCGGGTATTTGAAACATCCCTATCAAATCCGGCAATAAATTCGCCTATTTTCTTCCGGGAGGTTCTGCCGGACGCATCGGTGCATAGGATAATCCCCGCGATTGGTCCTTCCACCTGTCGACGCTGGTAGATGTGTTGCTCACTTTCTTCATAAAAATCCCTATAGTTAGAAAGTAATATCATCCTTCTTGGGTCATGGCACATCCCTACCAAACGAGTGGCAATAAATTCGCCCATTTTCTTCCGGGAGGCTCCGGCGGACGCATCGGTGCATAGGATAATCCTCGCGATTGGCCCTTCCGTCGCTCGTGGGTTGTTCGCTTTCTATTCATTACCGGCCAACTGGTTAAAAGACACAATAGCCATTTTGAAGCCGGTATGCGAGGATATGAAAAAATCCTTTGAGTTTAAATTCGACTGGCGTTTTTATTTATTTTCCAAGATGTTTCGAATTTAATCATGAAAAAGGTTACTAAGTAATCAAAAATGTTAATCAACGCTGATGGTTACCTTATTTCATCCGTTAGGACAGAGGAATAAATTGAATGACACTGGGGCGTAGTAATATTAGTAATCAGGTAACCTATTTCGAATCCAAATATCATCTGGAAACGTATAGTGTATGTTTTAAAGATGAATATAATAAGCAAACATAACTGCAACAAAAAAACAGTCACGTCATTAAACAGGACAGGCGTGATAAAATCTTGTAAAATCACATTCGTTTACATAAACGAATCATTTATTTGCTGCTCTAAGCTCCTTATGAGTATCGTAATAAAGTTTAAAGTTTTATGGAGACTCATTTAGTGCCGTTTAGCTGCACCTACAGTAACTAATGAGTGAAGATTGCGAATAACCTCGCCTTAGCAAATAGAGGTGCAACAAACTAACAACTGTAAAGGCTCCGTTCACCTTCGAAGCGCCTAGAAATATGTTTAAAGATAAAGTGAGAGCACCTTGAGTAATCCTCGGACCGGTAAACAAAAGGCTTAATGAGCCAGCTGCATAGTTTACTGATGCTAAAGGTGGTGGAGGATAATAGGTCGGACCGTAGGTGTTATTGTTCGGTCAGCAATTTGCAGTAATAAACAATATATTGGAAACACTTCACATTCTTGCCGTGGACCTTCTGTTGTTTAAAGTTATGACCGTTTCAAAACCAAGAATTATAGTCGTTTTCAAAGTTGCATGCACGGCATAATTCTAATTTTAATATTATTATCTAAAGATCTCCAATTAATTCGTTTGTTTTACGTATAAATGGTACACCTTATTATAGTATATTCTGTGACCTAAGTGTAGACATAAAATTTTACGTTGTAATAAATTCTATAGGTCTGCAGGAAAATAATTTCGGGCCCATTAATATGAACTTTACTATTAAACGCGAAGTATCCTGCAAGTTCTCCAACTATTTTGGCAGCGTTCCTCTAAAATTCTGCTCGTATGGTTTAAATTTGGGGTCAGCTCATCGAGTCCGTCCGATAGCTAACGATTGAAGATAGTAGGTGACTATAGAACTTTATAAATAGTTTTTGCGAGGCGCGTGGGCGGACCGCGCCACACCGTCTAGGTAGCCTGCACTGTGTCACGGAATGGCAAGCGATTTTGTTTATCTGGCCACGGTAGTTTATGGCTTAGAATGATCTATAGTGGAAGTAGGCAACGTTGAACAGCTTCATTTGGTTTTTATTAGGTTCAAGGCAGACTTTTGTTTAGCAATTCGTTCTACTAACAACATCTCGTGCTCATAATTCTCTTAACACTTTAGCGGACAGTAATAACGATATAATTTCTACTGTGTCTGGATTACTGTCCACTAAAGTAGTACTATTATATATTCTGTGTTAAAATTTTAAGTAAGTAGGTACATCGTCTTGTTAAATGATGTAGCAATTGCTTTATCAACTACCATGACTTCGTATTCAACGACGTATTTTTAAAAGAAGCAAATAATATCGAACGGTTTGTTTGAAATTAAGCTACCTCGGTTGTAAGAGCAGTGGCATGGTTTGAAAACAATTTTGTACCAGTGGGTTATTTCTTATTTACTGGTACTGTTGCATTTGCTAATGTTCCCATTTAGGTCACTTACTACCAATGTTCGCATCGCCAGAGGTCTCCGCACTTTATTAGTTACTTCCATAGCATTATAAGAAGCGCGCGCCGATCTGTCTGCGCCCGCGCACGACCTCGTTGCGGTCCCGTTCGGTGAGGCGACACCTGTAGAACCTCTCTAGCATCATATTCAATTTGAGACTCTAGCCGTCCCTGTCACTCATGCTAGCATGGCAATGAGTACGAGCAAGATAGCTAGAAACGAATCTATGAAAAGGGAGTAAGATCTCTGACGCTGCGATCGCCGGACTATTCCGATTGTTGTAGTCCGATGATTTATTCAGGTGCTAAGTAGATACAAAAATCAAGAAGGCCGTAAGTCATAATCATAAATACATGAGTATCCTATTTCAAGTTATAAATAAAATTCTTGCTTGTTCACTCGAGGCTGGGCATTACGTTAACAGTCGACGAAAAAATAGGCTTGTTGAAGTCACTAATGGTTGACGTAATTTTTATAACCTGGCAAAATGCTTTTTCTTCTTTGGTGGTAATGGCAATGTGTAATCAAAACGCTTCTCTTCCATACATTTACTATGGCGATGACCATTAAACATGACGTCTTTTCTGTGTTGTGGTTTAACTGACGCACTTTTTACTGTTTATAGAGCTATCAAAAAGGTAATTTAAATGTAAATTAATAAGAATAACTGAAACTTGGCGTTTGGTATTGCATTTTCTTTAAATATTGGGGTCGGGAATCTTGGCGATTGTAGGAAACTACATTTTTTCTTCTAACTAATTTCTTAATCTAGATATGAGATCTCGTTACATTCGTATGTAATGAGATTTGGTTATCTTGTTATGGAGTGTTATCCATCTTCGATTTTTGCACTTATCTCATAATTAACTAAGCACCTGATTGTAAAGGTCATCGTAATCAGAATTCAAATTCATCAATAAGGTAAACAAATATCCGATTTCCAGTAGTTTCCTCAAGTATTTAATCGAATGTAAAAGCATAATGTAGGTATGTCAATGTTTATTCGTATCTATTAAATCCTAAACACCTTTTGCATGGCGTCGTATCAAATTCCGTGTATTTAAAGTCTTGTTTGCTTGAAAATTCGAGCTTGCCTATTTCGTTCCCACATTAAACTCGTAGTTGGCAGAGTGATGTTTGCTCAAGGGAACAGCTTTCTCGTCACGAATCTGCCGGGAAAGTACACAGATAACGCAATGTCACGCCTATTTTATTTCTGTTACTTAAATATAAACAACAAAATGGAAAGCTACAAATATTGTTAAAAAAAATATCATACCTATATGAGGTAGTAAAGTTATTAAGGCCTGTTCCACAATGTCCAAGTTCCAGTTATTTTTACCTGCCATAATTATACTTGTTAAGAAATCACTTTCTTCATTTGAATTATTCGTTAATAAGTGCTTATTTGTCGATCGTGAAACAGGCCTTTAATATTGTAGCCAAACATAGTGAAAGTGATCACTTTAATAGACCCAGCTTTTTGTCTAAAGGCAATCTATTATGTCATGTGTCATGTCAGAAGTCTCAAAACAAAATAAATCCAATAACGCAACTTTGTTTTCTAGTCCCGTCAAATAGCCGTTATCGTTAATCGGCGTTTGATTATGATAAATGCTGTCTGCTGTCGAAATGCCGTGGTTTCGCAACGCTCTGCGTAGGGCGTCGATTGGCCCTTCTCAGAGGTCGTGGGTGCTAACGCATAGGCCAAACAAGTAGGTACCCGCTAATGTACTGGAGTCTCACTCTCAACGCGAAGACAATGACCGTTTTCGACCATTGATATGTGTTCTTTCCAGTCACTTATTTACTTTTATTATATTTATTTATATTTTATAAAATATGGTACACCAACAGCATACATAGACAATATTTAGTTATACATAATTAAAGTATTGTTCTCCTACATATACCAATTATAGGTATACACATCATTGGCAAGAAAACTACAAAGTTACACTAGTGCAGAAAATAAATAAAATAGTTACAATTAAAAATAATAATAATTATTAACAGAAAAAATCAGCAGAAGCAGCTGATTTATCAAGTGTTGTCTGATACCTTCGGATCTTGTTCCTGAACCCGTTGAGTTGATCGAAAAACTCATAAATTATTATTTACTTCTCATAGTGTTAAAATAAGTGTTATTTTTAAAGACCTTCCTTACATCAGCATTTCCAAGCGATTGTCCTAAAGAAGACTTTTGTAACAACTTTCTAATTTTTAATGCATGCTCTAGCATGGCTGTGTATTACACAAAGGTGCAGTACAGTAGGAACGCATAGTATTAACGACTTTCGTCGGAAATACTAACATCATTCACCACAGTAGGAGCTTTTGACGAAAAAGTAAGCTCTTAATGAGAAAAAGTGGATCCAAATCAAAATGATGGATTCTTTTAATGTACGGACAACAGCACGTCAAGGTATACACTGCGGTATCTTATGTAGTTGTAATAAGGCTAGTTTGCAACAAAAGTGGGTAACCTGAAAGTCCTGATGTGCTGGTGACTGTACCTAGTTGAAGAGTTGTGATCTAGTCAAGTCATTAACTTATAGTTAGGGTATGCAAAAAGAAGCTCTGCTACCTTCATCATTTATTTAAATAGTCCTCGCTTTCTTCATGTATTTATTTAAATAAATAGAAGAAATAGTACTTAGTCTTGACATTTCGACTCGTACAGCTAAATACACTTAACGAAATTTTTGCCTAAAACAAAATTACGACGCCGAGTTTCGTGAATTGAATTTCGTTAAGTAACAAATTTGTGAAATCTGTTTCAGTAATTTAGAGAAGGCGCGTCAAAGATTTCGTTCAACTTGTTAATTAAACGAACTCCGCAATAAGTATAATTGCAGATTACATTTTTCGGGCTAGGCTTTAAGATTTAAAATTCTCTTTTAAGTTTTAAGGGCTTTTAACTTTTAAAATTAAGGGCTTGTTTCACAATCGACAAATAAGAACTAATAGTCTCCCTAGCCGATTTCGACTACGGTGGCTAGTCACAACGACTAACCGACTGCGCGGGACATATTATAGTGCACAAGTGTGTGCGCAAACGCAGGTGCACTCTCTATTCCTTTTACTCTCATAGCCCGATGGGACAGCAATCTGACACGACCGGCGAGAGATCAGGCGCAGGACCAACGGCTTTACGTGCTTTCCGAGGCACGGGGGTGAACCAAACTCCGGGCTTCCCTGAGAAATTCTGAACAGAAAAACCCAGGTACATATTTTTGGCCCGACCCTGGAATCAAACCCGGGACCTCTGGCGCAGCCGTCGCTTTAAAATGCGATTCTCTCACCGCTGCGCCACCGAGGCAGTTAAATAAGTACTAACGAGTAATACGATCATAGATCGTCATTTCGTATGCAGATAACGCTTACCAGAACTTAAAGAAATTGTGAAACAGGCCGCAAGTCGCAAAGAGGTTGCTAAATGCACATTGACCACTCAGCTAGACTTTTCACTATGATTAATCAGATTTCAGACAGACACTATTTTTATAAGATTTTGTGGAGTGTAACTCTTACAACTGGTGCAAAAGGTTCTTTTGATATTTTATTCTGTTTAAACATTATTAATTACTTAATTTTATTTAACCCTCGAAGCAATACTACTTTATATTTTCTAGCAGCTTGGTAATCCTAAGATAAACACAACAATCATTTTTGGTAGAGCAACTAAATTGGTGGTATTAAATGATTAGATCAGTTCGTGACTTCTTATTCGAAAATGACCACCATAATTCGAGGACATGCCAGAGAGGTCACTAATTGAATCTAATTCTACTTTTTCATAATTGGCCCTGTCACTGGTTTTCTCCTCATAATTTTACGACACGCCAATTGTAGCAATTGTGATAAAAATACAGCCGGTTAGACGTCCTGCTTACTGGCCGGATAACGTTTAATTTATATGTCTACACCGTCGTCAAATTAAATTTCTCATTTAATTTCTCGGATGTTAATTTGATCTCGCACAAGTGCCGGCGCTCGACGCTTTACCCTATTTACGTGTGTACCCAGGAAAGCTGTTAGGGAAAATGGTTCCAATTCCAAAATTTTTCGCTTCGAATAAAACTGTTGTTCATTTCTGAAATAGTTCAATACGCCTGGTACCATTTCTGTCCTCCTATCGTCCTATGAAAACATAGAGCATAGCAATTGTAAACAATGCGTCTCAACAACAAGTTGTTGGTTATTTCTTTTCGATTAATTGTGCCAATCTGGAACGCAGTTAACAAACCATAGGTATCGATATCTTTAGAGCGCATTGATTCCAAATTATCACAATACGTAACCTAGCTAAGTGACACTGTTTTAACCTTTGTCTTATTGGAATGCACCAGCGTTTAACCGCCTACGTAGGTATTTACTTTCTAATGGGTACTCAATTCGATGTCACGCTCATTTGGTATCAAGTCTCTACTTACCTTTCTTCGTTTCGTTTATACGCCTTTTAACTCCCAAATACCACCATTCATGAGCGCGTGACATTATGTAAATCAAATGTAAATTACAATCAATTTTACGTTTTACGTGATAGTCCATTCATTCGGCTTTATGAATGAATCGTGCAAGTCCGCCCACGCCTTTCGCTTGTCAATAAACCTACGTATTGTTATGCTTTCAACAAATTGAAAAGTGGAATGGAATTTAGTTCGCGCTCGAAATGTTTACGTTACATTTGTGAAGTGACGTTGGAGTAATGCAATTGAGCAACTGGACTTATATTTCAATAGTTTTACATTAAAAGTCAGTCAAGTGTAGTTGAGTGAGCGAGCTTTACGATTGCACAAAGAACTTCAGGTTCTGTTTAAATTTTATATGATGAAGTTAGGTACCTCTATTCAATATTAGTTTCTTTCTTTGTCATTCATTAACGCAATAATTAATTGTATGTTGAGAACTCAGTTAATATTGTGTCACATAATGTTAATGTAGGTGGTTATTTGTATTCCTTGAGTCCTTGTTTTATTAGATTTTTATTAAACTAAGTTTTTATCCTACTCAAAAATTTATTTAATTATATCTGTTCAGTTTGGTTGGTCACTGCTCAGTAAAGCTTTTTATTCCGCTTTACTTAAGAGTGGATTGTGTCAAAAAAACAACAAGTCTGGCAAAATAACACATACCTAATGAGTATTAGGGACTCTGATTGAGTTGTCTTCGGTGGCCGTCCTTGACTGTATTCTCGTCAACAGGCCACCCACGTCCCATCAACTCTTTTTGGGTCTCAAACCATGTATAACGTGCAAAAAATACTGTCGATTAATTTGCACAGAGTTCGCCGTTCGTAAACAAACTTCTTGGTCCCAAAATAAACAGTATAAAATACGTTCCCAAGAGTTTCGTAGAACCTAAAACATTATTTGATTGTCATGTTTGTGAGATGAGCTTAAGAGTCTGTATTCTATAATACCATAGAAAGCTTTGAAATAGCTGTAAAAATCCTTTCTGAAACAGGTTTTTCACAAAGGGTTTTTCATGGAAAACTTACTTATGATACTCAAACATAAATAGTTTGCGGAATATTATTTGCTTTTATCTATTCTGTGAATTATTTACAGAATGAAATTGTGTTTAATAGTAACTATTTATAGTTGCTAAGCGGCAGCTCCAAACTAGTGTGTTTTCCTTTGTCAACAGCATTGTTCGTTCCATGTCCACAATAACGAATGGTATTATTATTGGTACTGTCGTGACAAACAGACAAAACATTTGTTTGCCACAGCATTTCCAACAGGTCGGTGTCGAAGTATCTGTAAGTAATTGTGAGATTTATAACAGCGCGCCCACTCGGGTCACGCAATCGCATGCAACTTACACCTTTTTTGGGCTATGGGTCAAGTGATGGAATACATATTTTTTAAACTTTTCCCTTTGAGATTATGTAATGTGCTACTAAGATTTTGAATGTTGTGAGCATTTTATCTCTGTTCTTTTGGGAACTTTAGGTATCATCAGAGGGATTCACACCTGTAAAACAGGCCTCTAGATAGCTTTACTAGATTCACTATGACTTCCACTCTGCAAATATCTATAGGCTAAGTAAGGTAAATATAAGTAAATATAAGGCATACATCAGGAAAAACTGTATCTTTAAAGTAAGATTTTGTGTTCGCATTTACAGTGCCTTTTTTATTGTACGGCCATCGCCGTTTACTTTCACGTGCATGCTGTAAATAATGACGCATCAAGCGCCACTCACAACGCGTGCTTGCGTTCGTAACATGCTAGTATGGTACTAATACCTCGTTTGCCGTAGTATCTTAAGCCTTGCGCCACCGCCCCCGCCCACAGTAGCGCATCGGTACAAATCGGGCGTCACTTCCGCCGCGTGCCTCGTCCACGCGTGGGCAGCCCACGTGGCTCGCCCGCACGTTCTATTGGCCATGAATGAATGGCCAGTTTGTCAATGAACTGTGCAGTCTTGGATACAGATAAGAAAAAATAATTGTCCGATTAACGAGGAGATTCCTTGTACGGAGACTCGTAATAAAAGTCGTTGGATTATTGTTTATCGTAACTGTGTATTACCTATTTGCATCATGTGCCAAGTTTCATAGGTGGGAGAATTATTCGGGTGACAAAAGCTGCGTTAGTCGGACTATGAGTAATTAAGTCATCTGCCATGTTTGAGCATTGAAATAGCGAATTGAAGCACCACTATGATTACACTAAGTTTATAGAAGTCCCGGTCTTATTTAGCTTATTATTAGTTTGCAGTTTGCCAATAAGTTGTAGCTGCGCTTTATTTCCTTAAATATCGAATGGAGTTGGCAGGTGGTTCAAATTCTGTGAAAGTATATATGTAGCCTCATTATTTATCTGACTGGTTTTAGAACAAATGCATTATAGATCCTCTAATAATATGTAAACGATCGTATACGAGTGCCATATATATATATTTATTTACCTAAGTTTAGTGGTCCCAAATACGTCTACTATTATTTGCCATATTAGATGCACAAAGTCTCGTAGCATAAGTTACAATCAGATTCAACGCCCACGCGCATTCGTGGGCGACTCGACGCCTCGCAGCCTGCTGTCTGCTAACCCATTCATGGTCAGTTTTATCAATGGACGCTAGTGCTGCGCGGGAGTAGAAAATGTTCTCAATTAATACTTCAAAGCGTGTCAGCGATCGGAGATCTAGTTTTTCTATCCGTCCGTAGCGATCCATCTCGTAGCAGAAGCTACGAACGTGTTTAGATGCTTATCGCGTAGGTAATTGCTACGAGCTCTGTAAAATTCTACTACAGTTTGCTTTCGAGAAAATTTCACTGATCGAATATTATTTTCCGAATAAAAATACTTTATCAGTATCACGATTTCTATGCATTTCGATTATTTTTTTAATACGTGTGGATATATTGTACTTAGATTTTTTCGGTTATACAAGGAAACTCGTAATCGAATTACCACACCAAATAAGATCGATTGACTGGCCCTGGCTCTCAGTTTGCCAGTATTTCCTACCTACTTACTACACACTTCACTAAGCAATATTTTCCAAAATAAAAGAACACAAGCGTGGATGTTGTCACGTTTGCTTATTTACGAGCACAATAACATCATTCGAATCGCTGCAAAACGGAAACGATCTGTAATATGCTAATTTTCTTATCGGAACACTTAAGATTGCTTAAGTTTATAGTTTCACCAAAATAGAAACTTTAACGAAGATAAACTTGAGCTTTTTATACCTATCTGTCTACAAAAATTTTACGTAGGAAGGTTTGTTCGGACTTTACACCTTAGAAATTAAGCCACAGTACATTATAAGCTTAAATATTTATTTAAAAAGGTCATAGATACCCAAGTAACACATTAGCGCTAAGATAAGCAATATATGGCCTGTACAGTGGTTCTAAGTAACGTTTTTAGTGACATATCAGTGGTAAAAATTAGAGTTATAGCATGCTATAACACAGATATAACCACGAAAGAGGCCCACGTCCTTAGAGCTTAAAGTTCTTTAGTGCTTATATAATAGCGGTATATCAGAGTTAAGCTTAGTTACAAAAGTTCTACAATGACGTTACTTACTGCTTTAAGCGTTATAACAGAGATACGATAGTGGTCCTTACCGCTAAAAGCGTTATTACTGGGATACAAGAGTGATATTTAGCGCTCAAATCATTATTACTGACACACAATAGTTGTACTTACCACTTATAGCGTTTTTACTGAGATACAACAGTGCTGTTTACCACTTTAATTGTTATTACTGAGATATAGTAGTGGTACTTACCACTTAGAACGTTATTTCTGAGACAATTGTACGAGTTTTTTACATTTTTATTTTCTTAAACTTTCTGACAATTCATGCTCATCTAATTTGTCAGTGAAATATTATTAATGTCATTTGTGATTGAAAAACTATTTAGTTGTTGTTTGGAAATATAAACTTTTAAATAATTATTGGCTTATTTTAAAGCAAAATTCAACTGCGCTTATCAATTTACCGTAAATATTATGATGTTTTACATCTCAATTTCAATGCGCCCTCAGTATATTAAATATTTTGCATAAAATCACTAAATTGATAATAGGCAGTAAGAATTTTTATTACTAAATTTGCTTTTTTTTATATAATCATAACTTGATTTTATACTCAATTTAGTTTTTGTAAAATACATCATAGCTATCAATCGCAAAAATCTAGTGGAATTATGCAATTACTATTATAATGTAGTATTATTGATTGTCCTAAAAATGGCGAATTAAGGTTATTGCTTTAGACTTCCTTTAACGATTATATAGCACTTATTAATGACTAATAGCAATAATTATGCGCTATAAATACTTTAACAAATGCAATAGACTGCTTAGTAACTTTTCTAGAAACTCTTGTACAAATTTAGTTTACATAACGATGTTAACCAGCGCTGAAAGCATTTTGTTGTATTAAAGTTTTAACTATCAATGATATAGAACTCACAGATCTAACTAGAACCATACAAGAACTTAAGTAGTTTATAAGAGTCAGATAACTCATTTTTAAAGCTTTAACTGTTAGGGGCAGCTTATAGCTATAGAAGTAACCTATATAGTGTCTATAGTTACCGCTAATATACAACACCTAGCTGTAGTAGTTGTTAGTTATGCTTCTTGTATATCTTAAAGCACTAAGTATCGCTTGTTAACTCTTCTAAACCTCTGTAAGTTGCTACTAAAACCATTGTATAGCTATAGTAGCATTTGAAACTGTAATATATGCTGCAGTTAGCACTAATGTGTTACTTGGGTACTATGTAGTTATAGTATATATAAGGTGTTTTTCTATAAACGGGTGTTAATTACTTCAGAGAAACCTGGCCCTATCATTTTTTTTTCTTAAAAACTGACTATATTTTTATTATTTTTCCTAACAAAAAAATAAATATAGCAATATCAAAAAGACTATTAGTACCAGACCTAATATTGATAAATTTCAGTTGCTGAAATTTATCCACGGAAAACAAGACTCAATGAAAATCTATTATCTTTGACAAGCAAAAAGCCGTAAATAACGAAGGTGTGCGCGTGCGCCGGCGGTGGCGAAATGATTAATAGATCGATAGCAAACGAATTAACAGCTGCATAACGTGGGCGTACAAATATGATCGGTGGTTGAGCTGCATTTGATTTCAGGAAATGTACGCTTGTGTTGTGACAAATGTAGGAATATACATAGAAGACACGATAATGTTGCGGCTTATTATAAACCGAGTGTTGTCAGAAAATAAAGAATCGTAATATGCATATTTTTAGGGCTATCTAGGTAGGTAAACTCTATTTACAAGCTTACGTTTCTATCGAACTATTGTTCAAATGAGATCGAATTACATGAAACACCAGCGAATTTGAGTTGTGCCTCCGCAGCTCCGTTGTCTGTTCTTTACGTTATTACGTTATGATTCGAAAAGCAAGTTAAACTTTCAATTTCCTTTGTTCACGTTAAGATTGTAACTGAAGTTATTTAATCAAAAGTTTGATAAGTAAGTAGGTACGCACCAGCCATTTACCTTCAGTCGTATATTCGAAGGTCGCCAATGTCACGATTACCAAACTTTTGTTCCAGTTAGTGGTTTTAATAAACATAACTGACGTCGTATGTTTATGTTTAAAAGTAATAAAGTCAACCGCGAAAAGCTCTTCTAAACATTCGACTTTTATGCTCAGCGATCACGTAAACACAATAAAACAATAACTTTAAATTGTGTTTTATCAGAGCCATTTTAACAGTTCCAAAGACGCATTTTATTTCCCAGTTCCGTTCAGAAAGTGATCCGTGACTGCTTTGATTGTTTATAAGCAAGTTTGGTTAAGTAAATAAACATTTTATTTCCCTCTGTCACACTTCAAACGTTATCTAAACGGTTCAGAATTCGGCTGGAAACTTTCTAGCATTGCGTGTTAAGCTTTGGCGTGCATAGCCCAAGTAGATAACGCTTTACTTGGCCAAGTCATGCCTAGGCTTAGTGATAAGCGCTAAGTATTGTGTAACTTGGGTTTGATTAAGTTATTAAGTCAGAAACGGTTAGTTTAGGAGTTAAGGACGTTGCATTGTACTTAGTAACCGAAGTCTTGTAAACGACTACAATTTAACTGTGTATATAATTTGTTTTGGTACAGGCAATCTTCAATTTGATGATAGCATACCTATATTTGTAGAAAACCTACTGACGTCTTTTACTAATACATTGTTCGTTGAAAGATTAACTGAAACCTTTTTATGCTTTTTATTTTGTGAATATCGATACACATACTTGAAATATAGAACTTACATAAAACGTTACTCTGATTAGAGGTGCTCACCATTCTCATGGACGGTGATAATTTAATCACAATTTAACAGACGAATGGCAAACAGAATGGTTATCCAGCTAGAGATACCTGTGACCGCAGGGCTGTCCATCTGCGGTTTCTCACTTTATGAGATTAAGGTAGAGATGACCCTACGAAATTAAATTCCACCGGTGAGTGGGCCGACACAGAGACAGGGATGCAGGTCTAATAACGTCAAACTAACGCGAATGAAATTAAGGAGGTAGTATTATACTTACGTAAGTATATAAATAAAGTATGACAGATATTTATAGACATTGTAAAAAAAAACTTTATCCGTTATCATGTCATGTAGCTAGTAACGGTGCCAAAATATCGGAAGCTCATAAATAATAGTCCCCCTAGCCGATTTCGACTTCGGTGGCAAATTCATAACGACTAACCGACTGCGCAGGACATATTATAGTGCACAAGTGTATGCGCAAACACAGGTGCACTCTCTATTCCTTTCACTCTCCTAGCCCGATGGTGGGACAGCAATCTGACACGACCGGAGAGAGATCAGGCGCAGGACCAACAGCTTTACGTGCTTTCCGAGGCACAGGGGTGAAACACCGCCAACTTTCCAAACTCCGGGCTACCCTGAGAATTTCTAAACAGAAAAACCCAGGCATATATTATTGGCCTGACCCGGGAATCGAACCCGGGACCTCTGGCGCAGCCGTCGCTTTAAAATGCGACCCTCTCACTGCTGCGCCACCGAGGTAGTATAAATAATAAGGTATATGGTAACAATCGCGTATCTAACTATTCTAATAATAGAAATGTTCTTTTGTGTTTTGTTTCTTAATGTGCTGTATGAAAAGGTGAAAAGTTACTCTACTTGCTGATTTTAACATTTTCTATTGTGATTGTTGTACATACAAACCTCTATTGTAATTCGTTTTAGTTTTACGCTACTTGCCCACCAACATTAAATTCAATCGCGCTGTCAAATATAATATGTTAGCGATATTATTTACCCTACATTAATTTATTTACCGTATCTGTTTGTATTGGAATGATGAAATGTGTCCATTAACTAAATGTTTCTGCATTCCAATAGGCACATTAATGAACGCCCAATTAAATCATTAAATTATCATTTTCTATTTGCATAATTATTGTGTAAGGGCGGCGAGCAGTGACAGCCAGTCGGGTCAAATGTCTGCGCTAGATTACATTTTGACATAGACCGAATATAACGCTAGGCACCTATATTAGTTGCCAATAAATAACTATTACTTGTATAAGATTCCACATAAGATCGTAGATGCCTTGGATCTACAATGAAAACGCAAAGCTTGGGGACCCTATTTTCGAATCACTCGCTTGGATATTTATTCAGTCATTCATTTGTCTGTGAAACATTTTGCATAGCTAGTCAGGTAACAATAAATAAATCTACGGTCATAATTAATATTGGTGGTATGACAGTCTTGCAAATGATATTAGTGATTGAAATCCACACAGTACTGTCATTAGCATAGCACTGATTTACGTTTAGAACCCTTATGAACGGACTAGCACCGACACTTTAAACTAGATGAAAACAGGCAATGGCTGATTACTTATCTTACTATGCTGTAATTGTATCTTATATATATGGTAAAATATTATTTACTTATAAAACTAGAATCTATCAGATAACGTTGAAAATACTTAAACGCATAGTACACGATTTATAGACATATCATTAGATAATTCCATTATTACTAGGTACTTATTATCATGCAAGTCGTATTATTGCGCCAATTATGTGTGTTTAAAAACTACATGACTCATGTTGCCAACTTTATTTTTACGAACCCACCAAATGTGGTCCCATGGCCCACCGAAAACCACTAAACACCCATAGGTCTTGCAAACCACCAGAAAACCACTAAGGCCCACTTGCCACTCCCGCACCATGTTTTAACCCAGGATTACGCTAACCCAGGATTAAATCATCATTCTGTCTCTGTCAGTTTATTTGACGTTGACAGACACAGAATGATGATTTAATCTAGGGTTAGTGTAGTTCTGGGTTAAGTTATCATGCGCAAGTGGGTCTTAGATACAGAAACAACAACAACAATAGTCACGAACCAATGAGCCGTTTATTCCCATCACTTTATACTCTCACTAGATGGCTTTAGGATCATTTTTTTCACGTTGGCGGAAAACCATAAACAAAGAAGAAAAAAGTGCGTTAGGAAATATTTGAAATGCGTTAATGACCTTTACATTAATTAAGATACTTTTTTGTCATAATTAAGTCATTTATTTACTAAAGGTACATATTCATTTTTCATATCATCATGGCTTTACCACAAAAAAGAAAAAAATACTTGAACAACTGTTTATTAATGTCTTTGATTTATTTGTGGTAAAGCTGATATTGTTTTTGTTTATTAATTACATTTCTAAAAAACAATAACGCTCTGCCACAGAATATATAATAGTACTAAATACCTCTGCTGTAATCTATAATACTTAAATAAAGTTTAAAAAGTTATTTCCTAAAGTTACGCCATCTCTCGTTGATATAAACATCTAATGACCAGAAAACTGCTTATTCCGTGCTAAGGGCTCATAAGCCTTGATGTTATTTGGAAATAAAATTTAGTTATTAGTGGTTTTTGTGGTGCCTTACCACTAACTGAAGCAATCAAAGACACTAGCAAAATCCACTTGCCACTAAATCCAAAATTTGTTCGCTTAAAGGATAGTCTAAACCACCAGAACTAGTGGAAAATCCACTGAGTTGGCAACACTGTACATGAGATCATGAAGGAATTAGGTTTTTCTTAATTACTTGTTTATGTTGTAGTGTACAATGCAATTTTATCATATTATCATCAACATTTATACGAGTATGTACTAAGTATAATTAACAGGCGGTTGTTGAACATTCTGTACTTCAAAGTAATACCAAGTTGTTTTCCAAGGAATTTCTATGGGGACTGAACGATTTTTTTACTTCAATAAGTTCAAAGTAGTTTATAGTGCTGACTGAACTGACTAAACGTAGACAAATCAAGTGTTCTTCAGAATCAGAATTAGTGTTTCTTAATTATCTAAATGTGAGAAGAAATGTCTTAACTTATGCCTTATTTCTTTATATATGAAGCATCTTTTAATTACCTAAAATCTACCTAATTTAGCTCGTCATAACACCGTCTGTGGCAGACCTATTATGCCAATGTATGCACATTGGTTATCTGTGCAACGTCGATGCATGCACCGCGCGACTTGACAGCCGACAGCTTGACAGCAGCCGCAGATTAGATAGCAGAGTAAAATTATGTTTATAAAATTATCAAACCGTGTATTTTTAACTTGGCTCTACGGTGGACAAGATACAGAGATATGCAGCTGTCTGCATACTCCTGTAGCTGTGCTACAGGAGTCAAGAAAGGTAGGTTAATCACGTCTTTTGATGATGGTCAACATTTTTCTTTGCCAACTATGAATTTTACTAAAAGCAAACTTTTGCCTGAAAATGCATCAACTGTTGTGTCGAGTTCGTGTAAATGTTTTATTTATTTGCGAAATTAATGGAACTAAGTTACACATTATTTACTAGAGAGCTGACATAGTATGTATTACTTTTAATAGTTTACTTACTCGATTATTTATTTTGAACACTGGTCGTTCTTCAGCATAATTTTACGAACAGTAAATTACGTCATTTGCGTAATTAACAGGACGTAAATATAGTTATTGAAGTTTAATAAGTAGCTTTTGTCCTCATTAGTTGTGTAATTAATGTTTTATCAATTAAGCACAACAATATTAAATTTGATTGAATAAGTACCTACTCTACATACATGTAGACACTAAACATTTGACGTAAATGTTATTATTATTATACATACTCGTACATACATAATCTATGTTTTGTACCTAAGTATATGACTACATTTGAAGGTCCTCTCTTCGATAAAAAAGCTGTTTCGTTATGTGCTAGCTACGCTATCTGATCTTTTGAAAAATGTCGTGAGTGTGACTCTATCACATACTGGCGAGCTAGCTACGTTGTAGGTACGTAAGTCCGGCTCAATAAAAACCTTATCCAGACATAAACCTAAATTGTATGTCTGTCTGGACTGCTAAGGAATGCCATGTCATTTTTCTTCTGCCATAAACCTACCCATTTTACAAGAGACCACATTTTCTCGGCGATGATATCAGAACATAAAGTCGAGGGAACTCTCTGAAAAAATATCCACAACTGGCAGGTAGCCTAGTAGGTTCACATTTTAGGGAAAACTTACCAGAGGTTGGTTTATTTTTGTTTTTATAGTGTTTTGTCACCATACAAACTTACTAATATAAATTGCACTTGTAAAAAGACAACTGTGAACCTGTGACAGACGAGGAATTGAACCCCGTGTCTTACGCTATCCGGGCGTACGCACGCACACGTATCACGCAGCCTACGCGTTAAGAAGCGCTTGCAAAATTCAACGGACTTGTTAGTGTGACGGTGGCCGAGTGGTATAGGCATACGCCCGGATAGCGTAAGACACGGGGTTCAATTCCTCGTCTGTCACAGGTTCACAGTTGTCTTTTTACAAGTGCAATTTATATTACCAGAGGATTTTATAATTACTTCCATTTCTCGCTTAGTTCAACATTTTTTTGCATTTTATACACAAAATTAGAGACGGTATGCAGTTCATACATATTTATCGTTTTATTTACTCTGGATTTTTCAATCTCGACCCAAATGCATGATGGATGAGATATTGATAAATGTATATCAACCGAGTAATCAAGAAATAAATTGCTTACTATAATTTTCCATATTTACATAGTGAATGTTCTATGTACTTACTATCTTTTAAAATTGGTGGCTAGTTTCCCAAACTCCTGTTTTGCTGCTGCATAGAAGTGAAACTCATGACATTGTAACATTTATTATCGTTTTAATTACAAAATGATTTCACAAAATTTTACATGAAATACTACTTATACAGCTTTCTGAAAACGAGCTGGTACATTTTACTAGGCTTTTAGTAAACTGTGAGCATAATATGTCTAAGGACATCATCTACTGCAGAGATATTCCCAACACAATGAGCTCTGCAGCTTTTCGGTACGCCCAGCAAAAGCATAGCGAAAAATCTGAATTCAGAAACAACAAATAAAAAGTATCCGCCCGAAAAATCCGAAGCGCGTTCAAAATATTTGTACAGGGAAATGTTCTCAAAGTAAAGGGAAGTTTTAAAACGAATTTGTATTTCTTATAGCTGTTTTCAGTTTGCGCCTTCCCGAGGCGTCTTGTTGTCTCTTTGGATACGAAGAGAGGATAATCTATAAGCTTTTAGCGTTTAGTTAAACATATAAATCTGACTGGGTCTGGGTGTTCTGGTACCATATTTGTTGCTGATTTTCATAACACAAGTGCATAAAATTATAAGCTGATTCTGGGATCAGAGCAAAGTATATGATTGGTGTCCAGTATTTTTTTAAATCTCGGTATACGTACTGACAAGTAACTTGAACACACCCGGCTAGCTATATACAAGTTTTAAAAAACTATCAAAGTAAATTAATAATTTAATTATGTGGGCCGACACATGAGATTCCTACATCCTCCGTGTGTCGATATTTGTTGCCTAGCTAGTGGTTACAAAATTATCTCGTCCACTGCTGAAAAATGGACTATGGAGTTTTCGTGTCAAATGCTATTTCTTTGACCTCTCCTTTGAGCTACCATTCTACATCAAACTTCATTAATACTTCTTAAAAACATAAATAGCAAACTATTTCAATTAAGGCCGCATTGTCACTATCAGGCACTGTCAGATAAGATCGTAGCCAAATCGTAGTCGTCTGTGTGCGAAAAAAAAGGATTTTGCCGCTTCTTCCTCCACCTTGTCCCATCCCCCATTCCCATGGCAGAACACGTCCTCGGCAGAAGTAATCAGTGTCTCCGTGCCACTTCATCGGCCGGGAACGCCTCGCGAAATTAAAAACCTCCCCCGTTTGCATTCCATTAACGGCGCCCAAATTAAAATTTGAGAACTATTGTCTTGAGTGAACAATGATCTTTTGCGCCGTCTTGATTCAATATGACGAAACTTTACGGAGTGTCGCGGTCGTGGTTTTATTTGGGTATGGACATTTATTATGCTGGTACCTAGGTTTGAATAATGGGAGTGAAGGAACACCCAGGAGTGCCCTTGTGTATTGCGCACACACTTGAGGACTACTCAATTAAGATTGAAGGCCGTGGTACGACCAGGAGGACGTTACTTTACCTAGTTTATAAGAGAGTTACTGACGAGACCTGACCTTCCACTGATACAAATTCATGAAACTACGAAATGCTTTGTATTGGATAAAGGAAAAGATTCAAATCTGAGAAATGGGACACTACCATGATTATGGGTATTCATTCACATTTACAATTTGTACACACCATACGGCACTTCAGCTATTTATTTACTCTCTGACTACGCTTAGATTACAAACCTTTACTTTTACCCTCTCAACTGGTTTTTAATAAGAACTTCTCTTTTCTATTGGCTCCACCCATATGAATGTAGTATACTGGACTAATAATACCCGAATATTGTAGTATATTTATACACTATCTGCGCCTTCACATTAGAGCGCAAGCAGCGCGACAGCAGGTATTGCCCATCCATAAGCTGCTGCCGACGTTCCAATATATGTTCCGTTCCAGTATATGTATGAAATTATCGACCGTCGCACTGTTAAAAGTCGCCTAAATGTAAAGGGCTCTTATGGTTTTACTGATCACCTTTTCTTTGTTCACAGGTTACTTCGGCAAGTATTTGAACAAATACAACGGGTCGTACATCCCGCCTGGCTGGCGCGAGTGGGGAGGCCTCATCATGAACTCAAGATACTACAACTACAGCGTCAACATGAACGGCAAGAAGATCAAGCATGGCGACGATTATTACAAGGTATTTTTTATAATTTTTTTTTCGTCCGGAAATGCCTTAAGCATACCATACCAGCGGCGGGGACCGCCAGTAGGTTATGTGGGGCTTCCCCACCCAAGATAGGGTGGGTGGGTATACCCACTAAAACCTGACGGTGTCCACCGGTGCCATTAGTCAGGAGTGAGCTACGAGTTAGCGCCCTGGGCATTTGCCTTGGGCATTCTTCCGCAGCCCCACCTCTGGCGAGCGGCACCCGGCTAGGTATTTTTATGTTTAACCCACACCCACCCACCCGTTACTGTTTATCTCTAGTTGATTCTATTCTCCCCTAAAATGGTTGTGTAAAGGGCTCGGCAATGGTATCTGAAATACTTATACCTATGTTATGTATGTATTATGTCGATGAAAACGATTATTATGCTACTGTAATCACTATGTAGACGACGATTTCCTATGTACAAGCAATTTCAGAACCACACTATAAGTATTCAATGTAAGGTATTCAATATTACTACCACGGCAGCTTTATGCCAAGGTACGTTTAATACAACATAAATTAGTTCCTTATTATAACTTTCTCACTTAAGATGAATTACTTACAGTCAGTTTCACAATGTCCTAATAAGTTGTGCTTAGCGTTATCTGCCTGTCGTAATAATTCATACGAAATGAAGTTCTATTAAATTTATTCGTCGGTTAGTGCTGATTTGTCGATGGTGAAACAGGCCCTTAGTCTTGTTTATTTTATAGGATTACTACCCGGACCTAATCGCCAACGACTCAATCGCCTTCCTCCGAGCATCGAAGCGGCGCTTCGCGAGGAAGCCGGTGCTGCTCGTGATGTCCTTCCCTGCTCCTCATGGACCTGAAGACTCGGCTCCGCAGTACTCGCATCTGTTCTTCAACGTCACCACCCATCAGTGAGTACTTACCTCTGTAATAAGTCGAGCACCGAGATTCCAGACACAATAGAAAATCGTTTTTGGAATGTTTATAACACTCACAGTGTCATATTTTAGACCAGAAATTTCGCGTGGTCGGACCGTCAGCACGGTAGCTCAATTGGAAGAGCAGTTAATTGGCCCGGTTAGCCAGAAAGTTGCAGGTATCGCCCGTGCGCAGTTTTTGGTTTCTTATTTCATCTTTACCAATAGAAAATCAATTGTTACGCGTCCCATATAATATCGTTGGGGATTGACGGATACTTACCATTAGAACTTTTTATGACGCATTGCGACTTTCCGCTTTCGTAGATGATTGACAGCCCTTCAAGAAAGGTAGTAAAGCAAACAGCTAGAGCAAAAGATACCAATGTTTAGTTATATTATAAAAGCAATGTCTAAACTTCCACCGACTTGACTGATTAACCTGCTGCTGCGAACCTAAATAGAATATACTTTTTAAGATTCATAAGAAAAAATAACTTACCGTGACGTGATGATTGCTGAAATTAATTGTTCTTCTGTCCCTTTTTTTCACTTTCTTTGCGCCGCCTGTATCTTATCTGTATAGACCTATGTTTGATTGGTAGAGAATGCTTTTAGCATTAAGTCCGCCATGTGTACCTTTAGTTTGTGCATGAAAAAAAAGTGTGTGTGGTTGTGCATGAAAAAAAGTGCATAAAGTGTTTTAAATAAATAATAGCGATTTTAGGTGGTTGGCGCGTTACAAAAACTTGATACTAGTGCCTATCACTAGGCCCTAGTGATAGGCAGTCTACTTAGAATGTAATGGGCTGCCTCAAACATAATAGACCATTGTATTTCATTACAATGTTGTAAGCAGATACTCACTGCGGGTTGCTACCCTATCCTATCCGCTTGTTACAGCTTTGAATTTGAAAGCTAGGTATTCAAAACTATTGTGCGCTTCAAGATAAACCGACAGTAGTCATTGAAACGTTTTATCGTGATACAATTCAAAAGAGCTTCGTAATTTGCATAAAGATTTCGTGGAACGCAGATTATTTGGTGTAACTTTTTCCCGCAACATTGTCCATGTCCATTGGATTTAAACCAGGGTGTTCTGATGCCTGAATACATTTAGATACCATTCTTTAAGAATCAAACTACGAATTTGTAAGTACTTACGAGTATATATTACGCTTAGGTATTATATTATCTGTGACCTAGTGAAAGGTGATAATAGAAAATAATGGTGTTGTAAGCCGTACACTGCCCTACCTTAGTGTGGAGCGTTAGTAAAGTTAAGTGAAATACATAGCTCACTGACCGATGTTATTAAGCTACCTTAGGGCGCCTTGGAGCCTTCAAAATTATGCATAATGACAACTATCGAAACACTTTGAACTTTGTATTTTATTGAAATGGAATGGCTGTAGCCAAGTTAAAAAATTACCCCAGTAATAATAGTTTTAAAACAGACAGAAGATAGATGGGCTTCAAACTGTTTAATTCAAGTAGATAGCTATTTATAGATAAGCTTGCCACTTCTAACTATACATAAGACAGATAGGCACGATTTACCTCAGTAAAGGTCATTCCTTCAATCAATAAGATTCCCTCGGTAATTTTGCGGGCAGAAGCACAGATAATATATTAATAGTACAAGGCACAAACTAAACTATTAATTTGTTCTGCGTTCCCGGATCCAGCGTTGATTTTGTGAAAATATTTTTAAACTTACATAATAATATGGTTGATATGGGTGGTTTTAGCATCAGGATTAACAACATCTGAGTGATAATATGAATTTATTAATGTATCTTCATGAGTCTGCACCTGTATCCTACTTTTTGTCACATTGTTTTTTCACCTCTGGCTTTGTTTTACCAAGCCCAGAACAGGACCGCTTGTACCTCAATCGTGAGAGATTGGCCGCGATACATAATTCCGCGCCTACATCATCCGTTGAATAAATAAACGGGACTGATGCTCTCTAAATGGAGATCTTGGTTGCGACAAGCTGAACCATTTCTTACAGGACATTTCGGTGAAAAATATTGTGACCACTGATAACTGGTGATTTCGAAAGTACCTCTATAGTCTCCAAACATCTAACTGTCTTTGGTCTTTCAAATGAACTAGCTTTACTGAACATCGACGTCCCTTTATGTCCAACTCCATATTTAAATCTTGAGCCATTAGCAACCTTTAGCATACCTATTAGTAGTATATTAAAACAAGTGTGTGGAATCATCATGATAACGTAGCAAAAACAATCCAATGTCGACATTGAAATGGCTAGGCTATCACTAAACGTAACTACACTGACTACTATTACTACTACGACTTTACTACATGTATGCTAGTTAGTAGCTTTCGTAACTGCTTGCAACCGGTCGCTGTAGAAAACTTAGGAGGTGTCCTTTGTCCAGCAGTGGACGTCCTTTTTCTGATAATGATGATTATGTAAGCTGAAGACTGATCAATTGAAACTCAGTTCTCAACAGTCATCAGTTTCTCTTCAGTCTCAAATATTGAGATGATAAAGACACTATCATCAAGTAAAAACGCAAGACGACCGAGTCTAAACATACTCATGAAACATGAATCAGCCTCGCGACCAGAGGTGGGAGCAAAATTATCCAGGGCGCCGCGAGAGTACCTGAAATTTTGGAGAGCCCGAAAAATAAGGTCGCTTGCTTTCGGCGGGCGTTCCGCACTTATTCCCCTTTGAAACACTTTGAATATTCTTTCCTCATTAATTCAAGCGCCATTATAAACTTTTATGTGCGTCGATCCGCGGTTGAAATGTTATTTTCAGTGGAACTCAGGTCAGTTAGTAATTAAAGGTTGTGAGAGCTGTTTTAATTGGGAGGGTGGAAATCTAGGGCATGTCGTCAATGGATTTAGTGTTTGGGGGCAATTATTTACTGAACAGTGTCCACGCATATATTGCTATTTAGTACGACTATGTTCTAATGCTCCGAGTAGTTTAATATAATTAACCATAAACTATGTACATGTATCGTTCGTCAGTAATATGCAAATAAAAAACGTCTCCAATATTCGACTATGTAGGTGCTATATTTCCGTCAAGAATTTCCACAATAACATTAACTAATTGAACTGACTTAAATTGCGTCGTCTTTTTGTAGAGGAAAATATTAATTGTAAAGCGAAAAGAGGATAACAGTTATCAGGCCATAAATTAAGTTTATGGTGAAAAGTTTGTCTTGCAACGTACGGGCTCCGAAAGCTGGACAACTTCTTAAATACTTAAGCAGGCAGGACCGAGACGGCGATGCGAAAATGCCTCAACAATTAATGTTTTTTGAAACATTCCCCGGCGGGATTACTTAAAGCATAAAGTGCTTTGCAGAGCCCTGAAAGAGATAGACTATACTATATATTAGTAATGATTTTGCCTCAAAACCTATTACATCTCAGTATAATCTGTCAGTCTCTCTCTTATATCTTTTGGTCAGATTCAACTATATGTACTACGAACTCATGTAGATAACCTAAGAGCAAAACTCGAAAAGTTATGCTTTATCGAATTAGATTATGTGTGAGTAATACTTAAATCGTGCTATTGGCTACTCTCCGATTTTTAACTTTATAATATTTGGCAATTGATTCAAAGCCCGTAAATAATAGATTTCATAGTTAGTTACATCAAACAAGTGTTAGTTGCAAGGTCTAATGAACTTGCCTTGATGGAATATTAAACCTAATGTCATACTCCACTGTATTCTGTTTATAATAATGGCAATCGAAATAACATTCGATTCGCTCCAAATGAATTTATAGGCTATTCACATGATTTAAAAAGCAATCCACAAAATTACAATAATTGAACCACAGATTGCAAATTGATGAAAATTATTGCATGTTACAGATGACACTGTGCACAAAATATTTAAGTAATTCCTTTTTTCATTCTCAGTTTAAGTCCCCCTCATGCCCGGTTTTCAAATATTTTTTGCAATTTTTTTTTTGTTACGTACTTACTTACAAGTTACAACAAAAGCGGGATACACAACCGGTTGATAAGGAAAGGCCGAATACTCGGTTAAATCCAAAGAATTATTATCCCTATCGGAAGGAATATTCATTTTATGGTTAAATCATCGACATGTCTTTGTCAACAGAAACACAAAGATGTTATCCAGGACTAGCTAATCCTAACTTGCACAAGCGGGAAGTAAGAAGCTGCTCACTCAAGAATTTGTCTTCTGATTGTTCGTTCGTAGTCCCAGAATCAAAGCTTTCATGTGTATCTTGAACTTGAGTGTAGCTACGACATTATGTTAAACCTTTGATAGTAACATTATATTAAATGGAGATGATTATTGAATTTTACATCAATCATTTTCTGATCGCTTGTTAGAAGTTTTTCGTTAGAGTAAAAATGTCATAGGACGTGAAATTATTGAGTGATAAATCTATTCGCGTGATAGATGACGTTTAAATATGACATTAACTGGATATTAAAATCATGCAACACATATTGATACTAATAGACCCCCAATATATTTCCTTTCCTAAGCCTCCATGTAGTCGTATCTAGCCGTAATTAAAACTGTCACCAGAGCTTTTTGTATTGCGTTAAGCTATATAAATCTATTTAACTCGTCAAGTATGTGTGAACGAGACACAATAGAAATTCCATTATTATGCGACTCCCGGCAGTCGTTTGATACCTGACTGATTAATAGTGCAATCAAGTGGCCATATTGTGTATATATTTTGGCCATACTTGTCCTTTTTACTCATATTCCTGTTTCGGTGTATGCAGTAGTAATTGCATTGACCTTCCCAAACGTTGAGTCCCTATAATCGGGCACACAGGCACGCTCGTCTGAGGTCCCCTACAGAGGGATCCTTGCACATAAATATCGTTCGGCGGACAGGGCGGCATAATTGTCGGCACATAAAAGACGACATTAGGGCTAGCAAACCGATGAAAACCATTTTTTACATTTGATTACTTTTGTCCCCTGTATGAGCTTAGCACGGAACTGCTCTCCTAATTAATTATGAGTTAATCACAGTGTATATTCTTAATATTGATGCTAAAGTTCTTGATTATACCGATTAAGATCACCTTAAGTTTCGTTAATAGAAAATAGGTACTTGGAGCCTACATGTACTCATTGAAATAAAATTTATTAGTGAATAAGAATTGGGTGACGGTTACATTTGCTCTTATGGTATTTTCGCCAATCTGTACCTTTTTCTTTATCTTTACTTTTTCCTTTTTATTTTTATTTGATGTTACATTATTGGATCTACGTAGCAATTTTTGTTATTGTAAGTTCAAAGTGACGACTAATTTCAGAAGCTGGCAACCCTGTCCTATCTCACCATACAAATAAACGATTGTGTGTTGGTATAAAACTGTTTGATATACGCGCACCGTCTTAATGAGTCGGTATGTCACGGGTCTCATTAATTTTCTATTGTCATTTATTTCAATCAATTTGAGCTTTACCTTTATTCAGCAAGTCATTCCTACCCAGGGATTACTTAAATAAATATATTTTTTTGTAGAAATCTAGACATTCGACAGAATAACTCGTTAGTAGTACCGGCAGTATGTTTTAAAAATAATGATGATTGTTGGTGGTTTGATATTTTATTTTTAAAATGCATCCTAACCTATTTAACACGAGCTAGGTCACATTTTTTTTGGATAGCATGCCCAAATGATTCTTCAATAGTTCTACTATGTAATAAATGTTCATAAGACTTTGAGATCTTAATGATTTCATGAAGTAATTTATATATTGTGTGTACAGTAGGTACTGAGTAAGTGACATTTGTCTTGAAATAAAGTTCTCAGTTTGTCTTGCAGGTAGTATAGTTAAGTATAGTTTACCTATAGATACGCGTAACAACTGGTGGTGGAGCTAACTTGCTTAACAAGCAGGTTAAGGTGCTACCGCCTTTAAACAACATGCTCCATCTTGCGAAAAAAAAAATGGCTAGCCTCACAAAATAACCATATCATATCGCTTGCATATAGCAAGTATGGAGATTACCCACATCCATTTACTCCTCGTCCGCGACAGGGCGGCGCCGGGAGTCGAACCTGGGACCGTTTTAATATTCAGCCATCGGCGTATTGTGTGGTCGCTCTCCGAAGCTCCGATAACTGCCGCGGCGGGCTGTAGGACCAATATAAATCACTCATTTTGCGGGAACGTCTTGCTTTTTTGCGATTATAAAAAAAAACAATGATGTATCGCTTGAATGGGAGCAAAAAGTATAAAAAGACCAAGACTCAAAATAATAAGTCCGGCATAAGCATTTTGTTCATAAAAAATATAGCTAGTTCCTCCTACTCATTAGTACTTTACTTTAAGCTTACCATGACTATTTAGTAAGTAATGATCTTTTTCTTTAGATCAGTTAAATTAAATGACTGGTAGAGAGTGCCACTCCGCGTTAAGTCCAGCTTTTGTCAAAACTTTGGATGTAATAAAGTTAAATTAGAAAATAACAGACGCTGTACCTAAAGTACCTTCCTTATTATTTGGTCACTTACATTAAGTACTGAAATCTTGGTACGCTTTTATTTTTATACACCCGATCTAAGATTGCATTGTCACTCTAGTATCCTGAGACAGCCAGCAATCGCGTATCCTGTATACATGACGTTAATTGGACGTCTGTATCAAACGCCTTAATTAGTTTTACATTTTAACCGATCACGAAGCAAGTTGAAAAGAAATTAGTTGGATACATACGCCGTGTAAATAAAATGTTGCAAGAGGTATTTGGGTTCGTATATGTAGGTATGTTTCAGCAAGAATTTGTAAATGATTTTCATTCAGCAATGTTGATCAAAAAATACGAAGCAATTTTTATAACATGGTCAATCAATCTATACCCTGCAGAGCGAATAAAAAACAGTGCAACCAAAGGAATATCTATAACGTTCCTTTTTTTTACAGTACGCCGACATACGACATGGCTCCTAACCCCGATAAGCAGTGGATCCTACGTGTCACGGAAAAGATGAAGCCAATCCACAGGCAGTTCACCGATCTGCTCATGACGAAGCGGCTGCAGACGCTGCAAAGCGTCGACATGGTACGATGTTTTTTGCATTCGGAGACTAAAAAAAGACTTTAGTTAGTGCACCTACTTATTTAAAGGTAGTCCTATAAGTTGTTTTGGTGAAACAGAGTAGATAGGTACTTTTTGATTATTGACCTTTTTACAGCATTTGCCACTAAAAGAAAAAAACGCGAATTTTTCTTTTATGTGTTCAGCCAGTGTTTTCGAAACATAATAAATTCTATTAGTTTTCCAATAATTATTACTAAGGTTATGGTTCCTATTATTGTTTGTCATTATGTGTTTTAGAAAAAAAAACACATTTTCTAAACGTCAACTAACTTTAATAAAGAAAAATAAAAGCGCGCGCTTTTATAGCACTCGATGTTTATGTTCGATTACAAGAAAAGTAGAAAGTTTGTAGGTACTATAGATAGTGCCATCCACGAAGTCGCGCCCCACTCTTTTTCTGATTGAGGAAGGTGCGGGGTGCGGGGGGTGACACGCGCGTCAGTTGCGAGCCGGCCGTCATTCAAAAATTCAGTTTCGTCACGAAAGTAGCTCTACTTAATTATTATTAAAATGTCAAGGAAAACCAAGTGTGTTGTACTAAAAAATAAACCTGGTATAATCTACTGTTATTATTTAATTTACTTAAAGAATTATAATGGTAACTTAAACACCATAAACAATTTTAAATAAATTAAAAACCATGTAGTACTTATAATATTACCGGGATGTACTTTATCGGGGAAGGCTTTAAAACACGACCCTAGGACCTACGTGTACGAAGAAAAAATAATTCACGCGTATGAAGTCCCCGTGGACCGATAGTTCGCTAATATAAAGAAACTTTTTAAACATTTTATATTATAAAACGTTCTTACGTTTTTCATGTACGTCAATAGTAAAAATGTTACTTGTGCAATTAAAAAAAAAATCTTCTAGTTGCTAACCATACCTACTTATGACAATATCTAAGTAGAGCATCTTTCCCTTTGAGTGTATTTTTTGTAGTGTACTTGTCATTCATAAGTCATTATGATGTTCCAAATTCAATTCAAATGTTGGAAAAAGCTTGCACACATGTACTATAAACGATTTGGACGAGTGGAGGGCAGGCGCGGATCCAGCACTCCAAAAAGGATGTGGGCACGCTATGGTTTTTCAATGATAGGGGGGGGAGAGGTTTTCATACGACGTCTTTTGAAGTCGGTAACAAACAACATTATAATAATTTTAAGCGAGCTCGCTACTGTCTGCGGCTGAAGTCTGAAGCAAAACTTTTGACATTTCGCGTAGGCAATTTAAATTTTCTGACTTTCTCCTGTATCAATTATCCTTTAACATACGTAGTCAATATCTTCGACAATCCTAAAAAAATTTGGAAACTTCCGCGCCTGGTTTTCGTCGCCTATCAAGCCAATAACATGATAAAAATCATGGCGCGAGCGAAGCGAGCGCACTACAAATCTGTTTTCGACACTCATTTAAACAAGGACATGATTGAAACTAAAGCTCGAACGAAGCAAGCGCGCTACAATCCGGCTTTTGACTCCCATCAAACCAAAAATGTAATAAAAATTCGGCTTTCGACGCTCAAGTCATGAAACCAAAATAATAATATAAACTCTTAAAGCGCGAGCGAAGCGAGCGCGCTTCAATTTGGTTCTCGAATCACGACGCTTATAAAAGCAAGCAAAGAATTAATGGCTGAATAAAGTGAGGATGAGATATTTGTTTAAGATGCTTCTTAATTTAGTAAAATGACATAAAGTTTCTACCGTGCACTTTGTAAATTGTGATTAGGGTTGTGGGCATGCCCACAGTGCCCACAACGGTGTATCCGCGCATGGTGGAGGGGCGCGCCGTCGTGGATGGCACTATCTATACCTCAGATGAATAATATATGTATCTAGATAGGTACTACTGCTGTACCTCTACTACCTCTAATACGTTTACCCCCTTATTCATAAATACTCAAACAGTCTTTTAAACCTATTTTAGCTATTACACTGTTTTGTCACTTTCTGTCAAATGATGACAGCGCCAAGAAAGAATGAGACAAAACAGTGTAATAGCTAAAATAGGTTTAAAAGACCGTTTGAATTATTATGAATAAGGGGGTTAAACTTTTTCGTAATTTAAAGACGTAAATAATAACGTTTTTTTTCATATCCAGGCTGTAGAACGCGTGTACCAGGAGCTCAAAGCGCTCGGAGAGCTCGACAACACATACTTGGTGTACACGTCAGACCACGGCTACCACTTGGGTCAGTTCGGGCTGGTGAAGGGCAAGAGCTTCCCATTCGAGTTTGATATCAGGGTGCCGTTTTTGGTTCGCGGCCCGGGAGTGGAGCCGGGGACTGTGTGAGTTTTTTTATTTGTAGATTTTATATTCTTTATTATTACCTTATCAATTTATTTGGTGTTGTGCTACCGAACTGCTTTTTAGTGCCTTAGGTCCCGAAGTATTTTTGAGGTTTAAGGTATTTGATAGTAGGTAATTAAATACCTAGGTCCCATACATCAAATTGCGTCTGACAGGACACTTACATAAGTCTCTTAAAGACACTAACAAGCCTAAATAGTGATTTCAATTC
The DNA here is from genome assembly GCA_963584085.1 of Pyrausta aurata. NCBI lineage: Eukaryota > Metazoa > Arthropoda > Insecta > Lepidoptera > Crambidae > Pyrausta > Pyrausta aurata. Next base: position 5,986,120 of record OY757254.1, read on the forward strand.
AACTGTTATTATTTTCAATATCAGACACATATGGAGATTAAAAAAGAGGAGAATATCTTTTGACAGTCGGACTTGCTTCGTGTGACTTGCTTGTTAGTTCATTGCAATTGCAAGCTGTGTGACATCTATTATGAGTCTGAGTCTGTGCACACCACCGAAACTACAATCTATTAATCACGAACCTACAATTTCCTTATTTATTTAAGTACTAGCCGTCAAATTTATAATTTTTTTTTACTTCCAGTGTGGATGACATAGTTCTGAACATCGATCTGGCGCCAACATTTCTGGACATGGGTGGCGTGGAGCCCCCCGCGCACATGGATGGGCGCTCGCTGCTACCGCTGCTGCAGCCGCGCAGGCGGTGGACGACCGCGCAGTGGCCCGACACCTTCCTCGTTGAGAGGTATCTATCAGTCTCAACTTGAACTAGTATAAGACAGAGTTGGCGTGGAGCCCCCTGCGCACATAGATGGGCGCTCGCTGCTACCGCTGCTGCAGCCGCGCAGGCGCTGGACGACCGCGCAGTGGCCCGACACCTTCCTCGTTGAGAGGTATCTATCAGTCTCAACTTGAACTAGTATAAGACAGAGGTGGCGTGGAGCCCCCTGCGCACATAGATGGGCGCTCGCTGCTACCGCTGCTGCAGCCGCGCAGGCGCTGGACGACCGCGCAGTGGCCCGACACCTTCCTCGTCGAGAGGTATCTATCAGTCTCAACTAGAACTAGTATAAGACAGAGGTGGCGTGGAGCCCCGCGCACTGGATTGGTGGTCGCTGCTGCATCCGTAAAGGCGGTGGACCACAGCAGTAGCCAGACACCTTTCTTGTTGAGAGGTAGGTAGATAAATAGATATGATACAACTCTTGGAATTTGATAACGTACGCAGATAGATGTACCCACACATCTAGTCACTAAAAGAGAGTTTTTCTTTGAGTACATAATGGTACATAATAATTGTCATAGTAAGTAAACCTTTATTATTTGTGCAAGTATGGTTATTATTAAGAAAATATCTTGCCATCGTAAACCGACAAACCTACCAAAACCATAAACAATACTTATACAGTTTATTAATGTCAACCTCAGCATGTTGATAAATTAAAAATATGTTCGTTTTTTTTCAATTACTCCAAATAGATCCAGCCTGAATACATAGCACAAGTAAAATGTTGAGTTTGTGGGCATCCATAATTTGTTAAAACGACCATAATTCAATTTCAGTTCAGGAAGACGAGAGACGCAGGCGCATTTGCTTGCCTCAAAATACAGTCGGCTAATGAACGAGCGAATGACCACTCCTAAACCACATGATGCTTCCTCCGAAGGTGAATTCGACGACGAATTTGATGATGACGACTTTCTGGAGACAGATGATGACGAAGACGATGACGATGATGAGGTAAGTCAAGTAGGGTAATATTACTTATTTTATCTGTGATCACCTTAAATTATGTTTTGATCCGTGGGACTATAACTGGAGTTATATTTTTACAGGAAAGTTCCGAATCTCAAAGTTTGGACGCGAAGTCATCAGCAGAGCCATTGATTACCAATGAAAGCCATAATCCATTATTAGAAGCAAGTCTAGAAAAAGCTTTGGAAGAAGTTAGTACCAACGGACAAACAGACTTCTTGAATCCAGCAGGTAAAATTTAACTTTTACCAAATATATGTGCAATTATAAAAATTGAAGTCACTTAAATAATACAAATGTGTTACTCATGTGTTCCAGATGCTGATTCACCATTATTGAATGGTAAAGCAGCTCGTTTAGCAGCTGAGTGCTCTAAATCCGAGCTTCGGGCGCCATGCTCTGCCGGTAGAAAGTGGAAATGTGTGTTAGTCAACGGAAGGTGGAGACGGCATAAGTGCAAATATGAAGTAAGTAGGTCCATACCATACAATATGGTTTAAGATCATGACTGTAAAACTTGTTGAGCCTATCAAACGCTTTGATTTTACACATAATAATATTTTTTGTCAATGTTAATTTTTCAGGCTGAAATTAACACTACGTCTCCAAAAATGAGCACTAAGAAGTGTGCCTGCTTCACACCTGGTGGGTTGGTGTATACCAGACTTGAAACAGACGGCACTATAGCTAGACGCCCCAATGATACTTTGAAGGAGGCTGAATTGTCCAGAAACCGTAGATCTATCGACAACGATGTCTTTGAACCAAACACTGTTGATAGCATTCTCGAAGAGAATCCTAGCATTGGCCATCTAAGTTTCAAAAACGAGCAAATCGATGACGATGCAAATAACAGCTTCAAAGAAAATATAGAAAAACTTATTAGAGAAACTGAAGCCTTTTTAAAGGCTTACGAGCGTACCAAAGATAACATAGAACATAAGAGAACGAAACGAAGGGCTCAGCACTGGACTCATAGTAATAAAAATAAGCATAAGAATGATGCTATTATTAATAGTAATGAATCTTCTTTAGAATGTAAGATTGAAAAAGATGGAACAGTTAACTGTTCACAAGTTATTTATAATGATTTAAAAGCTTGGCAAACAAATAGACTTAGTTTGGAAGACCAAATAAGGCAGCTGAGAACAAAACTTGAGGACCTGAAAGAAATAAAGAGACACTTAAAAACTGCAAAACCAATAGAAACACAAACAGTTCACACTCATCTTGTAAGCAATCATTTACATAACAAAACCGTCACACATGAACATACAAGTTCAAAAGAACATTTGAGAAAGAGTAGATTACACAGACTGAAGTTCAAGCCCCGCCACAACAACACATCATTCGATAAGAAGTTTAGACAATCTAACGAGTACATAATGCCGACAGTGAATGCTAATACCAAAGAAGATATATTTGACATTCAACTTAAAAATGAGACCGTTACTGAAACTCCTTCTGCAAACTCCAATGTAACTGATGAAGGAGTTACGTCAAAAATACCCGAAACTTTAGACACAGAATTACCAAAGCCACAGGTGACGACAATCATCATAGAAGGAAATGATTATTTCCAAAGTGCATTGGACAAGAGCACACTACGAAGCGTTGAAACGTCTACTGGTGGGGAAGAAGTTACTTCTGTGGAAACTGAAGCGTCAAGTGGAAGTGATAGAACTACGGAACAAACACCAATCATAAACTTTTCAGAAGCAGCGCAATATTTTAATGCCGCTATAGATAAAGTACTGATAACTGAAAAGGTATTAGAACTAGAAACCATTGCACCAGCACCTGATACAAGAAGTACTACATCAGCTCCTGTAAATGAGCCAAAGCAATTAGGACCGACAAGGTTTGACGCTTCAGAGTATGAACAAAGAAATCCTAATAAAGATGCATCGACAAATATAAGTGTTTTTAACCGACAAGTCGACGTATTCCAAAGACGGCTCCATCCTTTATTCATTGAGAATGAAGACAAACATGTTTGTTACTGTGAGGAAAACAGGTGTGTATTCAAAAATTTAATTCAGTTAGCAATAATATTTTGCCAGGGCATTTTATGGAATCTGAATTGTCATTTTAGGAAAGCAAGAGGCCCGGGGCACAGCTACTTGGAAGCAGCGCAGAAAGCTAGGGAGGAACGGCGGAAACTCAAAGAACAAAGATTACGGAAGAAAATGAGGAAAGCAAAGAAGAAGGTATGAAACTCTTACAGTCACTAATAAAATATTTATTAAAATTAACTTAGATTTTTTGTTTGATATTATGGAAATCTACAATGGTTTTTTATATATTTATTTTGAATGGATTTTCCTCGTCTCTTAACTATAATAAGGGCTCTTAACTAGAATGAGGTGACCATGAATAAGGGTAATACTAAACTTTGTTCAATAGTGGAGACGTCCTTTGGCTGATAATGATGACGATGTACCTAACCAGTAATTAAATTATTCATCATAATACCTCTATCTTTACAGGCCGAGCTAGAAAGGCTATGCGAATCAGAACGCATGAACTGCTTCCGTCACGACAACGACCACTGGCGCACCGCTCCGCTCTGGACAGCAGGCCCGTTCTGCTTCTGCATGAGCGCTTCGAACAACACCTACAACTGTGTTAGGACCATCAACGCCACTCACAACCTTCTGTACTGCGAGTTCGTCACTGGACTTGTCACTTACTACAACTTGAGAATTGGTAAGTTCATTCTTTGATTGATTTTAATGCATTCTAATCATCTAGCTCGAAGGACCATTTTTAATGACTGATCCGGTCCGCAAATCCATAAGTCGGTTTGTCTGAAATAACAATGTAAGATGTAAGTCTGAGTGTTTATAATTTTAAAGATGCCTGGGTCATTTTATGAGGATAAGTACTACTTTAGCTAATTTATACTGTTTTCTTCTTTTCAGATCCGTTCGAAACTCAGAACAGAGTTAAATACTTAACAAACGCCGAGAAAGAATACTTCCACAATCAACTCCAACAATTGCTGAGCTGTCGTGGACCATCTTGTCGGAGATTTTCTCATTCGAATCCACTAGGTAAGAATATATGGGTTCTTATTTCAAGAACTTAATTTACTCAAAGTGAATATATGGGTTCTTATTTCAAGAACTTAATTTACTCAAAGTGATAATACTGGTTTTAACGTTTCTTATTGTAATTTTCAGGTACTAGTAGTGAGGAAAATCTAAGCCGAAGATTTGAAGACGACCACAGATTTAGAGATAGAGGAGATTTTGTTGGATACAAAGAAAGGTGATGTTTTTTTACAATGTACATCTACTGCAATCACTAGTCACTCTTTTGTTAGATGGAATAGTACATCATTGCCATGGAGAGATGCCCATTATGTTAGGGGAAACAGGGAAAGGAGGCCTTTTTCCCCTTATGTTGAATTAAAAAGTTTTGCACGACTTATTTTGTTTATAACGTGTTTTTTTTAACAGGGCATGGCGATGGAGTGGTTACGGTCGCCGATACGCCAGAGAGAGGCTACACAGACGTCGTCACGCTATGGCTTTCTAGTCTAACACATTGACAATTTTGTGAATTATATACAAAGCAAAACTTGGTTACAATCTGTATGGAGTTCATGATATGTTGCAAACGTCAAGGAGTCCAAGAAAATTGAATATTTTCATATCATCTTAACAGAAACAGAAGGACAACCCATCTGCACGTTTTGACGACTAGTTTTACTAAATGACACAGTATCATTGACGATGGATTATTTATAATTAATATAATATTTTTAAAGCATCGAATATTGTAGGGCTTCCTATATCATTCACCGTTCTGCTACTATAATGGAAAGTAGTTTAACAAATATAGAGGGACTTAAAACCATGATTGTATAGCTTTGTGTAGGTGACGCATTTTTCTGTGCCTATTTAAAGAAGAATATGAAGAAAATATTTATCTAATTTATGTGAAAAGGAGTCACTGCCGCATCATTTATCTCTATTATATATTATTTTAGACACGTTTGCACCTAATAAGTACCATCAGCCTAACTTAGTAATAAAATATTATGACTTTCTATGATTGATTGATTTCTCATAATTGCCGTGTATTTCGTCAAACATCGAAATATCTTGAAATATTTTATTTGCATTACTTTATTTTAATGGCTTGTATGTTAACTTCTTTTTAATGATAATTATGCTTTTTTGAAATGAAAATGAATGTAAGGATATTAATAAGCATTTACTACATTTTCTAGCTTTAATTAAATAGTAATTTATCAATGAAATCCGAAAAACTTTAAGTACAAGAAGTCTTTTTGCATGGTAGATATATCAGAATCTATGTAACTTCTACAATATTTTGTGCATACAGAATCACGGCTTTGACTTCCTTTGTAGTTATATCTTTGAGTTAGGGATTACAATGTTATATGCTTTTTAATATGAAAAAAAGTACAGTATTAGTTTTTATAAATTCCAATACTTCTCTTTTCGGTCGAAGATTGTTTCATTAGGCAAAAAATAAAAATTAGGTACCACTTTGTAAAAGGGTACAATGTAATTCAACTATTTTACTAAGCTTTTATTTACTTTATATTACTAAGAAACAATATTGGTACCTATCATAATATTTCTTATTCTTGACCAGACTGATAAATGGAATCAGCATGTTTGTAGTTGCTATTTATCTCGTAGAAATTATAATAAAAGTGATATAAAATGTTGCCATTGTGATGATTATGTGTACTGGTTGTAATAATAATATTATTATTTAAATTTTGTTTTATTATCTTAATCACTAATTAAGGAAACATTTATATTGCAAGGAAATCATCAAGATCATTGTCGTCACATAACGTAAATAAACCTTGGGCATTATTTGGAATGTCAGCATGATCATAAAGGTTTTGTGAGGGTTCTTCTATATCATTTTCTTCATAATCTTCTTCAGATTCTTCAGCATACTTGGCCCATTTTGAGTTTTTATCAATAGCTGGTGGTACAAATTTTGTTGTACTCGTTTGGGTACTCAAAGTTTCTGCTTGACCCAAATTAAATGTTTCATCATCATGTTCAGCGGCCATCCTTGCACTAGGTGGTGTATTGTCTGGCATGATATTTTCCTTTTTAATAGGAGGCGTAAAAATATTATTTCTGATAGCTTTACTTATTTTAGTATCACAGCTAGAACTTGCTAAATTTCTTTGAAGGGTAGTGCTTATACACATCTCATCTGATGATTGTACTGAATCAGAACTGGCCTTTTCATTTTGCGTACTATCATAAGCCTTAATTATTGTTTTACGGCGTTTTTTAGGCAATTCTAAAACAACCTCTGCATTATCCAGATACATTTTATCGTCATCACTGCCATTTAATTCAGTTTTTTCTACATCTTTACTTACATAATCTGACCATTTACTTGGTTTATTTTGATGCGTCTGTATATTTGACATTACATTGGGATGGTTTTCGTCTTCATCATCTGTACTGATACTTTGAGAACTTTTAGATTCATCCATTTCTCCTCTAATACCATTCAATTTTTGGACGTGTTTTCTGCATTCTTGGCCATTACCAAGCCCATAATGTCTCTTTATAGACTGCTTTTCTCCACACATTTTACATTGAAATTTATTGGACTTTTTGGTTTGATGAACCTGCAACCGGAAAACTAAGAGATAGATCAAAGTTCTCGAGTCAAGTAAAATATATATGTCGCAGCAATCTGGTTAAATCAGCAATTGGATGCCTAGGCAATCATTAAACACCGGCATCCATCTATCCGGCTAGACCGATGATTAATTCGACTAGACACACGTTTAACCATTTGGCGTATTGAAGGTAAGCCCTTTGAAGATGACTGATCTGGATTCAGCCAAATGATTTAAATTAAGTTTAGAATTTTTCCAACACAGCGCAACCAAACAAATATGGCGTCCGTCAATGCCACAAATTAATTGATAATGATATACACGTATTTCTTATTCTTGTTTGCAATTTTAAGTGATATTACGCTAAGGTCAGGTCGGGTCAAGTGTCAAAATAAGGACGTTACTTACAAAAAAAAACCTGATTTTTCATTCACTGACTAAATACAATCAACAATGAAGGTGAAGGTTAGATTCTGTTATCATTGAGTAATATTCATACTAGGTGCTTTTTTGCATTTTTGTGTAAAAAGTAATCGTGCTACATTATAATGAATTCAAAGTTACCCTAACTCATTATCAAAACTCGTCAAAATATTTTTTTCCTAAAAGAACTTCTAAAATTGACACCAGTATATTTTCTTTTTCATTTTTTTTTACTACTTTCCCCGAAATATTTTTTTCTTAAACTCGCTGACAGCAAGCTTGTTAAATTATTTTTCTGCATTAGATGTAGGTATATAATAAAGGCGTAACCTGTGAAATGCCAATGTTCATGTTCTTTTCAGTATTTTTTTAAAGACTTTATTCCACAAATTGAGTTTATGAAGTACAAATTTATTTATAAAATAAAAGTGCAGAAAAATCATAAAATTTATTTATCATTTTTAAAATCGCTAAGCCACGAAATGAAACGTCAGTTAAACTAAATGACTACACGACGTTCGGCCATCTGCATAAACTTTGAGTTCAATAACCTGGCTCAGCTATAATTGGATGCCGGCGCTTAATGAACAGCCTAGGCAATAAATTAACTGGCTGTTTTAACCTGATGGCTGCGACATATACATATTGATGAAAACTTTATAAAACAAAAGTAAATATTATAGCATTCTATATGCATGCTATTCATAGCATTCGAAAATAGCGTAGATGATAAAAACGTAGAAATAAGCTTAAATACTGACCTGGAATACTAGGCACTTGTAGCATCTTAGAACTTGAAACATTTGCGGCATCCTTATACATAACCTATAAAAAATAAGTAAGGTACCTACTTACTTAATACAATGAATGAAACATAATATTAAGAAAATAAAAACAAAATGCAAATTATTTATTTTGGTGTGTATGACAATTGTCGTGTAAGATAGTATTTTGACAATGTAATAATATTCTATGCAATTAAGGAAGGCTTACCTTTGTTCCGGTGCGTGTGGTAGTAAAAAGTTAGTGTCTGATTACCGATGTAGAAACTTACATGCATTTAAAAAGCAGCGAGTGAGAGATAATCTTGGCGTTAGGTAAATAATAACAAAAGACAGACAGGCCAAACTGCCTGGTAAATATGTCATTTGTCAAATATGTCAAACTTTTTTTTCATACGTTCAGAAATTGCTAGTTTCATCAACGACTCTAGACCATAGAAAGTAGTATAGTATAGAATGACAAACGCGGATTTTCAGCGTAACCAAAAAGTTACTTTACATGTGTGCGTTCAATAGTGATGTGTATCTTATGGTGGTCCAAGTTTTATCGACGAGGTTACGATAAATCATGTAAATTGAAACAAAAATAATTAAATTAATGCACTTTTAGTTACATAATACTTTTTATTTGATAAACAAGACAACCTCATTTTTGTTAAATTGCGTATTTATTTATTTATGTATGAAGACTTGCTAGAAGCACTTATACACGTTCCAACATAGACCTTACCACAGCACAGCTTCGGGACAGTTGTGTGGGCCAGTGCTGAGAAGAAGCTGTGCAAGAATTACGGTTACCTAAAAAAATCAGTCAAAAAATTTATTGATACTGATGACGTCATCATTTAGTCAAGCCCTAGTGTAAAGAAACGGTTTCTTATTTTACTGAAAATACCTGAATTAATCTATTGGAAACTTTGATATATGGCTGCAAATCACAAAGGAAGTCCTAAATTTACTGTACAATTTGGCATCGGAGTCGATTTCACTCACAAATTTTATAAAATTTGGAATTAAATTTTTTATCAATGATTCATATTTACTGCTGGAAATTATGATTTTCGGGATTGTATCCTCGGCGCACTTCACAGTTGCTGAAAGCACAAGTCATTTCATCTGAAATTGTTATACAAAACTTAAATTATAATTATATTCATTCATAATTTTTCAAAAATTCCAACGACGGAAACTTGACGTATCCACTAAATCCATTATTTCTTAGAAAACGGTCTCGCTGTCATAAGGTGTTTCGCTGTCAAATCCTATAGAATTTCACTAAGTAGCACGCTCTTTTTAAAGCGAAGATTTTTTTCTTTCTCTATGCTCTAGACTTTTTCTGTAAGTAAAATTCCCACTATATTTGAACACGAATATTTTATAGTATTTAAGGCTAAGCCTAGGTATCAAAACTAAAATTTTAATTCACTTAATACGATTGCTACGGAAAGACGAAAAAGGAAACCAATTTTGATCTTGATAAATTTTAATTCTGAGCCACATTCATCACAGTTTTCGTGTATATTTTATTTTACAAGTTTGACACATAATACAGCACTGTATAGTAATACATATAAACATTTAGACTTATACGTTACATTAAAAATAGTAAAAGTATAACAAAAATAACAGTTTATTGGAAAATATATTTACATAAATTTTAGTTTGATAATAAAATAATAAAAATATGACAATCATCTATCATGTTTCTAAAGAAATCTTTCAGCAAACATAACATGGGCCATTCAACAAGTAGCTGTGAAAAAACTCAGTTTTTAATATTTTCAATCTGTGTGTAGGTAGGTCTTTATGACGTAGTATCTCCAATATTTTGGTATAGTAACTAATTTTATAAACAGCTTAAAATATCCATATTCATCGCTATTTTTTATCCAGTCTCACTTCTCATCCTTAAGAACTAATTTCAAGGTTTTAAAGGACAGTTTGATTTGCTGATTCTTAAATTACTTGACGAATGCAATATTAATTTAGATAGCAAAATAATTTTCACACCATTGTAGAATTACATAAATGAAAAGCGCGCCAAATACTTTCAAATTATTCATATAAAGAGAAGTCATTGACACGGTTCATAGACTCATAGGATTCGCGCAAAATTTTAATCTATGATCAAAGTAAAACCCGCCATAGTTGGATTTGAAACGCCCAGAGTGTGAACAAAACTATCATTTACAAAAACTTGGCACTAAGCGCCAAGTTTTTGTAAATGAAAAGAAGAAGTCTATAAAAAGAAGAAAAAGAACTAATAAAATAGGATTAAATTTGCTATTAAATATGAAATCCAAATAATATTTTTTTTACGACGCATCGTCAACAAAAACCAGAAAAAAATATTATGTGAGTATTTATCTCAGTATTTAAGTCTTCATTTTGAAGACATGGATAAAAAGGAACAGCAATTATCAAAAAAAACTTAACAAAATAACAATACAATTTAATAGGAACAATGCGATCTGTACAAGACTTAGGTAACTCCATAATAACAATGAAGACATTTCAAAATACAACATTTGTTATTAAATTATCTATCTTTCCAGCTTTTTTTAGCGTTTGAAGAAAAAAAAGTCAAAAATCCTCATTAAATATCATAATTTACAGCAATTTATCTGCGCGGACTGCTTTAAGTATGTACATAAGTATATAGCTAAGACATTCGGAAGACGATGTTAAATGAAACAAGTTTGGAAAACGACGCATAAGGTGAGAAATAAAGAATCAAGAATGTTATTTACTTATGTAAGTAGTATTTGTTGTAAGTACTTGTCTATTAATTAGTAATTAATTTAAACATCCACATCAATTATGTATACTCCTTCTTAGAACATTGTGTTGTAGTTAAAGAATGAAACAGTGTAGGACAGAATATTCTGAATAATTTAACAACTTTGAATTACCTAACTATAATATAAGTACATAAACCTAGACCAAAAATTAGCTCTTGGGTACATACTATATTTACACGCCTGGACAACTTGGCACATTAATTTCGATACTGATTGGCACGATTTATTTACATACAATTGGCACAAAAATGAGCACTTTACCGAGACCATTGATATAGGCCATATCTCATTGAGATAAATTAATTAAAATATTTATGCCATCACTAATAAGTGAGCGTCGATCATCGATCTAAAAAAGTTTGTAATGAGAAGAGGATTGTTACTTTTCGGTATTTTAACGAAATACATTTTTTTAAATCTAAATCGACAGCATGAAGTATAGGTGTTAGTTATTTAAATTGCAATTAGTAAAAGCAAAGCTGTGTCATCCAAGGTATCGCAAAATGCGCCCGGTCCCGAATAGCTAAGACACAGAGAGCGATTCCTTATCTGACACAGCTTTGCTTTTTACAAGTGCAATTTATATTATTATATATAATAGGTTTGTATAGTGAAATAATAGGAATTAGCTGCTTTAATACTTACACGCTTGGTTTGGTCGATGCAAGTATTCAATAGTCAACAAACTATTTGAATTTCTGGTGCTACCTAACTAATTATAACATCAATCAAGCGTATTTACCTATCATCGAAGTCCGACGCAACTTATCAGCTTAGCGTAAAGGAACTTTCTTTGCGTTCGCCTCAGGGCGTCTTCAACTGTTCATGACAGTGGTCCTCCTTGTATATCCTCGTCGGCCTGCACCACCGGAGCCCTGGGCCTCGCACTCCCGTCGGACTCTGTCTATGATGTCCGCCACCAACTTCTCCTCACGGGTCCGTTTGTCGTCCCAGTTTGTTTGCGTCGGTTGCTCGGGGCATATCGGTTCCAATCCTGAAATCAGAAAATATGAAACCAATTATGTTTTTTTTAATTGCTCCTATGGCGAACTCCTTGCTACATTTGCTTGTATTTGTGATGGTTTTTTGATTGGTCTTTTTGTCAATGTCTGTCATGAGCAAGGAACATGTCAAGAGCATTTCGGTACAGTATCAATGTTTGTAGCTTTGTTTGTATCTAAGCTTAAAAAATAAAAATTCCCGTTCGTTCTTGGAATTAAAGCTTTTTCATTAGAAAAGAAAACGTGGTTTTACAGTCCACTAGTTTTCCGTCGTTTTCAGCACCTAACGATCATACTCTTAAGAAAAGACAACAACGAAGACTATTACAGACAACGACCTCTATTTTACACTAGACAGGCTGTTTAGAAAAAACGTTAAAAATATTTAGCAGTTTAAAATTTATTGTACACGTCAATAATCCGCATAATTAACCATATAATTATTATCCCTTTCGGAAAGGAATATTAATTTTATGTATTATTATACAGAAAGATACATGCCGAATCATCTTGGGCTGTCTAAAACCAACTCCTGTTTGTATGTTGTACCCGCTGGCTGGTGTTGCACCCACGGACATCCACAGGGATGTCGCAAGTTCTTTGGAGCGCCTTAAAAAGGAGATGGACGCTCGTCACCCCTTGCACCAACACATGCCAGTAGTCCAGAGGCTAAAGAGTCGGCATAACTTCGTCAAAGAGGTGTCCCCTCTTGATGGCGCAGCTAACCAAGCCCGGATAAGACTTTGGAAGGAGAGATACCCCAACATATCTCCTATTCCGCTAAAGCTCCCCCCTGGAAGTCCTTAAATAGACTGCGGACACAAGTCGGCCGAAGCAAGGAGAACTTGTACAGATGGGGTTATGTTGCGGACGCCGCATGCTTGTGTGGTGTCTCTCCACAGACGATGGCACACCTATTGTCCTGCCTTACGTGTCCCTATACCTGCACACGTGCGGACCTGTACAACGCTACTGACAACGCTCTGTCAGTCGCCGAGTACTGGTCCTCAAAAATATAACGCCAGAGTCGACACGAAAAGAAGAAGAAGAAGATTACAGATCGTGTACTCTAATTTTGGAAGAATCCAGCTAATACTTGTGAATGCTTGTGAAGTTTTGAGTATGTTCTTAACATTCGATGATATTGTATTGAAATAGATTGTACGTTAAACAATCGTTATAGCACCATCAATATAGAATGATCATTATAATTTATAATCTTGATCTACTGGTAAAAGTCAGTCATTAAAATAGTACTTAAATTAAAATTGAATTTTTACTTTACCCACTTTGTATATTTGCACTTCAAATGCAAGTAAAAAGAATTCATCCTAAGGAATATCAGAAAACCAGTAACATACCTCTATGTCCTCTCAAAGTCCGTCGCACCTCTCCACTCTTGGCAGTCTGTTTGACCGTGCTGGTCTGGTAGTTGGGGACGCTGGTCTTCGGGATTGCCATCTCAGGGTCTGGCTCCTCCTTCAAGTCAGCTGCGTGTGTGTGGGTCTCCTTCATTGCCTCTGCTTGGGAGTTGGTTAGCACTGGACTCGAGTCTGATAGTATCTCGCTGTGCCTGCTGGCTAGGTGGCCGATGTATCCTTTAAAAGGAAATAACGGTTATCTTCAAAATATTTATGTACGGGCGTCACTTCAAACAAAAGACGAAGTGACTGATGTGGTTAGGTGCAAGAGACCACGACCGTACTTAGTGTCTTATCCAATGAAGTTTCATACTTTCCTACGAGAAGCAGGAGGCTAATTCTCGTGCAGTTTGTATACAAAAAAAGTTTACCAATAAAATTTTCTTTTTCAAAGAAAATACAGTTATTGCTTTATCCGGGTCACGATTTCTATGCATTTTCATTTCTTTCGTGCGGTAGTTTTTTTTACGTGGATATATTACTTGTTTTTTTCGGTAAAACAGTGATACTCGTAATCGAATTACCACACCAAACGAAGTTCGATCATGCGAGAATCGGCCTCCTGTAAGCTCAAGTGATTGTCGTTGCGGCAGAAAAGTGCTAGAAGCAGCGAAGGACGTCCACTGACAAGATAGACAGACGACCTGGTAAAGATCGCAGGATCACACTGGATGCAGACCCCTTGTAATCGGTCGCTGTTTAAAACTGTGGGGGAGGCCTATGTTCAGTAGTGGATGTGGCTGATAATGATAATGATGACGAGTAACTTACGACACTTACGAGTTTTGTACCGTTACAGGCTCAGAGCACACTCAGAATTTGATGCAATTTTGCCTTGAAATTACACATCTCATGGACTTTAGTTTGAAAAATCGTTTAACACGTTCCGGGACACTATTCCAGGCACAATAGATGTTTTATTGTTTTCACGCCTTTAGGTGTTCACTGTCCCGGAACGTGTTAACAGTTGAGATTGTAGTAAATCCGTGAGCCTGTTCTAAACGAAAAATATTAAGGTTAAATCATTTTAATTTCCTCACCTTTTCGACTCTTGAAGAAGACCAAGCACTGTTCGCATTGAAACAATGGCGCTGGATTGAGTGGGTGTATCACATGAAGCTTGTATTTGTGTCGGTACCAGTGCGTTCTGCTTTGTAAGATCTCTCCACACAACTTACAGATCACACTGCCATCATTTCTCATCACATACTCCAATAGATCGTGTCTGGCTTTACTTGTTTCTTTCTCTTGATCTTTATCGCTATCTGCTTTGGAATTTACGTCATCAGATTTCTCCGTGAGGAAGTGCACTCCAGTTGTACTGTCCTGCGTTGTGTTGTCTACCGAGTTGATTAGTAGTTGTGTGTTGTTGTCTGTTGAGCTCGAATATTGTTCCGGATTGGACGAGTCTGATAGAACTTCCAACGTTATCACAGGCATACTGCTGTCTCCATCGTCTTCATAAATGTAGTGGAAGTCTGAAATTTTAGTATGGATGACTAAAATTATAAGTGGATATACTTAGTTTCACATAATTTGGGTACTTAGCCTTATCTACCGATTTTAGTTTTATTCGTAGCAACGTGAAATTGTTTTCAGTCGAAGTATTCTGAAACTTTACTTGCAGTCTAGGTGCGTAGTTTTCTTAGTACTTACCTGCGATAAATGCGTTCTTGTTATTAACGGGTAGAATAAAATCAGGTAGCGCATGTAACTAACACGTAGGAAATAAAATAAAGTCATTATTTTTATGTTTTATTTGGATTATTACTTGTAGTTTACATTTTCACAATTATTCAATACGACGATTGGTAAGATCTTTTTGCTTTATATTAACTAAAAACTTTATAGAACAAAATCAAATTTTTAGTTGAAATAAAATCTTGTCCCCTTCACATAAATTTAATGTTAAAGCTCTGATGTTTTCAACGATATTAAATCATATGCCTTACTAATAGAGTCAGTTAAACTGCGGTAGTACTTTTGTTAATATTGTTACAAGACTATCAAATATCTAACGGTCTTATTTATCTACTATAAACCATTACAACATTATAGGAAAAGTCGAAACGATTCAATAATATGGCATTTTAATATTTATGATATATTTTTACTGAATAAGCCGACCATTCCTATTTATAAAACACAGCATAATAGTAGGTAAATGAAGGAGACACAGTAATAATGCCTATTAGTATCTTATTTAACGTAAAATACCTTTATTTATACGTAAATTCGAGTGGTGGCAGAAATAATATATAAAACATTAATTAAGATATTGTTAATGTGCATTATAATATTTTTTTATCTACGTATAGATTATTTATTGTTTAGTTTCAGTAAACTATCAATTTAATAGAATATAGAAAAAAATCAACACTTGCATATAAAATTGCACTTCAAAATGAATTAAAAGTAAGTATAAAATAAAAAGCTTAATACCTCTAGCGAGCTTTTTGCTTAGCGTTTACCACTTTAAGAAAAAATAAACAGTTTACAGATACCTTTTATCGTTAGAATTATGGGATATTCTCCTTCTTAGATAAGGAATATAGTTTTTAAAATGAAAGAAGTCAGCAATCACCAAACATGCATAGATAAAGTACGAAGTAACATGGATTAAACATTATTGTGTATTCTAACCGTTCCAAAGCTAATTGCTAGCAAGTATTTAACAATATTTTCCGTCGAGGTACCTCGTTTTTCACCACCCCTAGTCTTACATTTACAGTGTCATAAATATTCCATATTAACTTGGCATTAGTATTTGCAAAAATTTCAAATGAAGATACATACAAGTATGTAAAAATAACGAAGGCACCCATCTTCTAATACTTTGTGCAATTTTTCTTTAATCATTTCAAATGTGCTGCCTGGCAGCTATTGTCAAGAACAGGAAATGTAAGAATTATAATAACTCAACAATGAATATGATAGCCAACTTAGTTAGCACTAATATCACAAAATAAAATACTACAAAAGAAGAAATAAAAAAAAACGTAAGTAAGATAACATTTCACCACTCTGAAAGAAACAATTTCCAAGTTCGAGAGGCTAAAGGCCTTGTACTTTTAATAAGATAAACAGAGCAGTGAGTCAGAATAACCAATAAAATAAGAAAAAAATACTATTGAAGTTCGCGAAAAAATTTGAACTTGCTTCATACTTTGTGCGATCGACTGGCTCTGACGTAACTACTTAAATAAAAAATCACACTGTAATTATTGTTAATACCTTCTTGGTGACTAATTAAATCTAAAGTGATTCAAATGATACACCGTAAAATTATTTATCTACAAGAATGTGATCTATGAAAAACTAATTAAACTTAACCATAAACTATATCAAACGATGTGCGCTAAATTTTAAAATACAAAAACTCAATTTAATGAATATTTTAAGTAGATACAATATTATGTGGTATAACTATAAACTATATTTAATGCTTCGAAACTAAACATAAATTGCTCTTATGTAATCATATACTTTTCCCAAACATGAACTTATTATTAGACGTAGATTAGTAATATAATCTTTCAAAAATGAACTTATTTCAAGTGAACATTAGTTATTACACATTTAACACTAACAATTATTATTTCCTTATCAATGGAAGAACTGCTGATTTCGTTATGGGTTCTAGTCTCACCTAGAACGCTCTCATATCAACTAATTATACCCTATGTGAAATAATAAGAGTTGAGACGGTTTATCATAAAATATACTCGTAATATTGTGCTATGGCACTATTTAATTTAAATGTTAACATCGTTTATGACATTTCTCAAATTATACACTTATATTTTTTCTAACAATAATATGAAAATAGGTACAAGTCATAATATAGGCTCACTATAACTTATCATCTCATTATAAACTTTAAAATTTGAGGATATGAAAGTAAAGTGAAATCTCTAAGCTTCCCAAAGGTTTCAGGGATAATAGCATTGAAGATATAAAATAATTCTGAGAAATGATTATGATAGTGGTATAACATCTGATGAAAATTCTAAGATTGAGAAGACAGGTAAATGTAATACAGTCTTTGGTTGTTGTCTTGCGGTAAAATTGATAACTAGACATAATAAGAAGAATAAACTCTAATAAAACGGAACTGTTTCAAATAATATAAGTAACCTCTATAGATATAGGCTTATAGAACTGCAAACAGAAGGCACTTCTCAGACTCGTACAGCACCCTAGAAACCTAAACATTCTATAAGTTTAATATAATTTTAACGCTGTATTTATTGCGCAACTGGCCTCAACATATTGTATAATTATTGTCTATTATTTGCACAACCATACTTTAACCAGTATAAACATAATGAGCTCTAATTATGTAACAAACGTTAGATATTAAATGCATAACAGTATCATTGGAAATATTTAAATACGTACATAAAGTGTACTACATGAAAATTTTTCTCCAAAAATAGAACAATACTACTATGAAATCCGAATCTTTATAATAGATTTCTATAATAAAACTAAAATAGAAGGTAAAGTTATAGGCGTTTGCAAAGGCACTATATTATTATATTAAGAGTTCTCCTGGAATTGATAATACTTAGTACCAAAGTCACTTAAGAGTCAGTCAAACTTGCGTGGGGTCAGGCGAAGAGTGCGTGGGCGTGGGGCCGCGCGGCGAGGCCGAGCCCATGGCGTCTATCTTCAGTGCGGGCGGCAGCTGCCCTTCCATCCCTGGTAATATAAAAAACGCATTCGGCGCGTACACACAATCTTTGGGCACGTAGCAATCGTGCGTCGTCTTCATGTGGTTCTTCATCTTGTCCGGCCTAGAGAACTCTTTGCAGCACACCGGGCACGGGAACACTTTCCTCTGCTGCCCCTCGTGGTAGAGGAACGCGTGCCTCTGGAATGAATATTTGTTTTTGAAGGTTTTCTGTATGTTTTCTTTTGCGCACTCCGTGCACTGGTAGACGCCTTCGTTCACCGACGCGTATCTGAAGAGGTTGAGCCCTCTGACTGACATTTCGGTGAGTTGTTCGGCCGGGTCGTTCGATGCGGAGTTGGCTCTTCTTCTTATCCGCCTTCTTATCGAGGGCCTTTGCATCTGGTTGCCGCCGGCTTGTAACGTGTTGTTGTTTAAAGAGTCATTCTGGTATTCGCTAGAAGTGGAAGCCTGGGTTGCTGGGTTGATCCGGATTTTGGTTTGCCCATCGTGAGACGGTGATTGCTCGTATTTTATATCTTTGTTTTCTGAATCGGGTGTGCCACGTCCTGTAAGCAGTAAATCAATTGCATCATGATTGTACTCGATTTTAATAACGATTAAGCTTCATAATAAAAGATAACTAATTTTAACAGAGCCAAACAAATAGTGAAGAGGCAGGGGTACTGTAGGAAACGTGAGCAAACAAAAACCAACAACGAAAATATATTAAACCTTTATTTGTTCAAATCAAATAATAAAATGACGAAATAATTACAACATAATTCGAAAAGGCCAAGTACCTACACGGACAAGACATATTTCATCTTAGGTTTTGTCATAAGTTATAAGTAACTAAAAGTCAAGTAAATAAATAAGTAATAGCACCGTCTACACGTTTGGATATCTCTGAAACAAAACAGCGTACTATGTTTATGCTTTCGTCCGTGTATTTGGTTCGTAAATAAACAGTTAAAAACTACGAACAAAATAAGTAGATATTACAATTTGATTCTTATTGAAATAATAACGCTGATCTACCTGATGAAATGAATGGATGGAGTGGTTGCTTGTATTGATGAGATTTGAACAAGTAACTGTAGCAAAGTTAAACTTCTTAATGAAACTATTTAACCTAGACATAATTTATTAATTGAATAAATTAAAAAATAAAATAACAAAAAAGAACAGATTTCACTATGATATAATAGGACTCAAGTGTTTGCATTTGGAACTATTTCGGCAAGTTCAGTAGTAGGTACATTATTACAAAAATAACACTTCAGTTAACTTAGTTCATAAGATCACAAAAGGTGGGTTTCATAGTTGAAAGAGAGTTTAAACTGAGTTAAACAATTGTATAACTGACATATAAGTATTATGAGAAGGTTGATAACTTAATTGACTTCGTAAGAGAAGGTAGATAACTCAGCTGCCTTTATTATAGAAAGTTGATAACTCAGCTGCCTTCATAATAGAAGGTTGATAACTCAGCTGCCTTCATTATTTGAAAATAGGAAACAGAACGTCCAGATTAAACTGAACAAATCATAAATTGATAGCCTCGTAAAATTATCATTTGGATTCTTAATATTGCATTAATGTTTGATTTAAAAAATAAAAATACAAAAGCAAACAATTTGTACTGGACCAAAATACTTGTTCATCGCATAGCATCATTTTGAGCAACATAGAAAGCATATTATTATTGTATCTAGCTCTAACCACACCGACTACTAAACGAAGATTAGTATCGTAGGATAACATACCTGATCAGTCCTCTCGTCGTGACTAATAAACATTCTAAAGTTTAGAAAATTCACTCGATTGTTAACAACACTATTTTATGTCTATTTAAATTATAAATAACTTATCCTTTACACTATTCTTTACTAATAACCCGTGTTGTTACTTTGCTACGATAATAACATAAAATTATTTTATAAGTTTTTTTTTCAAATGTCAGCGTTCTCATCGTTGCTACGAATATCACCAGTAACAATAAGAAATTATCTAAAAATTATTAACAATAATTAAGCTGCCTGGATTCGGCAACTTTAGATGTTATATTATTCACTCTTAATTTATTCTACAATATTCATATATTAAATTTAGAGAGTGGTTCAACAGTGAAATACATAAATTTAACCATAAGTACATAACAGATTGTTATAAGTATAAACAACACAATAATATAGTCACAAACATAAAGGAAATAAACAAGGGTGTTGAAGTAACATAACAGAACAAAAATATTAAAAATTGAAATAGTTCATATTTTGCTGTAACTTTTATTATTTTCTTTAAAGATTCTAAAAATAGTAATTAACGCCTTATTGTATACCAATGTATCTTTCATTAACAAATGATTTAGTATTTCTATTATCGTGTAACTTTCATTTCTAAATATATCTAAACTTTACTCTTTGCATCTGCTATTGTCTAAGTGCAAATAACAAAAAATATGATTTATTAACATTTGGCTAGAGACTATTTCATATCGTTATTTGTGTGAAGTTAATCCATAATAAGTAATATACCATTTAACGAATCTATCTGCAAGTTCCAAAAATCTATGAGGGTATTGTAAATTTTCAATGAACTACTGAATATTTTCGTCTTAACACAGATTTTACACCCTATTTAATTTTTGTCTTGGCAAGAGATTGGCTGGCTGTTCAAAGTTTTTCACACGCATACAAGGGTACAATAAGATCAAAATATTGATGTTGCATACGTTACAGCGACATAATACCCTTAAAGAAAATTATGCCTCGCGATAGAAGTAAATAAATAGATGTATGAAGCTGCACATGAGTTATTAAAATACCACTAGATTTAGCAACATACACAATAAGTTGGCTTCAAAGTATGTTCTGATGAATTTAATAATTAATAATCATAATAGTTCATTGAAAAATTTACAATAGCATTTGTACCTAATTCATTTATTATTTAATATCAGTATGAGTAATCCCTTATTTGGTTTTAGACAAATATATTGAACTAATTCTTTTGTAATTATCGTGTAGATAATAATCGTACATTTAAAACATTTCATTTGAATTTTCTTAAATACGATTGGGTCATTCTTCATTTTATTGATGTTATAAATATTTTAAGTGTAGAAACATGGGTACAAACGAACGTAGTTAAAATTTGAACATGAATATTGAATTGCATTCTTATTTCATCGTTAAAATAATTATGTCTGAACTTTAAATATCCGATTTCTTCCAGGAAGTCCCATTATTTAGCTTTGACCTAACAATATGTGTCTTAATAGATGATGAAACGGAATATCTCATTGGATACTTTTAAATATTTTGTATATTTAACACAACAATATTAACAAACAATATAATATATATTTAAAGGGACAATCCATTACAGTCACATTAAATGTGACGTATTCTTAAGTATAATTTAGCACCAATAGATGATATAACACTCAATAAATAATATTTCATCAATTATGTAAATATGAAACCAATGAAGGTAAATATAATTAATTTTACAGATATTTTAAATAAAACAATATTTTCGAGAAGGTTAAGTAGAGATAAAGAATAGAGATAAATTTGAATGAGTTAGCTTAGGCACTGGCTAAATTGACTATTTAATGAGTAATAGATTCCTGAAACTTCCCATAATAGCCTCACATTAATTAAGCCTAAATATCCCCTTTAAGTACCTATCATTGCCAAGGTAAATTTCATATAAAGATTATGAAAGGTAGGTACAATAAATTCGTTTTTTTTATGAATTTACAGTCTTAATATTGATTACCAAGACCTAATTGCCTCGAAAAGTCATAGGTATTATTTTATTAATTTCATAAAACATTTAAATTTTGACATTTCCAAATAAAATGGGAAACATGAGATGATGTTCTTATTATAAAATTTATATTTAACTACTTGGGCCTAAGGTTTCTAAACTTCTAAGGAAGCTTCTTACAGTAGATGTAAACTCTGAATAATGAAAATAAATAATACATAACATTCTTTGACATTTCTTATGTTTCTAATAGTAGTTAATAAATATATAACTTATGATTATACAAGTAAAGGCACACTAATAGGCAAGCGTTCCCTGGACCTACATTTCTTTATACTGGAAAGATTTGGTTTAAGGGTCAACAACGTAATGTATTGAAGTAAGTACTACTAAAATTAGTTTCATGGTAATATATTATATTCACGCACATTACTCATACCGTTTTAATCATTTTATATATATTTTTTTCATTGAAGAATTGTGTCGCTATCGATATATGGAAGACTACTTTTGCCTCTAATTTTAACTAAATAATTTATAAGTACCGTGTCTTATTTAATAATTAAGGCATTTGATTTCTACTAAAATAGAATGTACAATAATCATCTCATGATTCCAGATATTTATAATCATCTTTCAAAGCACCTTGCTAAGATCACTTTTACAACAACACACTGTTGTATACATTTTATATATTTATTTACATTTTGTAATTTTCAACATTTATAACACACTTTTATAATGTACATATCATTAATATTGTATAATCTCCTATAACTCGAAATTGGGGGTGTGCTGTTTATTAGGCCCACTACATAGCAAAGTTTCTCGTATGTAGCGGTTGTCAGTTATAATTTGCCGTGTGCTATTTTTCAGTATATTTCAAAATTTTGTTCAAATTCTACATAATATTGTCTTTGACAGATACTCATCAGGTTATTTTCTACAAATGCGCAACTCATTCCATAAATTAAAAGAAATATTTACCTAAATCTTACTCATAATGACAGACATTTAAATATAATTTTTTTTTAGACATAATGTTAACTGTCACGATGATTTGGGGCTCTGTTTAATAGTAAAGGAACTGAACTTTTATTAAGTCTATGCTAAAATTTCGCTGTATAGTGAGATTTTTATTAGCTATAACATTATATTTCACTATCCTGAGTTACACGCTGTGGAAGAGTATCGCAAACAAAACAATTTCATGCTAAATAGAAATAATTTTCACATCCGTGTAGTAAGCATTGTGAGGTATTTTGTTAATCTTGTTTTACGATACTCATCAGTCGTTCTACGTTTTACATCGTTATTTATACATATTTGAATAGCATAACATTTACAACCAAATATTTCAACATTGATAAAATATTTTAAATTAATCTTAACAATTCTAGAAAATATAATCATAGCCTGTGTTGAGTTCAACTTCAAAGAAGTTATTCATCATTTACAACTAAGATCACTAATAAGGCAAGTTAAATGAAAATGCATTTTACACCACTACACAACGGCCGTTTGATATCAAATCTTTTTGCTGAGCTTTCATTAGCCTCTTTAGCTCTTTAGTTAATGTGCGCTCACTGTTGTCAGTTGCACTATTTTAAAAAGACTGTGCCATTGTTTATTTTCGTTCATAACTACTAACTTATCACTAATTAATTCAGTTCAATGAGAATTGTATGTAAGTAAGTGATTTAAATATTCAGCACGTAACAAGTAGTCAAATTGACCACTTTGATTTTATAATCACCATGAGTAGTTACTTTGTACCCTGAAAAATTTGTAAGTAATAAAATTAAGTAACAAGTAAGTGCAAAATAACAAGTAAATTATAGAAAATTTCAAATCTCTTTTAAGGTCAGCACTCTGAGAAACAAATGGAACAAACATAAATAGTAAATGTAACAACAAACGATATTACAATATCAACAAACTTATTGATATAATAAGTTATTCTTGAAACTTAGAGCTCGAATGCTTACTCAATCGCAAATCTACAATTTACCTACTATTTAGAATTCATTAATTTATAAACATAGGCCTAATGATCCTACTTTTCATATTAATTTAATCAGATCTTTAAAACATCCGTCAATATGTTACTGAGTATATGCCTGTAGTCGATTAAGACTCTTGCTTAGCCATTTGCTCGTTGGCATTTGGTTGATTTTTGTGTATAATTTTTAGATGCGCAATCATGTTATCCTTTCGGGTGAACTCTTTGAAACAGATCGGGCACGGAAAAACTTTAACGTCTTTCTTGTGAGAAGTGACATAATGCCGACAGAAGTTGCTGATGTGTGTGTACACCCTCGCACAAATTTTACATCTGAATACATTTTCTCCTTCTTTGATACAGTAATCCCTCACGGACTCGTTTGTTTCCTCGTGATAGTTCCCTACGCTACCAATATTATTTTTCCTAATCGGCGAAGGGAATATGCGATGTTCCCAATTAGTTTGCCCTAAATCAGGAACGTCGTTGTTAGCCAAGTTTAAGTTATTTTGTTCTAATTCAGCGGCGAACAGTTGAGTGGCAAGAGCTGGCATGAGAACAGTTTCTGGTGGGTATTTGTCAAAAGTGTTAAGCGCGGGGTTTAGATTAGAAAGACCAGAGAGCTGATTGAATAGGCTTCGGGCTCTAATTTTTGACATTTGGGGTAGTATTTTTTTACTATTCTTTGGCTTTAAGTTACGACCTAGTCTGTTTTTATCGTCTGCGTCCTTGATTGGGCCATCTTGCGAGTTAGAATTTTCGCGACTCCGATCGGGATTGTATTTGTATTCGATGGGTTCATTGTACCCGTCAGTGGTGTCGGCTGCAGGTTCCTGCTTTATGGATCCGTTTTCAATAGATAAAACTGGTCCGTTAGCTGGGTAGTTTTGGTGTGATTCCTCTTTTGGTGGTTTTTCAGGATCTGAAATATGAAATTTCAGGTCTCAGTCTACGATTTATATTTTATTGTTATTTGATTTGATTAATTAATTGTTGTTTTTTGGAAATATTTTAGCATAACTGCTAAATATCGAGATAAACGTTTAATTATGCAGGTATTTGAAGTAAATAATCATTACTAAAATATTTCCAATTGCTTTTGTGAAGGAAAGCTATTGGGAATAAGCCTTGTTTGTTTCCCTTTACTCGTTTCATTAAATAATATCTTTGTAAGGAAGCTTTAGTAGACAGAAATAATAACTCAAAACCCATAAAGGACCACACCGAATTCGCCCCTGGCCATTCCTCTAATAGCTCTCCCCGAAAGCAGAAAAGCAAGCAATAGTTATTGTTGATTTATAGAAGAAATAAGCATCTGTTACTCGAATATATCAAAAATAATTTGACAGATTATCACTTACCCCTTTTGAATAAACTTTAAATATTATAAATAAAGAACGTAATACGTATGTATTATACACTTCACTTAATCACTTTTACCGAAAAATCCTAACATCAAAGCTTATATCCCATTAGCTTTTCCCTTATTTATTTTCTTATAAAATTTACTTTTCTTGAACCGTGTTAGATCATTGGAAAGGAAGATTAATAGTATATTTACAAAAGATAAGCAAATATCTCCTTAAACATCCTCATCAGTTTTTAATGTACAGAAATCTAAGTCACAATCATTCGGGTTCATTTGATCTAATATCAAATTGGTTTTTTGGACGGATTCTAATATCTAAACTGTAACCGAATAAACTACGAAGATAAATAAACAGGGTTGCATACCTGCAGATTCGGAGTCTTTGCCGGTCTGAGCTTCCGTCGATTGAGCGTCATCGCCCTCGTCAATCAACAGAGCCTCGCCTGCTTCCTCGCCGCCAGATGTTGCACCATCTTCAGTATTGTTGTAACCATCCATGGACATTTTCACTTCAAGCATTTCGGGTGATCCTCTAACGAGTTGGTCTCCCGGCCTATTGGAAGACGCGTGTGATGCCGATTCCGGTATAAATTCTCCCGGTGGACTCGCCGCTGTATTTAAAGCGTCACTAGAGCTTCCACTTAGCTTTCTAGGTCGACCTCTTTTCCTTTTTGGTTGCATTAACGCATTGCCCAATAAAGGCATTAACAAATTTGGAGGCGCTCCACCACTGGGCATCCCAGATGCAGGTCGCTTTTGATGCATGTACGGATGTATCCTGTGTAGTTGGGGCGGAGGCGTGTGAGCTGTTGTGTTCGTTTGCTGGTGTTGGATTAGGGAGTTAGTGAGAGCTGGAATATCACATTTCTCCTCGTTCACTTCTGTAAGGCCTTTTATCCTCAGACTTTCGGCGACTTTCAGAAATGCTGTTAGTCGTTCCTGATCGACGCTCACCTCACCTCTGTACATGAAGTCTAATAAACTTTTCATATCTGAGTAAGGTACATCTTTCAGTATAACAATGGGATGTTTTTCCTGATGATTGACAAACAAGGCTTGGAAGTAAGGACTACAGGCTGACAGAACCATTTTGTGTGCTTTTAGCAACTGGCCGTCAACTGCGAGCGTCACGTCTGTGAACGTCTCCGCGTGTAAAAGTTGGTCAAACACCGACAACATATTCGATTGGTGGTTGTTCCACCTCAAGCAAAATCTTTGCGTCGCCATCTTTTGTTTTTATATTGTTCCTTCTTTGGAAGATATGATCTTTACCAGTCAGGGCTTAAAAGCTAATACCAACAATATCTCAATGTATACATAAGTATTCTCTATGTTCCACGAACAATACAACAAAACTTCAACAATATATAATTACTTTACTTTTTGAAAGCCATTTTCATTATTCCTAATGCTAGTGCATTTTGTGTGACGGGCGCGGGAAACCTGAAAACAAAGTAATATTCGATGCTTTAACTGAAAAGAGACCAAGCAAATAATATACACCATAGCATTATAAAAATTAAAAGTTATAAGAACGAAGTGTTATGACATAATTTTTCTAGGCTCATTATAGTCATAATAGATAAAATCATATTTCAAATAGAAATATTTGTATACGACATGCCTGCAAAATCAGGTAAATTTCAGCAAAACTAATTGATAATGTATTTTAATTTGAGAAACCTTGGTGACTATTTACATTTACATACAATCATAGATCGGTTTTCAGCAAAACAGAAAGCGCTATAAATGTGATTTCTCTACTTTCATGTCAGTCACTGTGTGATTACAACATTAGATCGGTATAACGTCTGGCTGTGATTCTGTCACGCTATTATCCTCTGAGAGAATTCACGCGATATTCTTTGCAAACTCCTCATTAGCTGACTTCGTGAGATATTTTTTCTTTTCATAGTCATTGACCATCCCAAAAAACTTCTTTATGTTAAGTGATGATGAATAACAATCGATCAAAGCGTTGTGGATTTGCCAATAGGTATTTAAAAATAAATAATATCAATCAAAAGACATTAGATAGGTTACCTTTACTTAAGGTTAGTAGGTAATGTAGTACCGACTGGTGCACTAGAATCTCGTATAATTGGAGAATATTCAGAAAATCTGCGTTTGTCTCAAACTGGATAATTGTAGTTTATAATATTAGTGCATCACGAAGGACTAAGTTAAAAACCAACATGAATGAAAGAATAAGGTTTAGTAATTTTATAAAAATCTATAAATGCTCATCCCTAAATATTAAAAAATAAATGCTATTATTACTTAAATTCAAGCCCATCATTCGTTCATCAATGTGCACTATGTGAAAACTTTGCTAAAATAAATAAATAATTACTAATTTACACCCAAATAAACAACAACGAGCAGGTTTAACACCTTCTAGGAGGTTTATTTTGATGGTTCCGTTTTTATTAATTATCTTCAGTAGATGTTTTGTTTACAAATTGCCAATGCCAATGTTTTAAGTCACAAAATAATTCTTGTATCAGTAGTTATTAGTAGTCTTCTAATCAATATTGTAGATAGTTTTGGTTCCAGGCACCGCGCATAGATGGCGTTAGTTACACCATTCACAGTTCACAAGTGCCATGTGATCGAAAACAACAGACTGGGCAGTCTTACGAAGGTATATATGGTGTTGTTGATTAAATGTTCCAAGTACAGCTCTGTATAATCTTAACCCCATAAACGTTTCAATATTGCATTCATTATTTGAATTTTTTTAATATGTTTTATTTTCCGTTTTGATTTAGGTACTTACTTGATGGCGATGCTAGCATTTTGTAAAAATAAGTATTTTACAAAATCCTTAAGTCTTATAACGAACCTTTTTATTCAGTTCAGTATCAGATCAGTCAAAAAAAAACAAATAAAACTGTTTTAAAACTGCGAATCGTAAAATTATTGTGGTGGATTTATAAATATATAATTAATTATAAATATTAATTAGTGCTTTAAAAATCAGCGTGTACTAATAAAATATCATCCTCTAAGTATTATTAAGAAGGTAATTTTAATGACTTTGACAATACATTCTATTTATGTCTAAAATGTTTCTACTGGGATTCATCGAATGAATTCAATACCTAATTTAATCAAGGTTAAAAAAATCGAGGGCGCCTCTAGCGGCGGGAGGCAAATCTGTGCAGCACGGAGCGCACTGCAGTTATAGGATAACATCCATGTAACTACTGCCCGCCGTCCCTACATACATATACGTATTATCTTCACATGACATTGGACGGGCCATTTCAAAATAAATCATTTTCCCCTTGGCGACAACATTTTCACATAAATAAATCGCACAGCCAGAAGTAAATTCTAATCAGACTCCTATTGGAATCGGAAAAATATGTGTTTATTCATACAACACGATTATTCTCGTCACATTCACAGGTACCGACTGCTGACCACTAACGTTATCGCGGTATAAACGGGCGCTCAAATTATTACTACGCACCCAGCCGAGCGCGTTACATTACGTCATCACAATGGCATTATTACCGACGATATCCACATTAATTCGGCCGATACGACGAGATAAGCACCGTTTCAATACAATTATATCACTGCACTAACATAATAGAACATACCACACGTATCTGCACCACAATCAACTCGACCCTTTTATGGGAGTGAGGTTCAGCCCTTCCGCCATAGTCCGAGTCCGCGTTTACGTCGCACCCCGCTCACCCGACGACTGACGGCCGAGCCCGCAACCCCGCGCTGCGAACGCCGACTCGCTCCGCGACTCGAATATCTCTCACAAAAAAATACGTCGTCATCATCGAAATGGCGGCAGTGGATATATTCAGCGCAGGGTGCACACTAAAATATTGATTTATTGAAATTTATTGATTTCCTCTCTCTACAGGAAGATCGCCCCTAGCGTTTACCGTTCGCTGAATTTCAAGTAACATTTTAGTAACATTCCGGGGTGCGATATGGTTTTCCTATGAGCTATCGTTTTTTTTTCTGCTCTAATATTTCAGAAATCAGAGACATAGCTATCCACGTACCTACATTAGTTCGGATGTCTTCTTATCTAAGTATTAGTGTTTAATGATAGGGGTGAGACCGGTAGATGATAGTGACGAACGTCACCAACGAAGCGAATTCGATCTATTTTAATCAGCCAATCATATAAATTTGCATGACATGTCAGTCACAGCCAGATAATTATCCTGTTATTAAAATAAGTCGTGATAGAGACGTTTATATTCATTAAAGATGCAAAGTAAATCTTTGGACTTTATTAACTAATTTTAGTATTCATCTAATTATTCAGAATGAAATTATTTTTGCCGGTGCATCGGAGGATAGGAACAATCTGGAAAGTTTCGAGAGCGTTATTATCGACCTACCTTGACATTAATGTGTTGGAGGGATGAGTTTTCCACGTGAAAATCATCAATCCATTCGTGTTGTCGCCATGTCAGCAGCGTGCTCCGTCTCTGTTTCGCGCGGGCGGGGTTGCTAGGACGCCCTCCTCGCGCGACCGTGGCCGGAGATGGCCGATCGCTGCCACTTTTCGCAACCGAATCCACCCGAGTCCGCACGGAAAATAGAACGCGGGGCGCACTCGTGATTTTTAGATTTTAAAAAATAACACTGCTTTTGAACACTTCAGATTTTGTTCCAACGTTCGAAAGTTTTAAAAACTTTTTTGAAATAAACTCTTCACTTCCATATTTATTTTTTCCGTTCCAATTAAAAGTTCGAAGGATTTCAGGATGTTAACAAAAATCCGCGCGCGATGTTGTTACTCGGAAGTGTTTTTAATAAAAATGGCCTGCTGCCTCGGCGGGAGGAGTGGCAATGGGCAATGAGGTCGGTACCCTCTCTCTGGCACCCGCGCGTGCCCCTCCCTGCCGCTTCGCTCCGGCACAGGGTTAGAAAGTTTCAAAAGTGAATCGTGGAAAACGAACAGTAACGTCCCGGGTGCTAAAATGCGTGACGCGGAGTTTCGAGGACTCCAAGGGACTTAGTCATCCCTCATTCGGTGGGAGGATATTTAAAATAAGTTGACATTTTAGTCATCATCAGGGTCGAATGCGGGCAAAACCCACGACCGTCCTAAAGGGTTGACTGCGCAACATATTTGCAATAATGATTCATCCACCCAACTCTGCATAAAAAACAACGCACACGGATTTAGATATTTGCAGGAGCAGCCAAGGTCAAGTTAAGACAGTATCAAACAGCCGGATAACCTCTGGCATACAAAAACATAAACTTTGTCCTCTTTCGGCATTTAGCCCCTATTTAAAGATCGGCACAAATCTGGTTAGTACCTAAATATGACTATAATATATTGTCGGATGGGTAGCATCAAGAAGGGAAGATCGTAGGTGTTTACTCTACCTAGGTAGAGACCTAGACCTAGGTTGGACTTGACTATGATAAACTATACATTATTTTACTTTGCACGTATTTACTCGGACCAATTTCCTACCTAAACGGGGCTCTAAAAAGATTTCGGATTTTGAAGTTTGAAATACAAAATATGTGTAGGTACAGGAATTACACACAAAAACAATGATTTTATTCATTTTAGTCAAACTAAAATACCTATGGGTTTTCCTATAAAACTAATTAGTGCTGGAATATTTCAATTTGACTAATCATAAACTAGTAATAATTTGTGTTACTTTACTAATGAACTGTGTTAACAAATTGCTAACAGGTCTTAAATTCATAATTACTATCTTTAGTCCTAATTATTTGCATTAATAGGAAACCAAGTTCAAGTCCCACTTTTAAGGTATGATGTATAATTATAAGTTTATCATGAATTGATAATATGACTAACGAAATTGTTTAATTTATAACGAAAGAAATTATTTCTGCATTATTTACCTAATTAATTATCTGCAATCTGTACATAGTATTACAATATTTAATGTTGACGTTTTGTTACGGAGTTACTCAAAGCGCTAAAGTTAAAACTGTTTTAAATATATTAATAATATAAGAACCTACCTGCCTGTACATGAAAACCATTTAAGGAAAACTTTATGAACTTTCCTATCCACCTGCTCATCAAATCAATCAAATAATCAAAAGGCCGTGTATAGAACATAATTTGTGTCGATATCGAGAAAGTAAGCAAGTAATAACACCAGTATTATGGATGATAAAATTGTAATAATAAGTAAGAATATATAAATGTAGGTGCTTTGTAGACAAAAAGTGAAATTTACTTTAGTTGGACTTAAGACGAATGTGCAATTGATTTGTACAATTTAATCATATTTCGTTGGATCAGACTTTTTATTTCATCGTGTCGAATTTTGCTAGGTAATAGGAGATCGGATTACAACTGGCTAATCGATTGATTTGTCGTGTAATGTTTTACGTAACAAGGATGGGGGCCTCCTCTTATAAAAATATTATGTATTGCTTTAGTTCGGAAGTAGTGCAGTACTTATACTATACTAGGTAATAATTTAAATAGAGCTCATGACCCTACAATGTAATACTTTATTTCTTTAAAACAGACTGGTATTTGAGCCACGTTACATGTGCCTGTCTGTATTACAAATAACTAGTACTTTCCTTTCTAGATGTCATCAGATATAAATTAAAATAACAAAACAAAAACACAGTCAGTTAAAAGTAGTGTACATTTTTGAAGATTGAAGTTAAATAGAGCCCTAATTAATTTAAAGACTTACTATTTTTTGATAGGAAATCAGAATTATGTCTTAGATATCAGCTCTACTTTACTACAGCATCTTAACGTTTTACCCTCGTTTTTCTGTTCTGTGGTTCTTCTGCTGTAACTTAGAACCCGACCCAAAATAGTGCTACTTCGAAGTTAGTTCCAATCTATGAGTGTGTCGGCAAAATTCCTGTGTAGTGTTATCAGGACACTCCCACCCTGATGAACCAGATGAGCGGTTGAGCCACTAGGTGGACCTGTCGCCTGTCAATCAGCTACCCTTATCATCTCTGCGTTTTGTCCTGTTTTCTAAATTATTTATGTACTCATATTTGGTATCCTCAATAATTGGCTGGTATGTGGCTATTAAATCATCATTCTGAAAGAAATGAAATGAGAAAACAAACGCTTTGTAAAAAGTACTTGTAACATTTTATTAATATTTTGTTTTTCAATGTTAGACAGAAAATGCTACATTCTGAAATTAAGTATGTCTCACTGAGAAGTCGAAACTTAGGTCGTAACTTTGCGATTTCTTAATCTGTGAAATGTTCCTTACCTCCGGTTAGGTACTACGTTTGATCTTATAATGTCTTCTATTCAAAATACTTTGGATCGTCCTAACTAAATTGTGTATTAAATTAAAAAATAAACCTACAATCTACTTAGCATACGCTCATAGACAACCATCGATCACGTTTCCGAAAATTGCAACGTACCTGCCTATCATCGCTACGTATTTTCTCATCCATAAATCGTTATAAGTATTTATCTCTATCCTGTAACTGCATATAAACTCGTATTGAGGGCACGTTGGATATTTAGCACCTGGATATCGATTCGCCGGGAGCGGCTATAACTCTGACCTGACCTGGGTCATCGTGCCAGTGTTAGCTGAAGTCCTTACAGTGGGCGCCCTAGTTTCGCGGCATGAAAGCCAGCACTTTACTAACAAACATGGCCTGGAATAAACCTGGCTAGTATCCTATGTTCGGAGCGAATGTGGGTCACGGTTTTTATGATGCTTCGACTGCAATATGACGTTTTCGATCTGATGACGCTGCCGTTTAGATTGAGAAGTGATAGATGCATTGGGGGTTCGCTGTATAAATACGGTATGTATGTTGGGTTTTGCTTACTATGAATACAACTTTTTTTAAGACACAGAATACCGAGATTTTGTATGAGTATCTAAATATGTTATTTTTACATCGTAAAGTAAGTTAAGTAAGGCTTAAAGAAAGTAGTACAGTTTACAATGAAAATGTTTTTATGTTTATGAGGTCTCCTTTAAAAGGCTTTATGACTACTTCTATATACTCGTATGTAGACTATTACGTCCTTCGTTCTACTATACCTATACTATGACGACTGCTCGCCTGGTTTATTAGGAGGTATACTAAATATTTTTTTTACGACTTTTTCAATTCTTAGTAAGTATAAATAAAGATCTGTCTTACTAAAGTTTCTTAATACCAAATTATGGAAAAACTACACACTTTTATTGTGATATCGTACAAACTCCTAAATATAGAGGTGTAGATCCAGACAATATTTTCCTTGGCTTTTCGATTCCTAATTACCGAAATTTTTACAGGCTTTTCATCTAAAGTTTTCAGTGTATAGAATAATAATTGACCAGTTAATATTTTTTACATGTTTACGTAAATAAATATATCTTATCTTATCTGCCCAGTTTCTATCCTTTACATAAAAAGAAACGTATGGGTGAAGTATTAGCTAGTGATATGAGGACCTTTATTGTTCATGCTGACGTTATATTTATAATAATAACGTAAAGTGAGTGTTTTTAGGAATTATCTCATATGATTTTATTAACTAACAAATGTAATTACGTGATAAATATTTCTTTGAAGCGTTATCTTTTGATTGCACAGGAAATTAATTACGTATCTTACGGAAAGCCCCACGGGCTAATCATAATTTACTATTGATAAAAAAAACTTCTGACGTGATTTATCAAATAAGCTCGATATCAGTTTCCATCCGTAGACACCGGAGCTTCCTCATACCTCTGTTCGATGAATAAGCAAAATCTTTGTAACGGCAGAGAGCGGCAACTAACTGTTAAAACTACGCGGTAAAAGCTACGAACAAAAAGAAATCCTTATGCTTTCACAGACATGCACCATAGTGCTGGGAGCCTCGGTTATTCAAACATTCATGTTTTATGTCCACGTGAAGCTTAGCTTAACCTAAATTTCTCCAGGACCGTCGGCGGTGCGTTTGAGTTTAATTGTCTAGTCGTCAATCGCTAGTTAAGATTTATCTGCTTTGTTCCACTTGACTCTTGTAGGAGACATTTGTTCACATGCACATGCGTCTACGCATAGGAACATACATAATTTAACCTTATATTTTATTTCCAAATATGAAAATGTAGAGACGCATGTAGAGTGCATTTAGAATTTGGCGACTCTACATTTACAGTTACATTATTTCGAAAAGCGAACAACGTAAAGTACTTTTATTATTCTTTCAAGACTGCGAGTAGAATCAAAAACCCTTTTCTTTTACTACTTTTTGACATCGTATAAAAAACCTGAAGTTATCAGAAAAACTGCTCGCTGGGAATCTAAAGCACCTCTCGAGTCAGCGCTTTCCGTTGGAATGTAACTTTTTTGCCTTTCCAATCCCCAAAATGTCGGATGCAACTATAAGTAGGAGGAAGTAGTAGGCCCTCCTAGGCGTTGCGGCTAACGGTCGGGTTCAATGACTCGATTCGGTGCTCGCCGGTCAATTTTCGCCCGGTACTGTTAGATATCTCACGAAATGTCTTGCGCAAGAGATGGGGGCGCGCGGTGGGATCCTGTACCCAAGTTGTGCATTCCGTAACGCGGTTGAAACGTGAGAAGAACGCAGGGTTCTTAATGGCGGTTCTTTCCGACCTAACGATGGTGTCTTTTAAGTATATTATATCATAGGCTGCTTTCTATCAGCAGATCTAGTTAAGCGATAACGAAGGTTGTGTGTATTACCTATCTGCCAATATAAACCCTTCGTTCTAACTGGGAAAAAAGATAAAAACTACTCTACATGTAGACAAAATACTACACAGGCTATCCTTAAGCTATCCTTTAGCCACAGAAGCTATAACACGGCTTTGTTAGAACGTCAGTCACTGGTGTAATGAAGTAAAACTAATTAGAAAAACAGCAAAGTAGAGTAGACTATCTGATAATTTATTTGGATTTGGTACTGTACTGATATTAATATTGATATAAATAGAGGTATTTCCGTTAATTAACCATCGCTTCCCCTTTTACTTGATAAAATGTATAATTATCATGAATTTAAAGCCGTGAAATATTAAATAGAAAGAGTGTCTCATTATTTGGTATATCTGTTTTTGGTGTACATCCGATGTTTTATAATTGATTAATTTCGTCGTAATTATCAACAATATATAAAATAGTAGTTAAAAACATTATTATAAGTTGCCAAAGTCGTTTTATTTCTGTATTTGAGGAAGGTTTGGATGAGAGTTCGCGTAAGATTTCAAAAATAGGTTCAATCGGACCCTGGATCACGTTCACCTTGAACGCATCGTTATTTTCCTTTTGTCAAACAAATATATAAAGTGGTTTATACAAAATTCCAGAGCGGTGGCTAATATTGCGTAGTCGAGAGATTCTCGCTATGTGTCAGCGCCTGCGCAAGGGAGCGGTCCTCAGACCACCTCCCACTTCTCAGAAGGGCTCGCGAGAGCATAGCCCTTTCTGAATCGAGGTCCACACTTAAATCGTATACTTACCTATCCCCGTAAAACGCCGCTTTTACACCTGTTAATTCACTATTAATCGTAGATGCGTTTCACCAACACCATACCAGTATTGTTACTTGCTTAATTGCAATTTCATAATTATACGAGCGCCCATCGACTAATGGCTTCCTTTTATCATTTGCCAATAAGGACATAAACGACGATCCCATTATCGATCAATGCGATATCGTTGCTCAATATCGGCTATTGTAAATACGAAGCAAATTCCGACATTATCGTGCGATATGTCATGTCTTCGCTTTATCGGATCGCGTCGAACAATCAGGGACACCTGTCGTCGCTGACGGTGGCTTTACCCTACTTAGCTCGCGATTTCTGTTGACTTCGAATAGGTCTTTGTCCGTAAGATAGAGAGTGATAGAGATAGAGGAGGTGTCGTATATCAATCTAAACAATGTCTCATCGGAATAAGCCTGCGAGCCCCACAGCAGCCGTTAGCGAGTGCTGTCCCGTTACGTCTCGACTCATCACTAATTCCATCTCACGAAAGCTCGATTTTTGGCGGTGAATCGATTAACCCTAAATGTTCCGGTGCTATTAAAACAACGTTAACATGCCATTTTTGGAATATTTGTTAACCGAGTACATAATTAAGTATTACTTATACCAAAACTTTGAAGTAAAGGTTAATAAAATTATATAATTTTGTCTAGCAGTAAATTGCACAGCATTCATGCTTCACGCTGCCAATACTGGTTGAGTAAATCAAGTTCACTTCATTCGTGACTAGTTTTCCGCGTGTTTGTCGTAAATAAATAATAACTATATAGCTTCAGAGTTTACTAATGCCTTTGCTAACAAACTTGCAACTTGAGTTACATAATAGATAACATTTTTTTTTATATTTAAGGGTTGTATACATATGTATATCGTCGTAGAGCTTTATTCCTGATTTTGAAAGTACGTCTGTACTGTCTCGTAATCTTAGCTTAGAAGAGGTTCTGCTATCAAAATCATCATTTCGTGAATGAGCTCTTTTTAAGTTTGCCGATTTTTTTGTCTTCAGAAAATAGGTAAGCGTTTGTATTATTACTATCTGGGGATAACTTACTTTACATAACTTATACCTACCCAATTTACGACCTCTATCATATTCTAAAAATACTTTCATAAGAGTTTAATAAACAAACAGATTCGCATTGTCACAGAATTGTACGTCACATATTTCTGGTTAATGTAAGTAATTAGTTTAAATGTACGCTTTCGATCATTGGAAACGAATAAATCTGGCATTTGATGGATAATAAAATATGCCTGGCTAATAGAACGATTCGTTTCAGCTTTCCCCGGCTTAACACGGAATGGGAAACGAGAAGTTACTAAGAATAACGTTACTTGCTCTTGGTAGAGCTATGGTTAATTGGTGGAAAAAGGTTTAAACTTTAAAAAATAACTATTTCAAATGCTTTGAATAAATACCTAGCAAAAAGTAAGATAATTATGCTTTCTCATCTATTTTTCAAATAGATCGCTAGTTTTATTTATTTGGAAATGAAACTAATTTTGCATAATTTTTTGTTTAACTCGGCAAGCAAAGCCTTAGGATTTGTAGATTTTTCAATGTTTATTGTAATTGTTGTTTGTCCTGCTAGAGTCAAAAAACATGTAAATGGATCCAGTTTGCTTAAGTAATATTTTAAATAATATAGTTTTTTTAAATTCACTGTGATAAACATCCTAAATGTATTTTTTTTTTCACTGTATTTTGACGTTCATAAGTGTCATTTCATGACCTAAATTGAATTTGAATTTGAAAAAAAAGTTACACTTGCAGTACTGATTGGTTACGAGTGACTGTACAATCTTTTCTGTGATCTCTGTAACTGTATGGAACAGTTTCTCGTAGCGAATGCGAAGAAACTGTTCGTCATAAAGTCGACAAAATGCACAAAGCCGTTATTAAAATACAACCGTAATTTATGGTTTGCTCTAATCATGGACTGAGCACTCAAGGAAAATATGAAGCTACTAACTAGAAGATGAACGAATACAACTTGTAAACTTCTACCTACAGAAGCGAAACAATGTTGACAAATAAGATCAAAGGCTCGGCTCGGTGGTGAATGCACAAAGACATGAAGATACAAAAAAAATTTGAAAAAGAAACATTTACAGTCGTATTGAAAACCTTCTCCTTAATGAAGTATAAATCTTTCGTAGCACAGCACACACCGTAACCAAAGTTAAAGCTACGTAGCAAGTTTGGTGGGCTAAAGTTATTGGACTAACAAAACATCTTAGTGACTTTTGTATCTACTACTACTAGTCTTATTATTGTAACGATATTAAATTCTTGTACGGCGCATTATTGACATAATAATACCTACTAGTATGTAGCAGGTAGCATGGCATGTTATGTTGGTAAAAGGCTACTCTTGTTCGCCGCCGTTAAGGGCCTTAATATTTGAAATAACAAGCACAGTTTCCATAAGCGGCTCCTACTCAGGGTGAGGCCGTGTTTTGTTCGTCGCCCGCGCACCCAGTGGTTGCGATTGCGTAACCGTGGTGCGCGCGCGCCGATTTCTAGCGCGCTCCCACGCGGCAAGGTCAGCGCGCTTCGAATCGAATCTCAAAGATTGCTCCTAGTTGGCAGGGCGGCCATTTTTATAGAAATTGTTCTTGTAAATGAGGGTATTCTTTTTAAGTTTGTGACGTCTCCAGGGCAATAATTATGGTAAAGTGGAGGTGTAAACTCATTATTTTTGTAAATGAGGCTTACCTCTACCTTTTTTCTGTTCTCTCTCTCTCTCAATTTTCTTTGATTATTGTTCGTTTTCAATTAAAAAAAACACTTAAAATCCACACGACAGAGTGGTTTTAAAAGATGAATAAATTTTTAACCACTCGCGCCTGTATTCAGCGATATTCTGGTAGACTTTTGATTGTTTTTTAAATCGTAAATCTTGGTAGGTCGTGGTTTAAATTCAGTGCAGGAACCTGGCGTGATCAAATTCGTTGAACCGCTAGATTAAATAAACTCGTTATTAGTCGCATTCAATAAGGAACTAATAGATCAATTGTATGGTTTGCCAAAAAATACGTCTCTAGGTGCTTAAACTATGTTGATGAGTTCTAGGTTCTAGTAGAATTGAGTCGACCAATCGAGTTGTCTGTGACTAATACCAACTTACAATGAACAGTTGAAAAAATTCAACATTAAATCTAAGCAAGATGCATGCAGGTAGGCACCAGCATTTTATGACCTTTGAGACGGGTATGACGAAGCATAAGTATTATTAAACTGTGGCCTGTGCATATGATTAAGTATTCAGCCTGAGTATGACACTAGGTGCTAGTATGTAGATACTTTGAAGATGTAAACTAAATAGGTCTAGGTTTAACTGCATGTAGGAATCTCCGTCATTAGACAAACATTGCCAACAGTTTTACGAGTGTCTTACAAACGACAGATGAACCGTTCATCATGTAAAATTTTATATGACTTTCACATGGCATGCGTTTTCTAAAGTATCTACTTTGGAACAACGATTGTTACCTAAATAAATGGTTAAGTATCTAGGCGCAATTTAGTTTTAGTGCTGTTTTATAGTTGTTTTATGATTCGGCTTGGCGATCAAAGGGTCTGAAGTTGCACGGAGCGGTGCACAGGTGATATTATCTGACGATTGTACGGCGTGCTCGATTCGAGAAACGCATGAGTCGTATCGTAGCGTTACGTGCTGCTAAGAAGGGTCTTTGTAAAGTAGAACTTTTCAACCGTTTTGTCTTTTTGCTGAACTGCTAAGAGGGTCATCCTCGGCATAGCCGCAGCAGTCAAATATTATAAACATTGATTCACAGTACAGATAGGGTTCTCTCTCCGTTCTTTGTCTAGACTCTAGCTCAACGAGAAGGAACATTACAGAATAGAACCACCATGTAATAGAACCACCATGTAATAGAACCACCATGTAATAGAACCACAATAAATTGACATTATTGTTTCTTGTTCTCCTTGATTTGAACTACCACCTCTGTAATAAAGTAGGGGGACATTATTGCAGAATTAAGACTGGAGGATGGTGGGCAGGCAGGCAAACAAAGCTTACTTCAAAAAACAAGCATCCTAAATATTTAATAGGCACAAAACAGTTCTTCACTTGATTTAAAAACATCACCAGTCTTTTGTTTTATATATTAACAAAAAGCTTCACAATGAAATTAAGACAAAATACGAATCCAAATAGGTTAAAAAAAGTTCAATAAACTTAAGAATCGCGCTCGTCGGCCAACGCTAATGTGAAAGAGGCCTAGTATGGCGTCCTCTGACTCTGAGTGTCTGCCTACACGGCAGATAATCTTACCACCATTACATCGTGAGACCTTGAGAGGCGACGCCTACCTACCTCATTTATTATGTGAGGCTACAACGCAAATAGTGTGCGGCCTGTGTCATCTGGGATTGTTCCTTGGCTATTTCATTTTGTCTTTAGAAACTTGCCAAATCAGACTTCAGTGACTAATTCATCAGTGCTGAACGTAAAATTATTATTAGTAGGTAGGTAGAAAAGATCTATTTGCTTACATAGATTTTATAAATCAAAATTACATTAAATTAACATAAAATACATTACACATTTTGATATCGACTTTCATGAAAATCAAAATCAATTTGGAATTAAAATTCTGCATGAAATAAGGCCCTAAAATTTGAAAGAAAAAATTAAGAATGTTTATAATTACATCACGTCATAAAAAGAACTTTATGTATATTTTTAACTGAAGAGAGTTACTTATTTATTAGGCTTCTATTAGCTCTCGTAGCATGGCCGAATACCCATAGCCAGCCCATAGCACAGCTTGCCGCACCAGATCAAAAAAGTCACTGCCAAATTCAGGAATGAAGATAGCACAAAACATTTAAATTAATAAGCCAGGTTGTCGGCTATAAACGACGCGTGCGCAACCATTTAACCTATCTATTGAAATAAATGAGCGCTACGAACTAATATAACGCTCGCTCTCGTAGCACGCGGAGTGCGGATTAATTTACTTTTCGGTGCTACATTAATTATATTTTTTATAAACTCCAGTATTCATTTAATCGGTTACGTATTTCCATGTCAGATTAAGATTTATGTATATCGGTCTATCAATTAAAGCTTTTTAACTAGG
The DNA here is from genome assembly GCA_963584085.1 of Pyrausta aurata. Classification (NCBI taxonomy): domain Eukaryota; kingdom Metazoa; phylum Arthropoda; class Insecta; order Lepidoptera; family Crambidae; genus Pyrausta; species Pyrausta aurata. The sequence goes on from OY757254.1 coordinate 6,027,031, forward strand.
CAAACTTTACTGTGTGTTACTAATTAATTACTAATGGAGGTAGTGAGCATTTTCGTTCAACTCCTGATTCTTTGTACACAGTGGTAACGACTTATTTTCCTTTAGCGTATTTATAAAGGTTCAAACAATAGACATCATAAATTGTTTTAAACTTTCAAGGTCACTAACATTAGAATTGCTTGCAACAGTGCTGAAATATCGGAAGCTCGTTGAATAAATAGTAAGGTACATTTAGCAATCCCGTATCTAATTAACTATTCTAATAGACATCACAAGTATTAATTTATGCTTGATCTACCTAAACAGTGTTAGCAGGTTTTAGATATGCCGACTATTTTTTGTATGACCATCAGACTTGCTAATGGGCAGGACCTTTCAAATTTGCATATTTGTGTTAAAAATAGAATTGAAAACTTTAAGGGGAGGAATACATGGTATTCGTAAAGATCGACCGCATGCTTTAGATCAGAGAATTTGATTTCTTTTTACTGTGAATATGTTAGTTTGTAATGTCTGAACCCTACATCCTTTTTTCAACTCATCACAACTTTATTCTCTATAACTACAAAGACAATTCCTGCATTTTTAATAAATACTGATATTCAAAGTTATAAATTGGCATTGTATAATGCTAATTATTTCGCCCACATGCAGCGTTTGGCAGTAAAGAAATGGTTGACACCCGGTTAAATCTCATATTAAGCACTAATTCTGCTTCATCTGTGAATATCAAAGAGTATTCTACAAAATGTATACAAAAATAATAATTTTGAGGTAAAATACTGAACAGATAAAGAAATCGTCATTTGACTAAAAAGACGTTTTGTGGGGTAGTTAGTCCTAATTAAATATAAAATTGATTCAAGATTTTTGAGATAAATCATTGCCGAAATTAGGATTCGATTTTTATTTTCTCCCACAAACCCAATGTGTAGCAAAAGAACAAGATTCCTGTTTGGCTACGGATCAAATGTCTTCACTGAGGAGCTACGAGCGGCGTCCTAACGGCGTAGCTAAGTAATAAAACAATGATTTTGTGGGTAGGTTTTTTCATCATCGTTCGTCAAGTATTAAAATAATAAACAGTTTTATACAAAAAAAATATAATATGTATGCGCCCACCAGTGAGTTGTTACTACTTTTTTTTTATAAATCAATCTGTATTTCTTCAATTAAATAAGTACTTACAACACATGCAAAAATTAAGATACTACTACTACTACTGTTGTTATAGAAAACTATGCCAAGCAACAAAATGTGACGTTTTCTTTGAAAATTTAAATTAGAATTATGATTTGTACTACGAGTTGATGACCGTGTCATCAATTTATGGAGCACAAAATTTGTTTATGATGTCAGTTTCATACGCTAGTAATAGTAGTTCTGTACTACACAATTTAACAAAATTAATGTTGTTGAAACGAATATACAAAATTTAAGCCATCAGAAGTGTACGCATCAAAAATCAACCATTTATAAATACAATAATGTCACTGAATAATTAAGTAATCAAAAGTGTCTTATATCCGAGACCGCGCACAACACGCGCTTAAATTGGTCGTGGAGTTAGCTGCTTTGTATGTTACATGCATTACACTGTATTACGAATGTTCATGTATAGGTATTATCTGAATTTATGTCTGTGAATCCTACTAGAGAGGGATAGAACTTTTTGATAGGCACCGAACGGCATAGTGCAGCGCGCACGCACGTGAGAATGGGCGGCGTGAACGCGCAAGCTATAGAGCTATGTCACATGGAGAAGAGAGACGGAGAATGTGAAATCAGGGTGGTTCCACGTGGGTTCGATGACCTGCCGCGACACGCGTATCGGTGATTTTTATAATTTGGATTTTGGGACAAAGTTTCCGTCAGGAGAGTAGGTACTTATCTACCTACTTAAAAGCGCGCTCGCGAGGAACGAAATGCTCTGGCTCAAATGGTGCCCAAATGGTTAAAGGTCAATGGGTGAGTTTTGACATTAACAACGCATAACGACTCTACACTTTGAATCCGATTATCAGACACTGTTCCGAGTAAAAGTAATATAATACGCTCAAAACTAAAACTTATACTTTTTATTGCCTGATTTGTAAGTTGTAAATACTATGTTCCATTTAAATGTGTAATTCTTTTTTTTTTCGTTAGATCTTGTTAATAACAGCTTATTATGTACACAATAAATTCCCTCGTAACTAAAGCTTTATAGTGATCGATCTATGTCACAGACTAAACAAGGTATTACAATGATAAAAGACGTTTAAAGCTAATGGAAATGTTACATAAAGATTACCTGTCTCAGTAACGGTGAAGCCACGGATCGAATGCCATTGTATGATAATTGTGACCTTCACTTTACATATTCAGTTATCACCCTTAAATTTGACTGTATGAATACTGGCTTATCACCCGATCTCGGTGTTTCGAGTTGACACCAAGGAACCGGTTTGCAAATGTTTACGATACAGTTGCTAAATACCGACTTGCACTCTACACTTTGTGGACGGACTTGTGTAATAATTTTAATTACGATGTCAGAGAGCGTTATGATAATTTGACACGTCACTGCTCTGAAAACAAATGAATCGCGGTTTCGAAGATGCGCGACTGTCAGGAAAATGCGGAAAAGTTTTTGATGTCTGAAAAAAGTTAAAAAGAATGGAAAACTTTTTATACTCCTAAAATTCTTATCAATCTTGTTTAACAAATATTTCAATAATAGACACTTGGGCTTGAACACATTTTCTCAATTTTCCTTAGTCTTTTGTGATTTACGGTCTGGTGAGACCCTAATGGGATGGGTGCATAATTTGTTAATGTGGTAGCTAATTAATAAATTAAATTCCAATAATAGCAAAAAAACGACCACATTACAAACCATTAACCATTGATTAATACCTATTCAATAATAAAACCTAAGCACGTAATGGCACATAAGCTAACGTAATCCTACACTTACCACTCGACAGACCAAATACCATAAGTCACCTCATCTCTAGTCCAAGCATTGCAACACCTCTTCGGGCTAAACCGAATAACATTTAAAAAATATCGTAACCATCGCTGGCCATAGTTGCCTAGTGGTCGTATAACTGTCCCTCCAAGAAGGGTAGTGACCGTAAGGAAAGTAGCGCTGCGCTGCGCCGGCGCAGGCAAGCGTTGCGCAAGCTGAGTTCCACGTGTAGCAGGCAGGTGAATGGAGGGCATCCTGCGATCTGAACTTAAGAAGGTTCGGCCGAGTGAGGAGGTTGAAGACATTATATAGGCGGTACGCAAGATGCGTTTTAAATGAGGGGTAAAAAGATTTTTAGCTCTAAATTTTTATTAGTTAGAGATGACACAAAGGTATATACGAATTATGTAATGCAATTAGCGTCTGTATAATGTTGAATAGAGGAACCTGAAAAGAGAATATATTATGTTGAAAAACTGATGTATGCGCCGACACTATGAGAAACTGATATTTTGGAGTTTATGAGAATGCATATTATTAAGAATATTTTTTTTAAGATTACTCTCCTGAGTAGGTACCCAAAAGTGGCAAACGTTATACCTGAATAGATTCGACAGTTGGTTCATAATGCTGCCTAATCCAAAAAAATAATAATAATAGAGTAAAGGTTTATTTGAAACTTCATAAACTTTTCAAACAAACTAACTAACTTTACGAGCAAACTGAGCACCTATCTTATTTCATAAAACAATTTACTCATGATTCATCTTCAAGTACCTTATTTGACTGCAAACATGACAGTTGAGATATGATTGATCAAAATATTAAAATTAAAAATCTCACACTGTTTGTTGACAGACTCCCGTCAAATGGGACAACAAAATAACTGCGGTTAACTTTTACTTTGAACCTTTCGAAGTTTTACAGCTACGATTTGAGGGCGGAATTACGTTAAAGCCGAAACGAGGCGCTCTGGGAATGACTACTCTCTCGCTCCTAGAATCCTCTAGTGTTGTGTTGGCTTACTATAAAATGATAACGATAAATGTTATAAATACCGCCTAAACATCGACGCAAGTCAGGATGTCCGTTTTTGGACAACATCGGTTTTACTACCATTTAAAATTGGTAGCCTTTGACACCCTTGACAGATTTTAACCATAATGATACAATGTAATATGTCTACTGTTGAGCTTAGGACACCCCCACGGTTTCAGTGACCGGTGATAATCTGCATTGCGTCCTTTGGCTGATAATAATGATAGGTATAATTATAAATATTAAAAAAAACTATTAATGGTAGGGTAACTACTATCGTTTTGTTAAACTGCAGACTACCTTTATACAATTAATTTCTCATACATCTAATCGAATTCATCGCCATCCCTAGGGATTTTGGTCAACCACTACACTTTTAGAAATATTACTACTTCATATTTATCTAAGTTGTCTGCAGTTTTGTGCCCCATCTGCGTACCAAAATATCGACTACTCGAAGCATCGATGCTCCAACAGCCCTGCGCGCGCAGGCCCTCGGAAGCCTTGCGCTTGCGCAAACGCGCCCACGTGCATCGGACGCACTCATCATTCGCACCGTTATTTTTTCCTACTTCCCAGCAGGTATTATGACGTCCGTAGGAATGCTTAATTAGAGAAAGGGCTCCGGCGCCTAGAGATAAAGTGGCAGAATACACGAGCGCCTTTGTGAGGCAATGCCCTTAACCTGGATTTGAGAAATAACGCTCAGATTGTCCGGACCGGTATCACATGTCGCATTTTTACAAGTGATTTAAATCATAACCCTCCTCACTGCTTCGCCGTAGATGATTCAAAATATCTTCATCTTAAGTCACTTGCAGAGTCAGAATCACTTTCAAACACATGATGATCTAGAGACATGGTTTTATTACCAGTTTCAGTTGTGAAGATTGCCATAATAAGTGATAATAACCTCAAGCAGAACTTAACTAATTCTATGCCAGTAAAAAGTATCATTTTCGAGTTATTTAAATAATTTAATAGACACTAGCCAACCAACTTATTTAGACTGCCAAAACCTCTCGTAAATACACAGCATCTTTTGTTTCAAAATTGAAATTCTTTGTCTTGCTGTTATGCAAATTGGTCGGCAAGGATCGTCAATGACAATTAATAAATAAATACCCGAAGGTCTCCAGACTATGTGCATGTACCTACTTACTACTATTTAGTTTATTTCAGTTCTGTGAAGGTCGGCAGGATTTAAATACAACCTTCTGAAACTTCCCAGTTCTAATCGATAATGTCTTGCTAACCCAAGTGGCGGGGGGACTCGCATCCTTTTATAAGAGTTCTGCCTACAAAATTCAATTCAAGTCAAGATTGATAATTTGACTCATATCTCGTACTTGATTACACTCTTATCTCCTCGTTCGTGCTGTTATGGGATTGATTGCATACAGTTAGTACATAACTAATATTACTTGTAATATCGCACTATGTAGGTACTTTGGTTTAGTTTAATTATTTCAGTTTACTAATGTATAGCGGCAAAGAATGCACAAGTAATGTTGTAAAGCCTATTTCATCAAAGCTTATTTATTAGTAAAATAAAAGCATATATCCCAATGTCTCTACAATCTCCCAGTAGGTAATCTCCAATCTTCAATATCAAATCCGTAAAATGGCCAAACAATAATGTGACGGGGTATAATCTGACGTTGACTTGCTCGCTCGCCCCACGGCTGCGCAGGCGCCGATGGGGCCCCGATGGGTGCTCGCCCTACGCCTGCGCCCCTCGCCGCTCGCCCCCCACGCGGGAAAACAAGCGACAACGTCACGCTTACTAAGGAAATTAACGTGGAAACGCGAAACATGTGAATAGGTCTGTGAGACTGTGGGATATTTACTTTTAAGTTCAAATAATTTGATGATAGAGTAAGATGTCTGAAATTTTAGAACCCTTTTAAATTTTCTTTTTTTTTTATTAAGAACTACTAAAATAATGCTGGACGAATCTTTCTAAATACTCTAAATTCATCTTAATTATGTAAGCCTCCGTTAATTTTTGTTATTTTACATGCTTACGTCCTGAAAAAGCATGTAATGTGTGAATTGATTACCACTTTATGTTAACACTAAGCGGTCCCTCCCCTCCCTGAAGCCTTCCTTGATAATAGCTTATTTATCGAGACAGGATTTCAACACAAAAATATTTTTTCTAATCAGTATCGGCTCAGTAGTTCCTGAGATTAGCGCGTTCAAACAACCAAACTCTATAGATCTACAGGGTGACTTTGTAAACATTGGCAATATTTTAAACTAAGAACCTACTCATTATTAATAGTCCCTTCCACATATGATAATGAAAATCAATTCATATAAAGTATCATATGATGAAACTGAGAAAAATTCTATCAAACACTTTAGAAATGATCATTGCTTCAAATTAAGCTAATAAATTACAGTTTAAGACTTTGTTTAAGATTTTAAAAACCGGTTAAGTGCGTGTCGGACCCGCGCACTGAGGGTTCCGTGCCACCCTTAACTGAATTCAGGGTCCACTTACCTTTACTTAACGAAAACATCACAATATATTTCGACAGCAAAAATAACTTTGTTTTTCATAGTGTTTGTATGAAAGACAAAGTTATATTTGCGGTTGATAAAAAAGTGCAATATCTCAAAAACTACTGGTTCGATCTCCTTCAAACCAATTTTCGTTGCAAGTTTTTGTTGAGATCTACATTATATATTTTTTTCAAAATTGTCACTTTCTTAGTTCAAAAGTTAGAGGGGGGGGACGCCCATTTTACCTCTTTGGAAGCGTCTATATCTCAAACCTTACACTTTTAGAAAAAATGGTTTAAGAAACCTCAACATCATTTTAAAAGACCTATCCATAGACACCCCACACGCATAGGTTTGAGTAAAAAAAATGTTTTTGGTTTTAGTTTCATGTATGGGAGCCCCCCCTTAATTATTATTTTTCTTACTTTTTGTATCTGAATCGGAAAGCGGTGAACAAAATACACCTACCTACCAAGTTTCAGCTATGTGATGCTTATAGTTTCAGAATAAAGTGGCTGTGACATACGGACGGACAGACAGACAGACAGACAGACAGACAGACAGACAGACTTGACGAAACTATAAGGGTTCCGTTTTTTGCCATTCGGCTACGGAACCCTAATAAAAACTTACTAATAATAATATGTAAACGTATAATAAAATTACTCCGCCTAAACGGAAATCGCAGTGATACTGCACGATTTTCTAAATGATATTTCATAACAATTGATTTTCATTTTAATATGTGGAAGGGACTATAAATCATCATTAGGTTCTTAGTTTAAAATATTGCCAATGTTTTCAAAGTCACCCTGTATACCTGGGGCTCTATTTTTGAATCACTCACGTCAAAATGACGTGAAAATGAATGATCTCAATTCGATTTTGGAATAAAAGTTTGTTGATATCCACACGGCAACCATTTAAGGGGGTTAAGTAAGAACAATTTTGCAATTTGCTTACGTCTGCGCGATTTTCGTTGACTTTTATTTAATTTTCGATCGAAAATCACCCGGAATATTTACGCGAATGATCCGAAAATAGAACTCCTGGTCTCAGTCTTGATCACTTTATGCTGAACTTTTCCTCTAGTGAGCACGGACATGGTGACACCGGCCAGTTTAAAATTTGACATTTACGTAATTTGATTTAGCCGAGATTTTTAAATAATCCTGTTATGGCAATTTAATTCAAAATACCTACTTTGTTTCAAAAACTAGCCTTGCGTTTAAGCTAGGACGCTAGTTGGCGCAGAAAAGACTCGCTCGCCTTGACCCGAGTCTTGGCGTGAACTTTAAACGTTATCTTTCGCTACAGGCAAGTTCTAAGTGTATCATCATCACAAAGATTGAGATTATTTTCATTTTGTCATATGTTATTACGCTAAGTATCTTTCAAAACATACCTTCTCACTTTTTACTCTGTATTTCACCTAAAAGATTTGACGTCTTCGTAGTCAAGGCCAATAACAAACTTTATGATGTTGGGTCTTGTACAACAGGGAATTAAACCACTACTGGTTTCTTTAATATTATAACGGAACTATCACTGTTCATCAATTTAATGTAGGACCCAAATGCTTCAAGCAGTGGTTTCATAAGACGTGACGTCATTGACAAGAATGATTTCAGGATAAGATAAAAAATGCTCATCGCTACATATTTTTTTACCGGCTAATAAATATTACCTTCTATTTTACCCTGTCTAATTTCCCTGACAAATTCCTTTCGCACATTTCCAGGAAATCCTAGATATCATTTCGTTTGTTACAGTAGTGGTTAAATTCACAAAACAACTCTGTTATCATTGAATAAATTACCATTGATAGAAACAAACCACCCCCATAATTTGTACCCTCGCGGCGTATTCAAATGTGTTTATTTAACGTTACAATTCGCTTGCTTGCACCTTATTGTGTAGTTTATAAGTTTTACATTTGTTCGATTATAGGTTTGTGAACGTGAATATATGTTACGATTGTTCTGTAATGCAGTAAATTCAGTTCAATTTGATTCGAGCGTGCTCCTGCGCCGTCATGCGGGTGTTTCCCTTTTTGTTTTTGTACTACACTCACCAGACGACTTAGGAAGGGTGCGTTTTTGTTTTTTGTTAGACCATTAGTATTTATAGCGAATAGGAAACCGAAGGGTTAATAGTCATTGAATTGAATGAGTGAATTAATTGTGCATGGTAAAGAGCAACCTACTTTTGTATTTTTTTTAGGGTTCCGTAGCCGAATGGCAAAAAACGGAACCCTTATAGTTTCGTCAAGTCTGTCTGTCTGTCTGTCTGTCTGTCTGTCTGTCTGTCTGTCTGTCTGTCCGTCACTTTATTCTGAAACTATAAGCATCACATAGCTGAAACTTAGTAGGTAGGTGTATCTTGTTTACTGCTTTCCGATTCAGATACAAAAAGTAAGAAAAATAATATTTAAGGGGGAGCTCCCATACATGAAACTAAAACCTAAAAATTTTTTTTTACTCAAACCTACGCGTGTGGGTTGTCTATGGATAGGTCTTTGAAAATGATGTTGAGGTTTCTAAAACCATTTTTTCTAAAAGTGTAAGGTTTGAGATATAGACGCTTCCAAAGTGGTAAAATGGGCGTCCCCCCCAATCTAACTTTTGAACTAGGAAATTGAAAATTTTGAAAAAAGTATATGATGTAGATCTCAACAAAAAATTGCAACGAAAATTGGTTTGAAGGAGATCGAACCAGTAGTTTTTGAGATATTGCACATTATTATCAACCGCAAATATAACTTTGTCTTTCATACAAACACTATGAAAAACAAAGTTATTTTTGCTGTCACAATATATTGTGATGTTTTCGTTAAGTGAAAGAAAGTGGACCCTGAATTCAGTTAAGGGTGGCACGGAACCCTCAGTGCGCGGGTCCGACACGCACTTAACCGGTTTTTTAATTAGGGATATTTTCTTTGATATGAACAATTTAAAAAATTAAATAAAAGAGAAATTAAACTAACTAATAAACATTGCTGCAGCTGGAGTTAGAAAGTAATATCGGAAATTATTTGGGAGAGCCTTAATTTTCCTTAAGAAATGTGGAACTCTCAGGCCTAGTTTAAAATGATGATGATGACTAATAACGGTTTATATTCAGAACCGTCAGAAAATTAGGCTTTCATTTGTTTCACTTTGTTTGGCGACCACAGAAACAGAATATAAAAAACCGACATCCAAACTCGTGTGTGTTTATTTCAAATATTTGATAAGTTGTTGAAACCGCCGAAACCGCAGTGTTTTTTCCAGTCGAGTGTACAATAACTTGCGTTTAGGGTTGTCAAATTGCCAAAATTGTCAAAAAATCATTATATTGTGTCCGAAACTGGAACGTGGAAAATATATTTTCGCAATCAAAACAGAGAGACAAGTTAATTTAACAAGTTAATGCCTAGTTAATAAACGTCAAGGCCTTATTATTCATCAGTATAACTGTCAAAATCACTCTATTACATAAAGTTATTATTTTAACCAATAATAGCAAAATGTGTGGTAATAGGTAGTCCTGTGTTGCAAAGGATGTAAGTATAGCTTAAGATTTCTCATCTTGTTGATATATAAAATAATTGGCTATTATGCCAGGCCAGAAATACATAGCCAAACAGTTAAAAATTTCATAAAAACACAATTTTGTCAGCCCTACAGTCCCGTCACCCCTACGATGCGCCCGCGCAATTCATCGGAGCGCTTGACTAAATCGGCCACTTACGAGGGGCGTCCATGGGAGAGTGCCCTACACTGTACACGCACCAGTAAGTACCAGGGGTGGCTTATTAACTTTACGATTTAATTAAGGAAGTCACTACTGGTATGTGAACGAGTACCGGCATTCAGTCTCAGGTTGGGGGAGTGGAAAATTCCGTGTGGCTTTGATTTTGTGTAGCTTTTTTACCGACTTAAAAAACCGGCTAAGTACGAGTCGGACTTGCGCACTGAAGGTTCCAGAAGGTTCCGTGGCAACTCAAAACTATTTTGGGATTACTTTTACTAAGCCAAAATACCACAATATTTTGTTGTTGACAGCAAAAATAACTTTATTTTTCAGTGTTTGTATGAAGGAAAAAGTTATGTTTGTGGTTGTTGAGTTTATGCTATATCTCAAAAACTACCAGGGGCCCTATTTTTGAATCACTCGCATCGAAATGGCGAGTGATTTTCGTTCGACAACGAGTTATTTCCTTTGACTTTTAAGTCATCTTTAGACGAATATCACTCGCCATCTTGAAGCAAGTGATTCAAAAATAGGGCCCCAGTTCGATCTTGTTCAAACTACACAAATACAGACAGACAGACAGACTTGACAAAACTGTAAGGGTTCCGTTTTTTGCTACTCGGCTACGAAACCCTAAAAAGGAGGAGATTATGTTTTGACACGATTGCCGGAACTTGTTCTAAGTATAATTTTTATACACATAGGTAGCTGGAATTTTTAATGCATCTTCCTATATGTCCATAATATTTATAAAAAATAAGTTATACCTTGAAAATATTTTCCCCATCCCATTACAGACGGAGTTTATTAAGGACATTGCAGATTATAGTATAAACCTGATTCCCTTAAACAAGCTTATACGACCAGAATATTTATTTATTTTATTTATTAAAAAATATTGCACAAATAAAAGTGTACAAAAGGTGGACTTTATGCTAAAAGCATTAAAATTGCTATCTTTTTTTCAAAAATTACCTACAATAGGCCCTGAAATTATAACACAAACATATAATAATATTATTCTTATCTCTTTTCGTTCATTAAGGTTACAATTAGGAAGTTCAAACTCGAATTCTACTAACAAATAATAAAAAATGAGTCATAATATTTTCTAATCACGCCATACACTTTCAGTTTCCCAGACCTACGATCCGAAGAGGGGCAAAAAACTGACCATGGATTCAATTCAAAACCCTATGGACCTGGTTTCCGAGCAAAAAGGCGAGTGTGTATGTACCTGTAGAACCCTCCAGTTAGAAGGAATCTCAAAACAAAGAAATAAATGGAGTCTTTGCCCTCCACGAGCCCTCCGCTGGGCGCACAAAGGGCTGTGATTGCGACGGACCTCCCAGGGTTGGCACTCAATTGGATAGTCCAAATCATATAGTATCTTACTAAATAGAAAGATAAAAACAGTTACAAAAAACTTTAAAATTATGCGCCCTTATCGCTGAAAGCTATATATATTTGTTCAAGACAATGTTTGATGTCTACATTATGGTAATTTATTGAGTATAACAAATAAGTGGCTCCTTGATAAAAGTCATAAAAGTCATAAAAGTCGTTTATTTTTGCATATAGACCCACTGGGGGCACTTATACACGTCCCAATATAGACCCTACCACAGCTTCGGGACAATTTGTGGGCTAGTGCTGAGAAGAAGCTGCGCAAGAAACTCAGTCACTATTGTCAATGCCTCTTTTCAAAAGTTTTACAATGTTTGTGGTTATCATGCAAGTCCATACATTATTATCTTTTAAATAATCATCTACTTTATAATACCCTTTCGTCATTAGGGTTTCTTTAATAACAATTTTAAATTTAGTAATCGGTAAGTCAACAATGTATTCTGGTAGTTTATTGAAAAATTTTATACATTTCCCCATGAAAGAATTACCAACCTTTCGAAGCCTGAATTGTGGAATAGCAAGCTTATCCTTATTCCTAGTATTATATTTGTGTATATCACTTTTTTTCGTAAATGAATCTAAATTTTTGCGTACATACATTAAATTTTCATAAATATACCGAGAGGCTACAGTTAATATTCTAATTTCTCGAAACACCTCTTTTAAGGAATCTTGAGGTTTTAGACAATAAATAGCACGCAGGGCCCTTTTTTGTAATACAAAAATTGATTCTATATCAGCAGCTGAGCCCCACAACGAAACTTTGTCAATTCAGAGGCCACTGGGGATTACTGGCCACATAGTTTTCGTCTGAAAGGTACAAATTAAATGCTTTGCGTTACTCCTCGGTAATCAAGATTTACCACCTTCGGATTCGGCAGCCCTGCCCCATCCTGCTACCCGCGCGGGGCGGGGGCGGAGGTGAACGACCGGACCCGGGGTGGCCGCCCCCTGGCTGCGCGCGCGCACGCTTGGCCGCCGCTCTGTGACGTCCCTTTGCCTATGTGTATTAATAAAAACCATGGATTTGAGCACCATGATGATTAGACGTTTATTTCTAATTGTATAAACCTCTCACTGTGTAACGCTTTTGCATAAGAGATCCATTGGCATTTAATGATTGAACGACCTCAGAGCACTAGCAGTTGCCGATCAAAACTAATGATATTGCGTCGTTTTAGAAACTTAAAAAATATATTTCGAAATTTATTTATCCGACAATATTTAATTAAATCGCGAAAATATCGATATGTATTTAAAAAGTCAGTAAGGAACATCACTTATATAAACTTTTTCCTGGCAGCAAGATAAATAACTGCATAGAGCTTTCGAATTCATCGAAATAAAACAAATTAATTTATCAATACACATATTAATTTTTTGAGGAAAATTCACTTTGAATAAAGCAGGTTTCGGTTTTTGGTAAATAAATAACTTAAGTATATCATGGATTCGATCTCGCACCAGCTACCACACGTCTAGGTGCACTTTCTATTAAGAACATGGTTTCAAAAGAATTGTCATTAACCTCACATACCCCAACACTGAACCTGCTTTCATTCACGGACATTCACGGTATTGCACAGCACATGCGTACGCGTAGGCCGATACATTGTATTATCGAGATATCTAATTATGAATCGAGTGATCGTGGGGTTTCGCCCCCACCTGTTGCGGCCCGCGCCCGCCGGAAACGGGGAATTTGCATCACAATCAAATAGTACCCTCGTATCTTCCGGTCTAACTCTACTTCGTAAGACTACCCGCATTTTCGAACATCGTTATCCCTTTCATTAGCGGTCATAGCTAGTGTGAGTGAAAGGGACGGCTAGATAAGAAAATATGGACGTGATACAGAGTAGGGCTCTGCCCCTGCGACCCGATGTAATCTTACCATAAACGTTAGCTTCCGTTGTGGAATTAAATCGCTTAGGGTTAAAGGGAGCATGCGTGCAGGAAGAACTATATGGTAATAAAATAAGGACATGATAGGTACATCTACTACCTATTTGATACTACGAATACCAAAACCTTATGGTTTGACTTTTGCAGATACTGGAAAAACTGAATCCAAGTACATAAAAAATACATTTTGAACCGAGAACATTGGAACGTTTTCAGATTCCTGAATATAAATTCAGGGATTTAAAGAAAATATCACGTTTTCGTACTGGTTCGTAGGTCAAGCTCATCGTCGTTATTAGAGGTACATAGGTTAATTATTTTAACACGGAAATACAGTACCTGACTGAGCTGCGTCAAAAAAAAAGTATAATCTACATACAAGTATAATCTTTTCTTAGAAACCCTTACATGAAACCTTTAAATAAGTTGATCATCACTAACAAAATCACGATAACCGCACATTTGTCCCTATTTGTACCCTTGAATGTCACAAACGGAGACAAGATAGGCTGTGGGAAGATTGATAAGCCTGGCCGAGGCAAATTTGCATCACAATCGGCGTAATTCCTTCGCGTACTCGACTGCTGCAATCTTGATGCAGCCTCATTTTGTTGCTATCGATGTTATGAATCAAATTAAATTAAATGTAGACCCTTTAGTATTTAACCGGAAAAGAAAATGACACAAAAACATTAAAAATTACCACATAGGGAACTAATTTTCATGGTAGAGGTAAAATTGTTATTGTAAAATGCGTAATGTTTCTTCCGTCGTAGGCGGAAAATTCTTTACCATTAGCGTTCCGATCCAGTTGAGTGTAAATATCGTACACCTATACGTGTGAGTGTTATTCGTTGATTAACCTGGCTTTAACTTTTAAAAAAATGTTCATTCGTATTCGCACTTCATGTTGTGTTGAATAATGAAAAATATTTACTTCAGAATGTAAAACAAATCAGTTCTATCTCGACAATCACGCATTACTCCGTAAGGTTAGCCAGTAGAGCGGCTTATCGTGGAGACCCTGCCGTGACCTTCCGATAGAGTAGGACACGAGGCGCCCGCCCCTCGCGTCCTGTCCGCCATAATTATGTAGCTACTTCTAATCTACGCGAATAATACAGATTTAGAATCTAGGATGGCTAGTATAGTAGTATAGCCAGACATTAGATAGTTCTCGTAGAAGACCTCGTGACGCCACCAGAGTGATGAGATGTGTTGAACTGTGGACGCTCCTCGAAGTGTTGTCCTCCGAAAAATTTGTTATGTAGGGTTGGGATTATACATGTACAAGAGAATTGAATGATATAGTAGGACACGAGGTGCCCGCCTCTCGCGTCTTGTCAGCCACGATGCTAGCTACTTCTAGTCTACGCAAATAATACAGATTTAGAATCTATGAGGGCTAGAATTACGACCTACTCGAACGCATGATGTCACTACAAAGTTTCATGGCATATGAACGTCCTCCTCACAATTATATCTACAACTACATGAATGATACTAAGACACGTACACTGAGAGCAGAACTTTCTTTGTGTGCAAGAAAACCTCGTTGTAGCAGCAGATAACTCAATATTTTTTAGCTTAGTTTATGACTCTCAAGCGTACTATTTACTCGCTACCTGTATTTCAGTATTTTTTATAGAGATTATATATGAAAATACACTTAAAATAACGTGTAATGAATTTGTTATACACAACTTAAGAACCATGGTTAGCTTAAGTAGCTAAGGATGCCTCGTCCATTGCATCTTCATTAAAATTTACGGCGTGTTAGCACAATATCTTAATAAGTTCTGGTCAGCATTATCTGCTGTTAATATTTCATACGAACTGACGTTCCATATTTGAATTATTCATTGTTAGTGCTTAATTTTCGTCCCTTGTTACAATTGCTACTACGTTAGGTTTGTGGTTAAGTCATCTGAAAATATATAATCGTGTGCCCTTAACATTTGTAGATAAATCGAAGTAGCAGCAAAAGTCTAACAACTATTTTGAACGATGTTCCACGCCTTCTATGATCGTTTCAATGCAGTTACTATGCCTTGACTGCATGTTACAACAATGTAGCCGATGCTACGCCCCCGCCCCGCTTCGCAAATAATACATACAAGTAACAAGGACATTACGTGTATGTGAGACATTCGTGACCCCTGCTCTTTGAGGTCTTGGATTTTATACGTGGTTATTTTAGTTTAAAACTAATTAACTAGAGTTTTTAATACTTAGTTAAAAAAGTTCGTTCTTTGAAGAGATCTCTCAATGTGACGGGGTGTGGCAAAAAAAATGTGACATGACTGCATAATCTGTAAAGGCAGTTGTTAGCTAAAGTGCAATATAAAAAACCGGTTAAGTGCGTGTCGGACCCGCGCACTGAGGGTTCCGTGCCACCCTTAACTGAATTCAGGGTCCACTTACTTTCACTTAACGAAAACATCACAATATATTGCGACGGCAAAAATAACTTTGTTTTTCATAGTGTTTGTATGAAAGACAAAGTTATATTTGCGGTTGATAAAAATGTGCAATATCTCAAAAACTACTGGTTCGATCTCCTTCAAACCAATTTTCGTTGCAAGTTTTTGTTGAAATCTACATCATATATTTTTTTCAAAATTTTCACTTTCTTAGTTCAAAAGTTAGATGGGGAGGGACGCCCATTTTACCACTTTGGAAGCGTCTATATCTCAAACCTTAGACTTTTAGAAAAAATGATTGTAGAAACCTCAACATCATTTTAAAAGACCTATCCATAGATACCCCACACGTATAGGTTTGAGTAAAAAAAAAATTTTTGGTTTTAGTTTCATGTATGGGAGCCCCCCCTTTCATATTATTTCTTCTTACTTTTTGTATCTGAATCGAAAAGCGGTGAACAAAATACACCTATCTACCAAGTTTCAGCTATGTGATGCTTATAGTTTCAGAATAAAGTGGCTGTGACATATGGACGGACAGACAGACAGACAGACAGACAGACAGACAGACAGACAGACTTGACGAAACTATAAGGGTTCCGTTTTTTGCCATTCGGCTACGGAACCCTAAAAATACGAGGAAAAAGGGCAAAACTGCCAACCTAGGTTCTATTTTCCTTAAAGTCACAATGAGTTATTACCTGCCTGTTCATTGTGTAGGTACGTCTAAGAATGTGCATCACGGCGCTACTAAAACTAGATGTATGTTATGTTCTAGAATATACAATACACCTACGGCTTAAGTAAATAAGTACTACGAAAACTGCGCCTGTTTCACAGTCACGTAGCTACTCGTACTTACATGCATCCTTACAAAACCCGGCTTGGATAACTTATCTTAAGCCTTGTAATGCCTTGCTTGTTTGAATTAAACGCACTACATTATCATGTAATCCCAGCACGTTTTTACTTGAGCAACTTTAAATGGTGGTACAATATTAATACATTGTTCAAATAATTAGAGAATGCATATTAACTTTATTTTAGTTTACAGGTCGTATCCGTACATACAGGCATATAGCCACAGCACGTAAGATAAGAAGTACGTAATACATAGCAAATTGTATAGCTGCTTCATTACCAAACTGCGAAATTGTCCAAAAAATAAAATAATGTAAAGCACAAAATTTATTAGAATAGAGAAAATTATAATTAGATTCTGCTATCTTTGAAACGTTGAGGAGGCGACGACCGGCAAGGGAGGTGCGTCGGCAGAGCATGACGAGCCAAGCCAACCACTAAACACCATTGCATCACAAAGCTGAAGAACTCCTTTGGTTCTCAGTTTGGCCTGTATAATTGTATGATGTGTTTGTCCGTGATTATCTCGCGTTTAGCTGAATCGATTTAGATACGGTTCTCAGTAAAGTATTTGTTGCATTAGAAGAAGGTTTTAGTGACTATAATTTAGGTTAGGTAAGTATAATTATAAAATACGAACAAAAATTATAATGAATGATTAATTTCTATTTCCATGAAAAAACATTATATATAAGGATTAAAATAGCAATAATACGAGAACGTATTTATTTTAAGTCGCTGCATGATGTCAACCTTAACCTTAACAGCAACAGTCTACCTTGGTACGCACGTTAAATATTTTTTTTAACTTTTGTAAACACTAGAATAGATTTGATACTGCTGGAATGTGAGCAATGTGAGCTTTTGAATTCTGAAGGAATTCCTGCATTGATTGAATGCGTACACCAAATAGTATATCTAGATCAATATGAATTATTTTAGTTTTATGTTACCTTACCATTGTAAGTAGGTGGAACTATTTTTTATTGCCTACATTAACAAATAAGTTCAAATATTTTTTTTTCGATTCTTAAAAGAGTAAATTGAAATGTACATACATATTTATTTATTTAAGCCTAATTACAAGCAAAGCTTGTACAAAATAAAAAAACTTTACACCATGTGGTATTCTTTACCAGTCACACTACAACTATGCACAAATGAAATGGGTGCGATGCGATTTACGAGATACAGTCAAATTAATTGGTGTCGTCTCGTTATAAAGCCTGTTCTTTTTATTTTGAAGATTTCGAAACAAAATATGAATGACACCTAATACTTATTGTAGAAAGAGCAAGGGAGGCGAAGCGGCAGAGCGTAACGAGTGACCGGCCACTCACCACCGCGCACAAGAAATCATAAAAACAACCTGTTGAGACACGGATACAGGGCTCCAGTGTGCCAGTCAGACGCAATGTCGATCGGCATTTGTTATTTAATTGCGAGGTAATGGATTGGGGATTGGTAAGTAAATGCTGAATATGTCTAAAATAGCCATTGACACTCCAAATAGATGATAACGCAGATTGAAACACAACATTTTCAAAGAGTATGTATAATTGGTAGCGAAGAACTTATATGGGGATCCTACACTGCATCCTACAGTAAGGTCTATGTTTAACAAATGCAGACTTCGGCACGACGCGAGATGATAATACATACATGGTTTTGCAAAGTGTATCTTACACTTGACATGCTCACACCTTGAGAGCTTTTGGTGTAAAATCCTTTCAGGCAACGATCAGTCTGAAGTTTGAATGAGTCATATTAGTCCAATCAACGAGGAGATTCGTTGTATGGAGACATCCGAATAATTCTCCCGTCGTTGAAACTTGGCACATAGTGAAAATAAGTTATACAGATTATAGATATACAAAAATCCAATGATTTTTTTTACGAGAAGTTAGGTATTTATACCTAAACATGGAAATCGTTTATAACTCTCTGTGAAAAAATTCTCAGTCTGAAATTATTCGTGTATACGTATGTATGTATAAGTTAGAATAGGTAAGAATAAGAATCCAATATTTTTTCGATTTCCGAGATACTCAAAATTAAACTTTTTGCATTTTGCTCTATAACTTCTACCGAAAAAAATCTCTGCTCATTTTTGTTTTTTAATATGGTTTTATTTACGTATATAAGTAGCTTTAATAAGTTATCCAAAAAATTTTTCGTTACAATATTACAATTCTTATTATTACTTAATTATGGCTCGTGAATAATTGCTCAGGCAAATTAAATGCGTTTCTTAGTTAGGGGTCGCTCTATTGCAGTAGATTTTTCAATAATCCAATTAAAATTCCACTAAATACCAAGTTTTTAAAATATCAATAACGGGTAATAGTGAATATTACCGCCACTTAGAACCGACCGGGCGCGCGGCACGGCAGTGCAGTGGTGCGTGTGCTCATATCTAAAACGTACTGCAGTCTATCTGTATAAAAAAATGATGCAAGTGTTTGTTTGTAGGTAATGGCTGTCACCCGCGATAGCCCAGCAGCTAATCCCAGTGCATCACATCGTATGTTATTTATTTGTATGTATGTTCTTATGAGTTCTTTTTACTTTTTTTAAACAAAATATTGTGTTTTTGTAGTGATTATTTGCCAGTCGAATTCAGTCCTTATATGTTAGGACGTAAGGCTTATTTTGGCGGACGACTGACAGCGGAGTCTGGAACGCGGCGTGTGTTTATTGCGATTTCTGTCGGGCGAAAGTAGTTCTTATTTTCATAAGCGGAAGGCTTGTAGTCGGCTGTGATGGATTATTGAGGATTCTAGAATGCCGTCTATTGTATTTCGGCGCCCGCGCACTCCATAGCTATCGTATAAGTTAGTATACATATAGTAGTATTCAATTATTGTGACGGTATTTAGCGCGCGGTCCTTAAAAGTCATTCTGTACAAAGAAAGACATTTCAGTTTTCGTTCATCTCAGTTACCTACTTGACCAATCAGAGGACAACGACTCAACGCAATATAATAATTACGTAAAGAGTTTAACGAGAAATGAAATGAAAAGATGGACCAAGAAATAAGTAAACGACGATGGAATCTGTCTGATCTGATTATTGAAAAATATGACTGCCCCATTACCTATAGATTCAATGGAAATCAAAATACTGTTGGTTCCTCCCCCGCAATCTGCATAAGCAAGAAGCCTTTGTACTTTAGGCGTTGCAGAAACAGCATTCTAAAGGCTTTATTGAATGTCACTTTAAGTGCCTTTAGCGCCTTTTGCGTATAGCTGACCCAGAGGGAGCCCGAGTAGAACAACTGGCAGTGTTTGAGGTTAAGATCTCCGTATGTGTTTTTGACATTTAGAATAGATTTGAAATTCTTTTAGAGAAGAAGAAATGGCAGAAAAACATTCATAGTCAGATTGATTCCCGATTTCCGATTAGTTATCTGTTTACATTGTTTCTTAATAAAGTGAATATTTAATCAGTACCTACCTATTTTTAATACCAAATTATTTAATCTGCAAGTAAGAACAGGCAGAATGCTTTAAGGAGAGTTAACTTAACTTCATTATAGGTCGACCGCAAAACTGAGACGTTTCTGACGTCACTTTTATCACCTTTATTTTCATTTCCCTCACAATTAATGTACTCCTCATCATGACTATAAATTAAACGATCTTTCTTTTACCTTGAAGAAGAACATTTAATTCATAATAAAAAATATGGAGTACATTACTTGGGAGAAAAATACAACAAAAGTGACGTCAGAGACGTCTCAGTTTCGCGGTTTACCTATACTATATCGAGCAAACCTCCGGGCCAGCATATTGCTCCGGAATGCCAAGGCGTATTTAAAAAAAAAAAAATAAGCGACACCAAAAGTCTACTAATTAATAATAAATATTGTTGGTTTTCCAATTTTGTTGTTGTATTTATACTTAATTAAATTTATTTTATATTTGGTTCAAGTGATTAAACTAGACTGGTTGCACCCGCCATCAATTAAAAACGAATAAATCATTGTTTAAGTTTGTTTAGTTTACAGTTCTCATATTATTTACTTTGTTACTTAAACACCTCACAAAATATTAAAGTAAACAAATTAAACGTTACACAATGAACTGATTTTTGCGTTTTTTGTCTATAATCTGACAAAGGTTGGGTGGGGCATATTTGTTGCACCCGCGACAGCAGTTTGAATTTTCCTCTTGGCTATTGAAATTATGTTTTAAAATCCTTGTTAACTAATATAATATAGAAAACATGTAAAATGTAGTCTGTCATACATTAATTTCATTAAATAAGTTTTTAAGCTTTATTCACCGCTAAAAATTACCATAACTCAAAGTCTGAATCAAAAGTTCCATTAGTACCTACAATTTTATGGGATATCGATATCTGAATAGTTAATATATTTTTCAGCTCAGGGTGATTCCATTTTTGCGGGTGCACCATTTAGAGGCATGTTTTAATTTCGTGTGAAATAAAAAACCGGCTAAGTGCGTGTCGGACCCGCGCACTGAGGGTTCCGTGCCACCCTTAACTGAATTCAGGGTCCACTTACTTTCTCTTAACGAAAACATCACAATATTTTGTGACAGCAAAAATAACTTTGTTTTTCATAGTGTTTGTATGAAAGACAAAGTTATATTTGCGGTTGATAGAAATGTGCAATATCTCAAAAACTACTAGTTCGATCTCATTCAAACCAATTTTCGTTGCAAGTTTTTGTTGAGATCTACATTATATATTTTTTTCAAAATTTTCACTTTCTTAGTTCAAAAGTTAGATGGGGGGGGGGCGCCCATTTTACCACTTTGGAAGGGTCTATATCTCAAACCTTAGACTTTTACAAAAAATGGTTTTAGGAACCTCAACATCATTTTGAAAGACCTATCCATAGACACCCCACACGTATAGGTTTGAGTAAAAAAAAAAATTTAGGTTTTAGTTTCATGTATGGCAGCCCCCCCTTAAATACTATTTTTTCTTACTTTTTGTATCTGAATCGGAAAGCAGTAAGCAAGATACACCTACCTACCAAGTTTCAGCTGTGTGATGCTCATAGTTTCGGAATAAAGTGGCTGTGATATACGGACGGACAGACAGACAGACAGACTTGACGAAACTATAAGGGTTCCGTTTTTTGCCATTCGGCTGCGGAACCCTAAAAACATTTTCATTGAAGTTAGCCTATGAAAGACTACATTTTATATGTTCTCTATATATTAGTTAACAAGAAATTTAAAATATAATTTCAATAGCCAAGAGAAAAATTCAAACTGCTATCGCGGGTGCAACAAATATGACCGAACCTTTGCCCGATTATAGACAAAAAACGCAAAATTTGTTCATTGTGTTACGTTTAACACGTTCGCTGCAATATAAGGCTTAAAAACCCGATGCATGTACCCATGCACTCTGTGCGGAAGCAAGAAACAGTAAACTTCCCCTGGTGCGGCGGCTGTGTAAGGAGCATTTCTGTATGTTCAAAAGAGACAAATATAGGTTTGAGTTTACTATATTAAGAGCTACTCAAAAAAGCAAGAAAATGGTGCTAAAAGGCCTTAGCATCTATCGGCCTGATACCGCACTAAATGTTTTTTTCTCGTCATAGAATACAAGGTCATTTCACCCCTTCCCGCACTGTTATAGGTAATTGAATTGTTTACTTAATTTTACTATAGCGGGAACGGATGTAAATATGATAATGCATTATTCGAGTGTTTGTTTACGTTTTTACATGGTTTTATCGAAGTTTAATTGTTTAATATTTCTCGGCCAAGATGGATGATGTAGAAATATGTTAAAAGTGAATGTTCTGATACAGACAAATCAAAGTGGAGAAAGGTGTTTGTGTAAAATATTTTTAAAATCTTTTTTTTTGTAACTTAACTTCATTACTACATCGAGCAAACCTCCGGGCCAGCATATTACTCCGGAATGGCAAGGCGTATTTAAAAAAAATAGAATAAGCGACACCAAAAGTCTACTAATAATAAACATTGTTGGTTTTCTAATTTAGTTGTTGTATTTATAATTAAATTTATTTTATATTTGGTTCAAGTGATTAAACTAGACTGGTTGCACCCGCAATCAATTAAAAACGAATAAATCATTGTTTATGTTTGTTTAGTTTACAGTTCTCATATTATTTACTTTGTTACTTAAACACCTCACAAAATATTAAAGTAAACGAATTAAACGTAACACAATGAACTGATTTTTGAGTTTTTTGTCTATCATCTGGCAAAGGTTGGGTGGGGCATATTTGTTGCACCCGCGACAGCAGTTTGAATTTTCCTCTTGGCTATTGAAATTATGTTTTAAAATCCTTGTTAACTAATATAATATAGAAAACATGTAAAATGTAGTCTGTCATACATTTATTTCATTAAATAAGTTTTTTAGCTTTATTCACCGCTAAAAATTACCATAACTCAAAGTCTGAATCAAAAGTTCCATTAGTACAATTTTATGGGATATCGATATCTGAATAGTTAATATATTTTTCAGCTCAGGGTGATTCCATTTTTGCGGGTGCACCATTTAGAGGCATGTTTTAATTTCGTGTAGTGAAATAAAAAACTTATTTAATGAAATTAGTCTATGAAAGACTACATTTTATATGTTCCGTATATATTAGTTAACATTAAATTTAAAATATAATTTCAATAGCCAAGAGAAAAATTCAAACTGATATCGCGGGTGCAACAAATATGACCGAACCTTTGCCCGATTATAGACAAAAAACGCAAAATTTGTTCATTGTGTTACGTTTAACACCCGATGGCTTCAAAACCCGATGCATGTACTCCCACTCTGTGCGGAAGCAAGAATTAGTTAACTTCCCCTGGTGCGGCGGCTGTGTAAGGAGCATTTCTGTATGTTCAAAAGAGACAAGTATAGGTTTGAGTTTACTATCTTAAGAGCTACTCAAAAAAGCAAGAAAATGGTGCTAAGGCCTTTCGGCCTGATACCGCATTAAATGATTTTTTTCTCGATTCCTTGCGGGTAACGGGCCGAAAGGCTCGTCATAGAATACAAGGTCATTTTACCCCTTCCCGCACTGTTGTAGGTAATTGAATTGTTTACTTAATTTTATTATAGCGGGAACGGACGTAAATACGATAATGCATTATTCGAGTGTTTGTTTACGTTTTTACATGGTTTTATCGAGGTTTAATTGTTTAATATTTCTCGGCCAAGACGTATGATGTAGAAATATGTTAAAAGTGAATGTTCTGATACAGACAAATCAAAGTGGAGAAAGGTGTTTGTGTAAAATATTTTAAAAATCTTTTTTTCTGTGTAGTATGTAAGAACTGCCTCGGTGGCGCAGCGGTAAGAGGGTCGCATTTTTAAGCGACGGCTGCGCCAGAGGTCCCGTGTTCGATTCCCGGGTCGGGCCAAAAATATGTACCTGGGTTTTTCTGTTCAGAAATACTCAGGGAAGCCCGGAGTTTGGAAGTTGGCGGTGTTTCACCCCCGTGCCTCGGAAAGCACGTAAAGCCGTTGGTCCTGCGCCTGATCTCTCTCCGGTCATGTCAGATTGCTGTCCCATCGGGCTATGAGAGTGAAAGGAATAGAGAGTGCACCTGTGTTTGCGCACACACTTGTGCACTATAATATGTCCCGC
Organism: Pyrausta aurata; assembly: GCA_963584085.1. Taxonomy (NCBI): domain Eukaryota; kingdom Metazoa; phylum Arthropoda; class Insecta; order Lepidoptera; family Crambidae; genus Pyrausta; species Pyrausta aurata. The sequence continues at coordinate 6,051,471 of OY757254.1, forward strand.
GCAGTCGGTTAGTCATTGTGACTGGCCACCGTAGTCGAAATCGGCTAGGGGGACTATTATTATTATGTAAGAAATTATAATTACTGCGTTGTATGCTTTTATTAAAACTTATCTCTTTGTTTTTTTTAATAAATTACACTAAAAATATTATTTCGATAACTTATACTTATTTCCCAACACTAATACTTATTGAAATAAACCAATAATTCGGTGCGGTTTCGGGTTATAAGAAATTATCGCGGGTGCAACCAGTCTAGTTTAATCACTTGAACCAAATATAAAATAAATTTAATTATAAATACAACAACAAAATCTTAACCTCAAACACTGCCAGTTGTTCTACTCTGGGTCAGCTATACGCAAAAGGCGCTAAAGGCACTTAAAGTGACATTCAGTAAAGCCTTTAGAATGCTGTTTCTGCAACGCCTAAAGTACAAAGGCTTCTTGCTTATGCAGATTGCGGGGTAGGAACTAACAGTATTTTGATTTCCATTGAATCTATAGGTAATGGGGCAGTCATATTTTTCATTAATCAGATCATTAATGTATGTTTTCCTAGATTTTAATAGAAAAAGAATCGTGCTTTAATTTTATTTTATCAAATGTAATTTTTAAATAATATTTCTTTGAACATATTTTACAACAATCCTGATTTACACCAAACCCAGCTAAAACGACGCAGAAAATCTTGCTGATTACAACTAAGTTAAGACCAATATCTGTCAAAGTGTCGCTTAAGCCTTTTGCTTTTCCATCGTCGTTTACTTATTTCTTGGTCCATCTTTTCATTTCATTTCTCGTTAAACTCTTTACGTAATTATTATATTGCGTTGAGTCGTTGTCCTCTGATTGGTCAAGTAGGTAACTGAGATAAACGAAAATTGAAATGTCTTTCTTTGTACAGAATGACTTTTAAGGACCGCGCGCTAAATACCGTCACAATAATTGAATACTACTATATGTATACTAAGTTATACGATAGCTATGGAGTGCGCGGGCGCCGAAATACAATAGACGGCATTCTAGAATCCTCAATCATCCATCACAGCCGACTACAAGCCTTCCGCTTATAAAAATAAGAACTACGTTCGCCCGACAGAAATCGCAATAAACACACGCCGCGTTCCAGACTCCGCTGTCAGTCGTCCGCCAAAATAAGCCTTACGTCCTAACATATAAGGACTGAATTCGACTGGCAAATAATCACTACAAAAACACAATATTTTGTTTAAAAAAAGTAAAAAGAACTCATAAGAACATACATACAAATAAATAACATACGATGTGATGCACTGGGATTAGCTGCTGGGCTATCGCGGGTGACAGCCATTACCTACAAACAAACACTTGCATCATTTTTTTATACAGATAGACTGCAGTACGTTTTAGATATGAGCACACGCACCACTGCACTGCCGTGCCGCGCGCCCGGTCGGTTCTAAGTGGCGGTAATATTCACTATTACCCGTTATTGATATTTTAAAAACTTGGTATTTAGTGGAATTTTAATTGGATTATTGAAAAATCTACTGCAATAGAGCGACCCCTAACTAAGAAACGCATTTAATTTGCCTGAGCAATTATTCACGAGCCATAATTAAGTAATAATAAGAATTGTAATATTGTAACGAAAAATTTTTTGGATAACTTATTAAAGCTACTTATATACGTAAATAAAACCATATTAAAAAACAAAAATGAGCAGAGATTTTTTTCGGTAGAAGTTATAGAGCAAAATGCAAAAAGTTTAATTTTGAGTATCTCGGAAATCGAAAAAATATTGGATTCTTATTCTTACCTATTCTAACTTATACATACATACGTATACACGAATAATTTCAGACTGAGAATTTTTTCACAGAGAGTTATAAACGATTTCCATGTTTAGGTATAAATACCTAACTTCTCGTAAAAAAAATCATTGGATTTTTGTATATCTATAATCTGTATTACTTATTTTCACTATATGCCAAGTTTCAACGACGGGAGAATTATTCGGGTGACAAAAGCTTTATTGATTGGACTATATTGGATTTACCGCTTCTTGATGGGCGACTGTACGTATGTTAATTAGAGCATACAAAAGGCACCACTCAAAATGTAAAAGTAAAGGTGCAAAATGCAAATTCGTAGTGATATTAAATTATCACATTTTAAACAAGATCAATTTAGCTAAGTAACTTACTAGCATTTCGTAATTATGATAACACAATACAATTGTCAATAACGAATAAGTCCTTTAACTGTTAAAAGATTAGCACTCGCTAAAGTAACAAATAATTTTAAAGAAAACAGTCCGACAGTCAAAAGATTCTTAGGAATCTTTGTTACATAAATCCACAAGTAAATGAAACCACCCACATGGTAAAGCACGTACTTACATCGAGTTTAAACTACGAATCTATGAAAAAAAACACTCGAAGCCCAAGGCGAGCTGTCAAATACTTCATGCTCGTATCAATCGGCACCACAAAAACAATATTGAGTGGCACAAGTGAGCGTTTATCGTCAATATTAAAACGACTCCCCTTCCTCGGTTTAATAACCTGCAACGGAATCTAGGGTTGGCAGGTATGGGAAAATGACAGTACATATTTGCTAAGCATGTTTTTATAACCGGAAGGAATGCAAAATGTATAGGTAGGTACTGTACCGGAGTGCAGAAAAAAAAATTCATGGAGTATTAACAGGGCCTAAAATAACTTACCTTTGAATGGCAAGTTTATTGAGTTGGATTAAGATTATTTGCTTTAAGGATTTCTTTACACCGTCGAATTAACAATAGTACCTGAATGTTTTATTTTAGACTAACTTATTTTTCTTTGCTAAATTGTTTTCTCTGGAAAATTGTGTCCGCGTATTTTTTTATTCCCCTTTTTTATATCATGACCAACAATGTATTTTATACAAACTTACCTACAATAGTATTGTTAATTAAGTAATTAATTACGTGTGACAGCCCTAGCCGAAGCACCCTCGCTCTTATCGCGGGTTCCGCGTCGGCCGACAAGTGCTGTGGTTTACACACTTTGCCACGTCGATCTAACGGACTGGAAGTGAAATGGCGGATTAATGCGTCATTTTACTAGTGTTTGGTGACTTTTTTTCATTACAGGAATTCAAGATGAGTCCTAATATAATAACGCATCTACAATAGAACAATTATAGTAAACAATTTTATGCTGTAATGTGTGGCAGCCCCAAAGCACCCTCGCTCTTTTCGCGGGTTCCGCGTCGGCCGACAAGTGCTGTGGTTAACAGACTTTGCCACGTCGGTGTAACGCGCTGGAAGTGAAATGGCAGGATGCATGATGCGTGATGCGTCAGTTTACAGCGCTTTAATTGCTTGATTATGATTCTATATTGTAAAATCGTAAAGTGTTTTTTGGCATTCCATAAATATTCACCACTTTGCCAATGTATTGCCAAATCCCGGTGAAGCGACAAATTTTCATGTACTACCAGTGTGAATAGCGACGGATTAAGGAACTTATAGACTTTTGATTGCAAAATTATTATAGAGGTATTGACCCACCTAGTACAGAACAAATTTGAAAGTGCCACTAAGATTAAATCATAGGATTAATCAAATTAAGGGAAATCTGACTTTGATAATGATGCAGTTCCGTGCAGACGTGTAATTCTGTATGCACTATTTAATAGCGTCTCTAGAAAAAACAATTTTTTGTTGACAAATAAATTATTCCTACGCTGTCAATTTATCAATGTCTCTTCCAGTAATAGTACAATAATTTTAAAACCTATTCCCCAGCCAACATCGAACATGTCACGTGATCGCACACTGCTATACATGGGGAGCGAATTCATTCATACCACTCGCGCTCCGCTCTACTGCACAGGGAACACCTTTATTCACGTTTTACATAGATCAAACGTATTAGTAGTTTGACCTCAGTTTGTGGTCCTTTGTATTTGTAATTCTATTACTAATATTAGAGAACAGACCGATTAAAAAAAAAGATTTTTCTGTTAGATAGCTTATGGGAAATGCTTGCTATAAAACATCACGCTGAGGAGAAACAGGATTGGCAAACTCAAAACGCGCGAACGCAGTCGCGGGGAACCGCTGGTTGACGAATATTTCATTTTGGTGATGTTTTAAATCGAAATCCAAAATTGTGATTTTAATCATAGTTTTTATTCAGTAGACCTATATATATACATAAATAATTAAATAATACGTTGTTATCATGCTACCTCTTATACTCGTAATGTAGTCAGCGATCTGGGTGCGTATTGCGATTTGCGATGCAGTTTTGTGAGCTATTATTGTTTGTAATATCCTCCCATCCTACCTAGATACTTTTCTGATAGATCCTTTTGTAGAGTTTCAAGTTATGCTACAAAACTGCTTTTCAGTTTTTTATAACGGCAAATTAACTATTAGTGCACGAAAAAATACATGAATGTTAAATAAGGAACGACATCGTCGCAAAAAACCCGCTTGTGAAAAATCTCCCACGACACTTATTTTAGCATCGTTCGCTTCGTAATTTGGCAATTCAGCAGCAGCAGAATTGCAGAAAAAATTAGTCGTTTTTGGTTAGTAAAAGGTTTTGCTAAAGTAAAATAAACATAAGAGAGAGCAATACTTAGATAGCAGAAAACATTTAATACAAGACGCTCATAAAGCAACACATGTTAACCCTAGAAACAATTATATCCTTCTTCAATACTGCTATCCATACAAAGGACGAATAGTTAAGTGACACTGTGATCAAAAAAAGAAAGAAATAAATCAAACCTGCGACCATGAAAAATCTAGTAGTATCAGATTTTCATCATCAGGCATTTAAGGGAATGTTAATTTCAAGGAATTTTAGCTCTCAACTCAAGAATCAGCGCTTTTAAAGGGAAGGGGACGGAACATTCCTGAGAACTGGGAACGGCGGGAGATGGGGCATTTTTGTACTTTTTACTGCCGCGCGAGGGGTTGACCGTGAGTAGTTTTATTTTCGTTCCCCACCGACTCTCGTTTTGGGCCCGATATCCACTGGTCAGTGCCTGGGACTGACTCGCTTTTTGGTCTATTTTTACAGTGGTTTCATGTGGGCTTGGGCAATTATCACAAACCTGTTTCAATTCGCTTGAAGGTTCATTTCAGTCACTTTGAAATGACAATATCGTGCCAATCTTTCGCACTCTACAGTTGTTTCGGACGAGGGTGTACTTTAGTTAAAATACCTACTTGAAGTATTACTAGATAGTACATAGTACTTAGATGTCATAGTACTAGCATTTATGTGTATTAAAGAATAATTATTGTAATAATATAATAACAAACAAGCAATTTGCCTTATGTAGAGCAGTTAATTATGTATTTATCATACTTAAAACTCAACTTTGCAAGAAATGGTAGCTCATGGTTGCCATGCTAGATACTGTAGGTACAGAAAGTAACCACATTAGCTTGGTTTATTGTATTTCAATTCTCCGGGAAAAAGCCGAATCGGTAATACTGGATCAATACTATCTTTCGCTAGACAAGGACACACACTGCATGCATGCCAAAATCTGTATTGATCTGTCCACTATTGAGGCAGGTAGGTAGGTGACAATAGTTTCACCTGAGGCAAGCTAAGTGAAACTAAATATTTCTAAGGATAAGATCCACATCCGGATGTACTTGTACCTAAGTATAGATTATTTACTTACTACATTACCGCATCTTCAAGTTGACTGACAAATAAAGAAAAATCATGATGCTGAAGATCTGAAATAATTTCCACGTGACGCTGTTACTTCATCCATGCTTCACCAATTGCCTAAATCTAGGAAATGCACCTATTATTTTTATACAAAGCCTTTACCAATATCCATTTAAATAAATTTGGTATCGCCCGGATCTCTATATGTATATTTGCTGCAAAATTAAACCCTGAAGATGATAAAATGTGGGATTGATGATGTTTATGTAGGGAATCAAGGGAAACTGCTTATGATTTAAAAAGTAACATTTACCTAATAATTATGCTTTATAGTCAACCTAAATTCGCAGTGCATGCTAACGAAGCTGCGGGCAGAGCAAATATGAGCGACATATTTGTTCAAGATTAGGAATCGTTCTCTCGGCAAGTTGTTGCAACTCGACCGCGCTCTTGTGTGTTTTTCCCTCGTTTGCTGATTTGTTGGCTTTGTGGTCTTTTGGATGGATACTACCTACAAACTAATGTAATCAACTGGTTTCTGAAGCCCAAAATTGACACTACATACAAACTTAGTATAAAATATTTAGGTTTTAAACAGCGTGTCAAAAATATATTCAAAAAACTTTTTTCAACTGCATTTGATTCGGGTAACAAGTTTTTTGGAAAATCATTGAAGTTATTATTTTGCATTGAAAAATAAAAATTCTTAAATCAATCTCACCAACACTAATTTTATGCACGACGAATCAGAACACTCATAAATTCTCAGCCTGCAATCTGTATGTATACAGTTTCAGAGGAGCTAAAGCTTTGCCACGATGCACTTGACCCGAGCGCGAAAAGTGGAGCGCTGCATAATTTGATTTCCTTACTTACCTATTCCGCTCTTCTTTGAGTTGCTTTGCATCCTTACACGTTAAAATGTTAATCCTAGGTACCTAGTATTTTGAACGAAGGGTTACTACTTCGTGTCTGAAATTGTCAACTTTTCAATAATGTAACCGAGGCACGTTGCCCCAAATTGGGTAATCTATGTTTAGGCACCACCCTAGATAATTAGCCGATGCATGATGCGGGCTCTATCGGAGTATCGAGTGGGATGAGCCCCCACCCCCAGCGTTATCTGCGCCGATCGATATATGCCATGGAAAACTACCAAGTACCAACATGGAAACCTATTACATCTCGGGAAATGTATAATTATACCGACGTGCGAATGCAACGCACCTTGGCTTTGAAGGTCGCGTTGTTACGTACGTCTATGGGTGTATTAAGATGTTTTCTAAAATTCAATGCATAAGTAATAGCACATAGAGCTGATTGAAGCCAATCAAAACTTATTATCCTATATTCTTCATGATTCAGTCAAAATTAAGACTGTAATCTGTTTGTGTACTTCATAAATAAAATAAAATAAAATAAAATAAAAATTAAGGATTCTAGCTATACCGCGTTTCACTAAGGTACTTACACAATTTTCATAAAAAGCTGTTTAATGCTAAAATGATTTTATTATGATGGTTAAGCTCCTCCACAGATTTTTTTTAAATAATTTATCGAATCCACCACCATCACATGGGTAGGAGGGCCTTTGTTGAATCCTGCATTTGCGCTGCTTGCGGAAAGCAGGAAATGTGGTGGAAAAAGACGTCTATATCCTACGAAAAACAGACACACCGCCTAAAACTCCAATTGCAGATTCGTAAATGCAGGTAGATAATCCCTTATATGGACGTAGCTTAGGTATGTTTATACATAGACGATAGCTCGCACATTCTAATAGAGGCGCAGTATCATCCCGCTCCTTGCCGCACCCACCGTCTCCATTGACCTCGATAGGTGACTGTGCAGACATCAATTATATTTATCGCTGGCTGCCCCATAGCCGGCTTATCGCAAAACCACGGTTTTTATGGAGACGTGTGAAAAATTCGCTGCGCGCTGTCGAGGTAGGTTTTTATGGGTGAGGTAAAAATTGTGGCGTTATATTTGTACATTGCGTATTATGTATTACTTTTTCTGATGGAGTGTTATCACCGCACATTGATATTGATCCAAAATAGTAACCAAAAAGCTGTCAATAGCTTGAAAAATATGGAACAATGAGAATTGTTATGGAATTCTTTTGGGACCGATGATTTCAAGTAAAAGCTGTTACGAGTAGAGCGAACAATACAAAGAAAGATGCTAACAAACTTCGAGCCCTTTCTTTCAAAGCTCACAAAGGACCACTAGACTCGCTCGGGCACTCCAATAAAAATTCAGTTGCCCAACAAGTTTACCAAATCCCAACAATACTGAAGTGGAATGGAAAGGCAGTGGCACCTGCGCCCGCGCCGACCCGCGGACATTCTAGCGGCAATAGCCGAACTTATCGCCGCGCGGTGACGTAACCAAACAGGATCCACCTCCCAACAAAAAGTTCCACGGCCACTATTTCGAAACTCGTGCGCACCTAAATAGAGAAAGGCATCTATGTGCTTGTACATCATTTGTAGAGCCGCTAGTCGCAACCCACGGGGTACGGGGTGAATGCCCTTAACGTCCTCCGTCCTCGTCGGCCGTAGCGCCCTCCCGTTCTCGCATGCGAGAGTCCCTCTTCTTTCGACTTTGAAAAGAGGGCACGTAATCCGCGGCCGCGTTATGATTTTCCACCTAACGGTTGTGACTTTAGAGTTGTTTTCTCGTGTTCGGGGTTCGATCATGTGTACAGTTAAGGGTGTGTGCGCACGCGCATTGCGTTTGTATTCAAATGAGGACAGTGCGTTCCGCGCCGTAGAGCACTATGATTGTACTTTTTTAGTCCGTAAGCCCGTAATCAGCTACAAGGAAATGAGCATCCTTAAGGGTGGCGCAGCGCAGACGCTCGTATTGGGGACACGGTCTCTCATTTAATGTGAGACAATTAGGTCCGAGGCAATTCATCTTAATAGCCGGGTGGTCGTCGCATTCATAGTTCCATTTACACCCGTTTAATACGAATACACGTCTATTGAACGTTTCAGTCAGGCTGTCACGACTGTCTAGACCGGTATGACTGCACATTTGTTTGTAAACACACCTCGTGGTCGCTTCGTAAATATCTTTACCAATTATGTCATCGATACGTCTGTTTATCACTTCGTGTACAATCTTAATATGGAGTATTGCGTGTTCATAACGAATTTTAATTTGAATTCGAAGTTTATAACTTAATTAAGTTTAAAATAAAGATAAAAGTCATGAGTCAAGTTTACCATAATGGTACACTTACACTGACTGAACTGAGTAAGTAGCGACACTAACAAAGTTACATTGAACTATTACAAAATTTAAAGAGAATCTCCTACTCTACTCTTTATCGACTCTTGGTAGAGACTAGAGACCAAAAGAAAATTTGGTAGATAACATTAGCATTTTTTTTAAAGGTATCGTGATTGATGAGCTTTAACAGTATTCTTAGCCCATGCATGAATTTCTCATTACCTCATAGGTAACTGCGAAAACTTTTTTATTGAGGTATCTCTACGGCCCCATTAACCCGTCGAGGCTCAGTCAGGTCACGCGGGTCATCCCCAAATACATAGACTATGCGGGTCAATGACCTTTACTATTGTAAGTAAACAGCCTTACATAATCTGCGATGGTTTGGTACCTACACTTTTTGGGCTTAGATTACTATTTTTTTTAGTAATATGAATTCTTTTTTATATCATATAGGCAGACACTTGGCCACAATCTTACCTGATGGTAAATCAAATCAAATCAAATCAATCATTTATTTGCTTAAAATACAGTATACAAAAGTTTGATCTTAAAAATGTATCGCAGTGCGTGATGATAAGTGATGATGTGGCCTCGGATGGAACATGTTTGACTAGTAACAGCCTATTCACTCTCTACTTGAATCTCTTCTTAAATTCGCCCAGATCATAGAGGATTGGTAACACTTCTGCCGGCAGCGACTTCCACTCCCTAGCCGTGCGCATGAAAAATATTATGTAGGTGCATTTAAGACCTTTTGATAGATAACAATTAAATGCGTTGATAAGAATCAATTGACTAACAATAAGCAATCGAAGGTACACTCTGTTGGCAAACTGTCACTATCAAAAACAATGACGACTATGTTCAGAAGGTTACGTCCTGCGGCTAATAACTGTCAAATTAGCAATTGTTATTGCAATTTTGAATATATTGATAATACTAGCGGCCCGCCAGCGACTTCGTACGCGCGTAATAGTTTTACTCCGTTCCCATAAATCGTAGCGAAAATATTTAAAAGCCTATACACATTAAACTACTCGTACTTCTATAGACTTCCCCGATAAATTAGCTATCTAACAATGTGTCTAACATATTTTATAACCGGACCAATAGTTCCTGTGATCAGCGCGTTCATACAAACAAACAAACATCCAGTTTTTAAATATATACGTAGAAATGCGTAGAGATAAATGTTATAATCTATGAACACACAACACGTAGCTCGGTCTTTAATTTGGTCAAACTTACACGGGGTTAGTATCTTTTTATTTTACAACGAAATGAAAATACTTACTACGCGTATCGTCAATCGAATATTTCTTTCAGGTGCTAATAAAAAGACCAGGCTATACCCTGTGTGCTTACACAGCATCATGCCACATACAGGCTGTGGGAGAAACAAATTCCCTCAGAGCTTAGGTTATGGTCATAGCGAATACTCTACTTTCTTGAATTCAAATCGTGAATTCAAAGGGACAATTCTATGTAGGGATCTATCCCATCATCATCATCAACACCCAAAAGCCGTCCACTGGTAAACATAGGCGCCCCCAAAGCAGTGTTCCAGATTAGACACCCTTCGACCACAGAAGCAGCGTAGAATGTCCACCGACAATATGAACAAACGATCTGCAATAATTTACACTGGACACAGACGGCTTGATACCTACCCTGTTTAAACACAAAAAAAATATTATTTACTTTTCTACGGAATACAATCTCTCCTCGAGCATTTTCCGAGAGCAGCATCAATAACAAACATGTGTCAAAACATTGTGTCGCAGACATGTCAAATAATTGTCAAAAATGATATAAAAATATTTTTATGCTAAGTACTAAAGAGTATTGATATCAAATTCGAAGCAAATCACCCCCAGAATAACTTTGTACCCCTTTTTACCCCCTTAGGAGATGAATTTCAATAAAATACAAAATAAGTCTTCCGTCAATTCTGTAAAAGAATGTGTATGCAAAATTTGAAGTAGATTGGACCAAGGGATCTGGTTGTCTCATACAAACTTTGCACCCCTTTTTGACCCCCTTAGGGGTAGAATTTCTGAAAATCCTTTCTTATCGCATCCCTTCGTCATACAAAGAACACACCCTCCCAGTTTCAGGTCTCTACGATCAGCGGTTTAGGCTGTGCGTTGATCCATCAGTCAGTCAGTCAGTCAGTCAGTCAGTCAGTCAGTCAATCAATCCATAAGTCAGTCGTTCAGGACAAAGCATTTTATAGGTATAGATTACTATTTGTATAACAATATAAATATAAATATTCAAACCATTGTAGTGTTATTATGATATTATTATATTGATAATATTCGTTTACACCCAGTGGTAATCGAACTGCCTCGGAATTGAATGGATTAAGTTGGATCGCAATACGCCCCCAGGCATAACTATATAACTATTACTAGTCAGGCATGATCCATCCTAAGCCACATCATCACTTACCATCAGGTGAGATTGTGGCCAAATGTCTGCCTAGATACTAGAGAAAAAAGAACTACCTACCATAACTATTTCATACGTTCGTGTTTTGATAAAGGGGAAACCTCATGAATTTTATTTTTGTAGATGCAATTAAAGTTTTTGCATTCGTCTACTCATTCATTACTACGTCGTAGATTAGTAATTTATCGATGGTCACCATGTTCTCAAACTTTCACAATCATTTTAGAAACGAGCAACCTATTAAGTACGAAATTAATTAATATTGTTGTGACCTTTCTGTCATATTATTGGATACAGTTAGAACAGTATCTCCATATTTAGTGATTAATTTCGCTTGTATTAAAATGTTACTCAACATTTGACATTAATTACCTATTAATTTCCCAACTATTTTATGACTGACTGACTGTATATCTGTGAGTAAAATTTTCCCACCCCGGAATTGGATTTTATCAACGATCCACATTCTTACCTAAGACTGACTTTACAACAATTAAGATTTCATTTTCCTAAGTAATGTTGTGCATGCTTGAAACGCATTTACTGCATTAGAACTTTTCGTTATTGTTCGATCTAGTTTGCAAAGTATTTCCTGATAGAAATGAAAGAATTGATCCTGTGTTCACTAAGAGCAAATTGAAGGTAAGAAAGGAATTTCCCTTAATCAAACTCTTTGAAATTCTCAAAATTGTAAAAACTTCGTTCAATTAGGCCCAGTTTTGTCATCAATAGTAATAGTAAAGTTACGTTACTAGCGGTTGAATATTTACGATCGTACTGCCTAAACCAAATGTTAGAATGGCTATTTTAATGACAATTGGTAAAGGTATTTTTTCTTGAAAACATACACAATCGTTAATATTCAACCGCTGGTAACGTAACTTTACCATTACTACGGATCAAAAAACTGGCCCATAATTAACTATTATGGTTATAGGTGAGCTTTTACCTACAAAAAATAACTAATAAACAAAAAATACTTGATGGTAACTTGACTCCTGAACTCAAAAAAATATAGGCATTTCAACAATAGCTCAAATGGAGTATGTCGATATGTCATTAGTATATAAAAAATTAGACACCACCTCTTCACCCACCAATCTTCACCTCCGGTGGACCTTGAATGACGTAAGTGATAATTTTGGACATTGCTTTGCAAGTTTTCAAACGCTCGTTTGCTCAGTTATTCACCGTCGTACTACTCGTTACACGCACCCTTGAGAACATCTTGATAGCTCGACAAACAGCGAGGACATGGTTTTAGCACCGGATATTTGAACGCTGTCAGTTGGTTCATAAAACTGACATAATGGAAAGCCATTTTCAGTACCTTTAATACCCTACTATAATAGGTAGGCTATAGGTAGGTGTAGTGTATGTGAAAAAGAGAAGGAAGTATTCTGTCGTCTCCTGCGCACACTGGTTCCCCGACGACGCCGGGGCGGGGTGGTAGTGGGGATAGTTTACTCGCCACCACGGTAAAGGACGGACGTGTTAGTCAGTGTGACGTAAGGAGCCGATACCCGGGATGCCGGGATACTACATTTTGGCAACGAGGATGTAAGTACTGTGAATCATTATATTTTTATAAAAAAAAGGGAGAAAACAATATGTATTTGATATAAGACTCATAATGCATTTACTACAATAATTGAAGTTACATCGGGCTTATCAAATTTGCTAACAGCTCATTAGTATCCTATTTTACGCAATGTTGAAGGAAAATACAATAAATATTTGGTAAATAGCTTTGTTTGTGTTGTTTACACGATTTTAAGTAAGCGTATCGCAGGCACACAGTGGGTGTGAGGTTACCAAATAATGTTTTCCTAATAGTTAACGTTAGGGGAATTCATTTGTGATAATAAAACCTTACGTACAGATATTATGTGAATACCCATGAAGTCCATGTGTACCTCCTATGTGAAACGTAGGTGTATGAAAAGGCTATGCAGCAAAACATAATGGTTAATGAAGCGGGGTACGTGATGTATTGTATTACCTATATAGGTATTTGATATTTATGCATTTCAATGGTTGTTTAAACGTAAAGTTTTTAAACGTAACATTATGACGAACGAGAAAATGTGGTGTTTCGGAAATAATTAAGTTATAGCATTAATAATTGATAATATCTATTCGTATGTTATTGCGATTAATTGATGTGACTTTCGTCAGTTTTTGAGCAATTCATTTGTTAAGTACACAAACCAGAATTATAGTCAGTTACATAATATAGGGTCTAGGTATGCTAGCACTGTCAATCCAAAACATGTTTACATAGCATGATGAAGTACTCGTATATCTAATATAGGATAGGATAAAACATAATACAGAGGTAATCAAAATATTTTGATTATATTAGCGAAATTGGAAAATGATGTACAGAGAGTGTATACAACTTAAATTTCATCTCTTTACATGCAGATACAGATAATTATAGATGATAGTAATAATAAATAGATGCAGTAATAAATTCTTAAGATACTTTTCACTTATATAAGACTAACTGTAAATTTTATGAAGGCCAGTCTTTCTTTTATGCAATGATGAGCTGAATATAACATTTGATTGTATTCCATTTAAAAATACAATTAATAACTAATAACAATAACTGTAAGGAAGGATTTGAAGTAAAGGTCTAATTTATAATACCAACCCACTTGTCTTATTGATAGGGTGTGAATTTGAAATGGTTTCAAATTCACACACAATACAGAAAAAGTTTATTCTTGGTAAGAAATTACTTTATTAGGCCAATAAATGGGAGTTTAGCTCTTAACAGAAGGTATTTATTTGCAATAAAATTAAACATAATATAAAATGTACATGCGTGCAATTGGTTGGGGCGATACGCGACTGGGTACACAAATTTAAATAAAACAAGGTTATTATATATAATAGTAGTCTTTTGATAAATGGTGTTAATTTAACGAAATGACTTTGAAGATGGCGATATTGATATTAAAGACGATGATGTTGACGTTGATGATGTAGATGATGACGATGGTGAAGATGATGACGATGACGATGACACTGACCATGACGATGACGATGATGATGATGTTGATGATGATGTAGATGATGACGATGATGATGTTGATGTTGATGATGATGAAGATGATGATGATGTAGATGATGACGATGATGACGATGACACTGACAATGACGACGACGATGATGATGATGTTGATGATAATGAAGATGATGATGATGTAAATGATGACGATGATAACGATGACACTGACAATGACGATGACGATGACAATGATGATGATGATGTTGATGATGATAAAGATGATGATGATGTTGATGATGATGATGATGTAGATGATGAAGATGACGATGAAGATGATGATGAAGATGATGATTATGTAGACGATGACGATGATGACGATGACAATGACGATGACGATGATGATGATGTTGATGCTAATGAAGATGATGATGATGTAAATGATGACGATGATAACGATGACACTGACAATGACGATGACGATGATGATGATGTTGATGATGATGAAGATGATGATGATGATGATGTTGATGATGATGAAGATGATGTTGATGATGAAGATGACGATGAAGATGATGATGATGATGTTGATAATGATGATGACGATGATGATGATGATGACTATGACGATGAAGAAGATGACACTGACAATGACAATGACAATGACGATGACGATTACGATGATGATGATGTTGTTGATGATGATGATGATGATGTTGATAATGAGGATGATGTTGATGATGATGAAGATGAAGATGATGTAGATGATGAAGATGACGATGAAGATGATGATGATAGTGATGACGATGATGATGATGAAGATGACGATGATAATGATGACAATGACGATAGTGATGATAATGACGATGACTATGACGATGAAGACGATGACACTGATAATAACCATGACGATGACGTTGATGTTGATGATGATGAAGACGACGATGATGTTGATGATGAAGAAGATGACAATGATGATAATGATGATGAAAACGACGACGATTATGATGATTATGAAGATGTCGATGAAGATGATGATGATAATGATGATCATGATGAGCAAGATGATGATGATGACGATGATAATAATACGACGATGAAGATGATGAAAATAAAGACAATAATGATGATTAGGTAGACTTTTAGTTTCAAATGACGATAGTTGATAGTGGTGAAAATGAATAACATGGAAATGGTCATTGAATGAATGGTGTGGTTGGGTTACGAGCGAACAACTTTTGTTGATAGCTTCTCTTAGAAAAATTTGAATGCAATGGTGAAGTTGGTTCGGTATTACTTACGTGGGAAAATAGAAGTGAAATTTTACCTAAAAGCAGCGGCGAACCTAAAACAAAGCAGTCAAAAACGGGCAAGTTTATTGAATTTTGGTGGACTACAACTTAAAGATGGTCAAATAGATGTATTCAAAATAGCCATAAACAAAATGGATGAATACTTTGCCTCCAGCAAAGCAAGACATATAAAAGACACGAATTAAGAGGTATAAAACGAGGCGAAAATAAGAAAAAAAAAATAAGACTTCGGCAGCAAGCTTCTAAATGCAAATTCATAGACTTAAAATATCAACTCACGGAGAAGTACAATTCTAAAAAGCTACGACATAAAACATTTTGAAGTCAGGAGACGACATGACTTTAAATAAAATCATTATAGATGCTAACACTTTGGAAATTGTGTTACGACAATTAAAAAATTAGCAATAAAGGAAATATACAAGTTGTAAAAAAAAAACCCTGTTATAAGAAAAGGTGTCTAAAATGTGAGAAAATATTTCACTTTAAAGCAGTCATTTGAAGAGGAACACGAATGCGAATTTATGTATAAATCAGAATTACCAATAAAAAGGTGAAAACAAACGAATATGGAACTGAGAAACATTGAAGAAACAACAAGTACTAACAAATCAGAGGAAGAAAATTCACTATGCGTTTAATGCTGGGGACGATGATATGGTGAAATGTACAGTAGGAGGAATAAAAGTAAAAAAAAGGTGATCTATTCCGGGTGTAAACTTAATAAGTGACAACGTGGTGAAAATACATAATACAGGTTTTTAACAAACAAAGCAATCAGATAGGATCTTTCTGGCATATGAGAGTACTATCCATTTACGGGGTTCGATTCCTCGTCTGGCACAGGGTCAGGGTAACATTTTTCAAGTGCAATTTATACTTTCCATTTGATAACACAAGGATTCTTTGGTGCTAAAATTCAGTTTTCAAATTATAAGGATAAAAATGCAATATTCTACGTAATTAGAGGAGGGAAACTAGGAAACATTTTCGATGTTTGAGGGCATATAGAACTGTAACTTGGATGACAATGTAAAAAAAAAAAGATAGAAACGATAGAAGGTAGAAGAGGAAAAATGTTAGAGCACCTGATTCGACACAATCATTTTATCAAAACCTTAATAGAGGGAAGAACACTTTGTACACTTAATTTGTGCAATAAAGTCTTGAAATAAAAAATAAATAAGAATAGAAAGATAGAAGGAAGCGAGGAAGAAGAATAATAAGCTATGTGGGGCAAATAAAGCTAGCGTTTAACGTCGTATCGTATCAGGAAGTCGAGAAAATGGTAGAAACTCGGAAAATATGGAAAGCTCCGCTGACAACGGCCAAGTTCTAGAGTTTGATGATGATGATAATAAAAACATATTGATAAGTCAAGCCTGTATCACAGAAAAAGTCGACGCAAAAAAAAGAAATAGAAGAACTTTTGGAGTGATAGGACATAATATTTGAAAAGTAGAGGGGGTAAGAATAGATCATTCCAATTGATGAGAATGATGTTTGCATTTGCGTGCTACAAAACGTGAAAATTACCACTTGCCTCCAATTGACCAACTATATTCATACCTTGTTTGAGCTATTATAACTTATAATCTACATTACAACCTCAGGTTCTTTAGAAGTGGTAAAAAAAAGGATGTTAACTGTACTGTACTTTCAGTATTTCTATGAAAAGTAATATTTGTATGTTTATTTACGCAAAAAGTAAAATAAAGTTATGCTTATTTCACAATTTAGAATTTAAAAGGTCGTTATTTCTCTCATAAGGTAATGTACAAAAAAAATAATAAGAAACATAAGTAGTAGACTAACCGATTTATGATTTGGTTGTTTCAAAAGCTTTAATGACGAAGGGTAATAAAAAGAAGTTAATTATTCAAAAATATCATAATGTATGAATTACTTTAACAACCAAAAACATTGTTAATTTTTAAAAGAGGCATTGACAATTATAGTGAATTATGTTTCTTGCATAGTTTCTTTCCAGCACTAGCCCACAGTTGCTCGAAGCTGTGGTAGGGTCTGAAATGAGTGTATATGAAGAGATAAATATTTTTATTGATTTAATTTATATTACTGAATAATTAGGACGTTGAAGTATTTAGTAAACTAGACGTCATATGGTATGCTTTTCATCAGCTTGAACTTAACCCGGACCCGGACTAAAGGCACATGATAACATTCATTTTTGCGAAAGGTTTTTAATATCGCAAAAACCTATACGATAATAGCGGATTTGCTAATCTATAAGAGATTAATATGTTATGTAGAAAAGTGGATACCAAATGAGGCTACAAAGACCGAACTTTGAAGAAACTGCTTCGTTTGAAGAATGACAACAAAATTGGATATCAGATAGTTATGGTAGGAAGGGCAGCAGACAGCTTTTAACTCATTAAAAACTGCTCTCGTTGATGTATTGCATTCAGCAAAAAAAAGCTTTATAATATAAGGGAGGATGGAAGAAGGATAAAAAAAATATATATATAATATATCAACATGTCAATACCAATATCAATATGTATATGTATAAATTGATGATTTCATAAATGATTTAATCGAGATATAAAATAAATAGTTTTATTTAAATTAAAACAAGGGAGGGATGTAGTGTATGTGAAAAAGAGAAGGAAGTATTCTGTCGTCTCCTGCGCACACTGGTTCCCCGACGACGCCGGGGCGGGGTGGTAGTGGGGATAGTTTACTCGCCACCACGGTAAAGGACGGACGTGTTAGTCAGTGTGACGTAAGGAGCCGATACCCGGGATGCCGGGATACTACAGTAGGTACATCACCTATTTATATATCCTGAATCAGTATTCAAAATATGACAACAGTGTAATTAGGATATTACATAGATGCGAAATTAAGCATATTTAGTAACTAACTCGTGTTTGTATGATCGGATAAACTAGATGTTAATATAATTTTATACAAACTTTTAGCAGGTAGCATTGAAGAGGTAATGAAAAGGTTTCAAACGACTATGCAAATTATATTATGAGAGAATACCTTCCTCGTCTCCGTAATATCGTTACCGATTTTATATTATTAGAAACCCATCCGAATCGCCTAGAAACGACCCTGATTAAACTTAATCGCTTTTATTTAATAAAACATGCCAATTAATTCTAATATTTAGGAAGCCCTTTATGATTCTAAATAAATGAAAAAAAAACTACGAATTAATTAATGAGTCATTATGTCAATCTACAGTTAACCGGCTATGATCTTCGCTTTACCAAATCTTGTGCCTAGCAGTCGCAAGTAGCCAGCATTGTTATAAATCAGGAACACAGTAATCTAACGCGACTCAGATTTAGGGTTGCCAGTAAAATCCTAAATATTTGAATTATCCTCTATTTAATTGCAATGTTTGCAATTGCAACTCAAATTTTTATTTATAACGTTATTAAATATTATCGTCGTCTATACGTTGCCTCATATCCACGTCCTTCTTTGATAAGTTAGGAAGTCTGGGGTACCTATGCGACAGTGCACGAAAGCAATTGATAATTATCCGACAAGAGCCAAGATTGGCTATCAATGGTTGACTGGTAGAGAATGCTTTAAACATTAAATTCGCCATTTGTCTGTGCATTGAAGGATAAAAATAAATAAATATTCTTCTATTTCTTTCACGTGGCAACCCTGAGCAGCATTCTCGTTGAAGCGCGCCGAGTGCATTCGCGGCCCTGAACCAAGTGGTAGGTGGCGTTGGCGCACGATGCTGTTGGGGAGGATTATAGCGTATTACACTAGACTCGATTCAAGTTCTTGTGTTATACCTACGTATTTTCAGTCAGTCAATTGATGGTAGTCTATACCTTGATCTATATCAAGAAGTCGAATATGACAGTTCCAAGGTGGCATGAGCGAATGTCTCATGTAATTAGAAAAATAGGTAGAAAACTTATACAATGTAGAAAAAGGATTTTAGAACAAAAATTTATCAGTTAGTAATTATATTAATTCAAATTCATGCATTAACTATTAAACCTGCTTATAGAGTAGATACATACAGATAATGTTAATGTTTAAACTATTAATGAATATTAGATGATTAATAGAAAATTATATAATTTGAATCGATCCCACTATGATTAGTTTTAAATTCAATACCAACTTATCTCATGCAGAGCAGGCTTAGAACTTTATACGATAACATACAAACTTCAAGTATTCGCTCAATATTACGAAATCAAACAAACAAAAGCCTTTTTTAAGAGTCCACGTTTATTGATAGGCGATCCCCAGCCTCATGGCATGGAGATGGAGATCAGTAGCCTAAAGATGATGCAAGAAATCGGCTATCCCTCCACCCACGCTTGGCCATCTATCTCCGAGTAGCGTTTAGTGGGTACCGGTGGGGCGAGCAATAAAATATTTCTTTTTATGTCCCCCTTGGGTAGGGTAACCATGTGTTAGCTGGATTTTAAGGAATGATACGCTCTAAAACGTTCATCGCAATTACAATCGGCCCGTCATAGACATGGCAAAAAAGTTCTGTTATTTTGAGGAATAAGTACACGATAGAATTGATCGGAAGCTAACTGGACACTGTTATGCAAAAGGGTGTCAAGTGACCAAAAATCAGGTATGGAGTTATTGGTACCACTGGATTCGCAAAAACGTCCTCTAACTGGTCGCCCAAAGGTAAAGGTAAGGAAAAATTTATATTCAAAGTTATTTCACAAAATAACGTATTGCGAAACAATCTATTGGATATACTGATATATGCAAAAAGGTTTCATGTGTTCTTGATACCGTTTAGCGATTTATTACTGCTGATTTTATTTTAACAAAAAGGTTTCAAGTCTATGTTTATTAATGGAAATACTAAAATTATTGTGTTTTTTGAATTGTTGATCTGTCAGGTTTAAACAGCTGACGTTTTTTCTTGCACAGATCTTTAAATAACGACTAAAATTAGTCCGTAGTTTAAAAATTTTGACCAATTAATTGGACGACAAGTCATCCTAGTCATAATTCATTTAAAAAGAATATCCAACCCTCCTCATCACTCCTAAAAATCTATCCAGACTTACTTTAAACAAAAACATCTATGTATTCCAAAGTCCTTACAATAGAACAGAGGTTTTTATTGTAAAAAAATTTATCCTATGTTATTCAGAGTTCTTTTTGAATTAACTTTTAAAAAAATACAGATTTTTTCTAATGATTTTACGAAGGCATCTTATTATTTTTTTATAAAATTATAGTGACATATGAATGTAAGAGTCTAAAGTTTTAATATCTGTATTTTTTATTATTAAAATCTGGCAAAAAGAAGCAATTTACTGCGGTTTTGGAAGTATAGGGTACATACAAATTGGAAACAAAATAAAATTTTTGAATATATTCTCGGGGCTATGATGATAGGTCTTGATTGATCAAGCTATCACCTGAAGTTGTATTTTATACTGGTAACGCCATGGGCAGCCGTTTAATTGATAGTCAAGTGTTACAAAATGCATAGAAATACGCAGAATAAATTACGAATCGCAAAAATTCAGAAAAACTGTGTGGATATACCAGAACGTTAGAATGATTGAAAGTAACTCTTTTTATAAACTTCTACAAAATATAACAAATGAAATTTAAATACAGAAATCATTCAAATATAGAAAACTATGTCGTTGAAACTGTTTGACTATAAAACTAATACTAATTGGATTCTTAAAAGAGTTTTGCAAAAAGGATTTAAAGTACTTTAAAACCTTTTAGCAAATTATTTGCAACGATATCCTATTAAAGCAAAAAGGTTTTAAGTGTTTTAATTGCATTTATCTATTTGTATAATTATTATTCACACAAATGAACATCAAATGCATAAAATATACATCTCATTCTGTAGTTATGCCAATTTCCAGGCATGTAAACCGTGTAAATACTAAGTTACAGCAATTTTTAAAAGTGACGACCTTGAAAATCTTTAAACGCGTTTATCTCGAAATGACCAATATGTCACTTGACACCCTTTTGCATAACACTGTCCAACTAGCGCTGAGGTATAATTCGTAAAGCATGGTTTAAAAGACGAATGAACGCTGTAGTGCACCACCCAGTGGTGGTGCACTACAGCGTTCATTCGTTCAAATGCAGTCATTTGCATGCAGCATGCTGACTGATGGGTGCAATAGGTGCGGTGCTTTATTACTGAACAAATATTCTGAAGTTTATTATTTTTACTTAATTTAATTTAAAATATGTTAAATACCATTTAAGGGCTTCTGCTAGAGCAAGGCATGAAGAAATGCAGTTTGCGTGTAGGCTGGGCCTCTGAAATCCCTATTTGTGTCGTGACCCATTTTGGGTTCCACAGATGCGGGATATTCCGACATTTTGAAGCCATATTTATGGAGCTATGTCAGTTTCGCTCCGCAAATAAATGTTAAATGGACATTACACCGACGCAGATGGATGCAAACTTTTCGTTATAAAATACATATTGCGGTGTACGTTAGGCAGATGTTTATAATTCGGAATATAATCGCAGCCACATGAATGCGTAGGTGATAATAGCGAAGCAACTAGGTATCGTTGCGTTGCGTTTCCGTTGCATTCCGTTTTGAAATATGCAATTCTTCGCCCAATGCATATTACCTCAATAATAGTATTCCGTGTATCTTACACATGTCCCTAAAATTGTACAACTAATTTGGTTATCCTACCCCCGTCCAGCAACGTGTTTTGACCACTTGCGCAAGCGACTCCATAGTGTATTTCGTTTCCGTGATTCCACCTAATATCCAATGTTGTTCAGCTATAAAGTACAGTTTAAATGGGATTTTGGAGACTGCATCTTTATCTGTTTGATAAGAAACATCCTATCGGATGTAGTACATTTGGTATCTAAAGCTCGTATGGTTTCTTCACAAAGAAGATTAGGCATTGTGTTTGTGGTATACCTTTCACATGTTTGTATATATACCTCTGCCTCGTTAGTGTAGCGGATAGTTCCCTGCTCACTTCACTACCCAAGAGGTCCCGGGTTTGGGCCGAAATTTATTCCCGGGTTCGGGCCGGAATTAGTTTCTGAGCTTTTTTGTCTTGAAAATACTCGAAAACAGCTCGGAGTCAGAAAGTTGGTGGTGATGACACCCCCATGCCTCGGAAAGCATGTTAAGCCGTTGGTCCTGCGCCTGATGATCACTCATCAGCCATGTCCTGTCATGTCGGACTGTCTCACCGAATTAATGAGAGTGAAGGAACAGAGAGTACACTTATTGCGCACATATCTGGACACTATAATATCTCCTGCGTAGGTACGCAGGTAGGTGGGAAGGGCAGGTGGCCTATATCTGTTGAGAGAGGCCGCCATTACCGGAAATCGGTAGGACAATCTCCTACCGATTTTTGGTAATGGCGGTAATTATTATTGTATCTACCACGTTTTATCCCACAGTTTTTTAAATTTTAAACTAAGGTATATGCTTCGAAATCCTTAATTTATCTTTTATTATTTCATTATACCCTTTCACTTTTGAAATGTTTAAACTGTAATGGAGAGCGAGAATTTTCTGACACAAGTAAATTTTTACTTAAAAGAAATCCTCAATCGTATCCCATAAATGTAACAACCCTGATACTTAATAATGAACTTGTATTTGTAAGGTAAATACGTATGAATATTAAATAAGAAACTTAGATTAATTAACAAAATGTATCTTATCTAATTGTAGGGAAAATGTGACGAAGTCACATGATCACGGAGGTAAGCAATAAAAAGTTGTGAGATCAGATAGAGCCGACTCCAATTATAATGTATTCATGCTGCTTCCTGAGAAATTTTCATTTTCTCAGTAACAGTATTCTAGTGGTAGAAATATGTAGAGGGAATAAGGATTTTTTAAGTATAACAGTTGGACAAGTCAACAAAAAATCGACATCCCCAAAATGGAACTCCTAATTAGGTGAAACCTATTTATAAAAAAACGTGATGATAAACTAGAGCAACAGTAAATAAAACGGCATTATTTAAATATATCATTGTAGGTATTTTCCTTACTGATATATGCGTACCTACTGACTTTGATTGGGATTCCGCCTAAGTAGATGGAAATTCTATCGATAATGGTTTAGGCTGCGAATTGCCATGTTGCTTTTACTTGCCAGTTAAGCTGCTGAACATTTGAACTGATTAGCAAATAGATTAGCCAGCACTTTGCGAGTGAGTGAATTGATATACTTACTTTTAATTGTTCTTATTGCATCGTAATGACAATTTGGCGACTAACCTAGTTGGGGAATTAAACTGCCTGGAACTTGAACGGATTAAAATAAGATCGCAATACACCCCCAAAAACGATCAACATACGAGTACCTACAACGGGGCATAATGAAATGTGACTTACAATATTTTTCATCGGTAGTAGCTAAAAGTGTTCACGACACCACACTAGCCATTTCAGTTTAAATCTTATATAATCAAGCTTCTTATAATAATACTGCATGTCAAACTTACTTGTGACTTTAGATGGTCCTTTTAAAAATAATAAAGCCTCATTTAGAAACAATACCTCTACGACCTATTTCATCTCAATCGGAGAATTAGGTTGTCAATACAGTGTAGCTATCATTTTCAGCGTTGATTAAACATCTCGTCTGTATGGAACAACAATACAAAAATTACAGAGCTGATTTCGATTTCTTTTTGTAACTACATAAACGTCGCGTCGATATCATCTCGCTGTGGAGTGCAAGTTTAAAACTAATACGTGCTTAAAGATTATATTGATTGCAATCGAAGTTGATTTTAACACAATAGGTAACTTAGAACTCGATAATCTTTAAAGTGGTCCATTGGTTGGCCATTAGTAAAATGTTTTTTATTCAGGTCAGCATCATAGGATAAGGTGATGTTGGTATAAGTTAAAATAATAATTACAATTTATTGTGAAAGTAATTTATGACTACTTATTTGTAAACTGTTAGTAGGTACTGACACTGTGAGTAAAAAATATATAAGTACTTAATCATATTTCTTTTACTTATGCATTTTTAGTATGGTACTAATACTAAAAATGCTAATAAATATATTTTTAGTAGAAATTGAAACACTATCGTAGTGAATAGTGAGTTTGAGAACACGCTTACCTCCCTGCATCGATTCCCATACAATCTTCTCATCTCTTATGTCACACAGACAGCAATTTAATTAAAAGTACAGCTATGGGTAGATCCGAGGGTGAAAGGCGTCTAGAAAGAGCCCGGCTGGGAATCGTAGGACAATAGGCGGGCGGGCCTGTGAACTACTATGTGAACTCGGATCGTAAAAGGAAACCAAGCCTAATAATCCGTTGATACTTAGTTTTTAAGTGCTATAGACATGCTAGATTATTTAACCAGTAGGACGGTTAACTAATCGTACCAAACCCAAACCCAGGAAGGCATACATGTTTGATATTTCCAATGCTTATCTTTTGTAAAGAGCACATTTTCAGGCTCTTGTTCAGCGATTTTTAGTTATTTATATTTTCTGCTCAATTTAGCCATCTACTTAATTAGTACTGTTAATTATGGCAGATTCTCTTATTTCATAACCTCTGTCTATGGTGATGTAAAATTGATATTGTAATACGCGTACCCGTATGGTTGAGGTCACCATCGCCTTACCACTTTCAAACGCAAATCGCACTCGACACAAAAACGGGCGTCACCTCAATCAAAAGACGATACGGGGTGCAGGCGATTTCGGCTCTTAAACTGGTGTCCTCGATAGAATACAATGTGTGATTGAACTTACCTTTATTACCAAACTCCGTGCTGCTTGGATCTTCTGAAATTTTAAGGTTTCAATACAACCACAATTACAGAACCACTACGTGCCTCACCTATGACTCCGCTCGCCAATTGATGTTTTCTCTTAATCGCGTTTGAAATCTACATGTTTCATTTCTATAATATCTGTGTAACGACAGGCAGTGTATCGGCCTCGATACCCCACTGTCTCCGCAGTTTCCATTTGCTCTCGCAAAAAGTTGTGAACGTTAGATCAGGAGGCGGGGCGCGATATCTACCGCTGCCAACTCCACGTTTTGAAGACATGTCATTTCTAACTGAACTACCCCTCTGTGGCCCGATCACCATACGC
Source organism: Pyrausta aurata (assembly GCA_963584085.1). Lineage (NCBI taxonomy): Eukaryota > Metazoa > Arthropoda > Insecta > Lepidoptera > Crambidae > Pyrausta > Pyrausta aurata. The sequence goes on from OY757254.1 coordinate 6,077,268, forward strand.
CAGCGGGGGGGTGGGTGAGTCTCTTTAAACGGCTGAGTTTTTAATGATACATTGTTGGTCGCAGACAGGGGAACGGTTTGAGATATTGAGAAGTTCTTGCACTCGCGCAGCAGGCTCACCGTTATCCTATTTCCTCCCTCCTTTATGTTCACGTACGTAGTGAGTCCACACATTGTGCGGTGTCTCTCACGTATACGGTAAATAAATGGTGTTAGATAATAACGAGCATCCGCGAGCTTATCGATTAAGATTTGTAGATAAATTCTTAGAGCTTTTTCCATGCGTAAATTAAATTAGGATTTATTTTTACTGCTTCTTTTCGGAGTTATACTGTAAAATTTAGAGATTATCGAAAGTTACATTATACTGTATATTGTGACTTTAGATAATCTCTAATTTATATACTTCATTGCAAACAACAAGCACCAACTTGAGAGATAAAGCTACATAAGTACGTGTACAGTATTTATCTAACTAAAGTCATTGTTTGGAAATTCCCTTTATCGTATACTGGATGATCTTGTCTAGACACCCTTGTTATTTTGTCTATAACATCAAAAGATAATGCGTATTTCTTTCACTAACAGTGTCGGAAAACTCGACATACTTTCCTGTCGATAAACCAGGCTGCGCTCGAAAACCGCTGAGACAAAAATTGGTGTTTTCGTGTATTTATTTATTTAAAAAGTTTTTGACGTAAGCGTAAAAAATTAAAAATAATTTTTACGATTTATGAAAGATATTACTACGTAAATTAAAAGGATATTTGATGCAGCAGAAAATCAGAACTTATCTGAACTTATATAAAATTTCAAATATTATAAATTTCTTGTGCTTCAGACTTCAGCCGCTCAGGAGCTCTATTCATCAATTAATTCATCTTCGAACGAAAATCACTTGCCATCTTGAAGCGAGTGATTCAAAAATAGAGCTCCTGCGGGCCTAAGATGCGCGCCTCTTTATCCTTTATCGGGGCATTTCATAAATTTCAAACGCTTTTTTATCACATTAAACAAGGTTTGTACTAACTTTAACAAGTCAGTTGTTTTAAAAAGTAGTAATAATTGCCTTACCAGTAAAAAAATGTGGGAAAGTATGTCGTTTAGGAAATATAATTATTTTATCGAATCGTTAAACGGTATCGAGGCGTGCATGTTAGGCCAACTGGACAGGATATTGGTCATGACAGATGCCAAGAAAATACACACACCGTTTTCAGATAGATTATCCTCGCACCAGCATTAAACTGTTGATAAATCGAAGGCCTACGAACGGACGGTCGTAAAGGTGGCTACAAAGCCTGGCCCTTCAGAAAGTATGTCGACACCCCCCCTCCCCCTCTACCCCACACCTCGCCCCGTTGGAAAACATCCATATGAGTATTTTATAGTTTTCCATCAAGCGAGCGACGCTCACAAAGACCCTAACTGCGCTTAAACTTAGCATTGTTGTGGACTAATAAACCAGTTATGTCGTCTTAGTGTTGTTTATCTATACTTGAACGTGCTGGTAGGGTTGCTAAAATACTTAATAAATAAGTACGCGTACTTTATAAGTAATACCTAGGTACAACAATTTGTAATAATAAAATGGTAAAATCTTCCTCGATAGCCCTGGGTATCAAAGCTTTCTATTGTTTCTATGATAGTCCTATATCTAGCTGTAAAGGAAACACTTACAGCTAGATATTTCTGTCATTATAGGCGATGGAATTAAGAAATGGAAAATGACATACAGCTGCTGATAGAGTTGTTGGCTGCTTTGCAAAGTTGTGTATTTTAAGATATCATAATATCAATTTCAGAACCCATAATGATTGTACGTATGGTTGAACTACAAGTACTAGCGTATGGAAATGACACCACGATCAAATTTCCGCGCCATGATTTGACGCCATTTGGCATCAACGCATATAAACGATTTCAAATTCGACATTAAAATTTCAAGGAATACGTCACTAGTCATCGAGTTGCTGCACATTTTTTGCTTAGCATAGCTGTTGAGCAGTTGGCCCGGATTGCCAGAAAGATGCTGGTTCGAATCCCGCCCGTGCGCAATTTTTGGTTTCATATTTCATCTTTTAAGAATAAAATATGACACTGTAAGTGTTAAAAATATTGTAAAACCATAGCATAGCTGTTCTAAACGTAGTAATAACAGCTCACTGGATTTTATGCATTGAACTACTATTACTAGCGTATGGAACTGACACCACGAACAAATTTTGTGCTCCATGAATTGATGACACGGTCATCATCTCGTAGTACAAATCATAATTTAAAATTAAAATTTTCAAAGAAAAGTCGTCGAATTTGCGACACATTTTTTGCTTGGCATAGTTTCTCTAATACGTAGTAGAATAGAATAGAATAGAATATGTTTATTTAGTAGTAACAACTCACTGGTTTTATATACTTATTCGTAATGGTAAGTTGGTTTGGCAACCCTAAATGCAACTGCAATGCCTAGGTTATTAGAAACACTTGAATGGACGGTAGATGCTGGGTGGAATTATACTTACACGGTCTTGTGGTGGATGATATTTTATAAAATTGCCAGATAAATCCAACCAGTATCGTTCCATTCTGTAACGTTTTCCTGCACATTATGATTTCAAGATTGTAGAATCACTACATGGAGAACGTCAAAATCATAACTTAACTTAAAGTACATTCATGTCTGAGTTGCTGGGAGTAAGTAAAGAGAAATAAAATAGAAAACTTTCTTCCGATAACAATGTTGTAATTTGCTTTGAAAACAGCTTAAATCTATGTTAACTAACATTGGAAACAAAGTAAAGAGCGTCTACCATCTTGAATCCCTGTTAAGAAAGCATCCAATAATAATAAAGGTACACTTTGTCTATATAAATAAATTGAAACCCAATCTTACTTTCCCTTTATCTTCCCTTTAGATTCTTTGACCTCTGGTACCCCGGTGTCATTGTTTTAAAAGCTGTCTGTAATTATACATGAGGCATCATTCATACAGTCATACATCATTAGTTGGAGATCATAAAATGTTACTCTACTTTATTTATTTATTAAAAGTTGCAGTATAAATAAATAAGTATAAAATAAATCTTGGTTTCGAAGTAAGGAATTTTCTTCCTTGTGTTACGAATACCAGACAACGTTTATGACGCGGACGTCTACCATCAATACTTAAATACATATTTAAACATCTATAACTTATGTACAAATGTTTGTGCTCATCACATAAACCTTTTTCCCTTGCGGGATTCGAACCCGCAACCGCTGGCATGGTCAGGAGCCCTAACCACTACGCCAAACTTTTCGTCAACTACACCAAACGTGTCGTTACAGTCAGTAGTTAGTTAGGGGTTCATTAGGGTAACATAATAATAGGATTCTACTATGAATTGTTTGGTAAAGTCTGATTAAAGTTTTATATAGGTGTGATGCTCAAAGGTGCTAAAGCCACCAATTTGAGCTTATCGACCTTAGTTAAACTTACTAATGATTTGTAAATACATGGTGATACATACCTCATTCTTGGGCCTTGGATAGAGTCCATCGGTCCGAGGGCAGCGCGGGTGGGGCGCGGGGTGCGCCGGGTTGCGCAACGCATTACAATAACGCGACATTACGTGCCGCGGCCGCTGCGCCTGCGCCGATACAAATGCAGTAGGTTCCCTGACTACGCTTAACGAAAGGATCTCAGTAAGAAATCAAGATTTTAAACGATAGCCTCTCTGTTCATTGACCAAAACACATAGAGCTCTGTCACATGGATTGGAATTTGGAAGGTCGCTTGCAAAGCGAAGTATTCTATATCAACTTGATACCAACATGAGCCTCTGTTTATGGGCTGCCGCTGGCATGCTGGGCTCTTTTGATAAAGCTTTGTTATTATATATTTAAGCACTAAAACAGTGAGTAACACTAGAGAACTAGGAGGTACCAGAAAAAAACAGTAAGTCATCACGAATCCATCTCCTTCAAGCTAATAAACTCTAGGTGATACCATTTTGTCTTCGCTTATTTCCTACCTCATATAAGCACCCCATTCAGGTGGTCCTAACTCAGTAAGTATTTGAAGATAAGCCGTATGGGAACTTTCTTTACGCAAAGCTTCTGATATTTTAAATGCACAGAGTTTTGCAACTTGAGAGCTTGCTGTGTTGTTAGTTTAAACTGATAATTGAAGTTGCTTATGAGAGCACACACTGTATCAAATTTGGTTGTGACTTACAGGCGCGGGGTCATGCGCCGTTCGGTTCGGGGAACGCGACAGTCGTCGTCAAGCCGGGATTGTTACCACTGCCCCTTTTAGGGTAGGTACCTAACGATGTGCCACTACCCTCAAAAACTATTGAATAAGTATTTTCAGGTGGAAAAACAAATTATAACTGAAAAACATACTATACGTCGAATAAGTCCAGATTTTGGTAGATCTTATTTTAATGTAGGCAGGACTATACAAGTAATTTACTGAAACAAACGGGCTTTTATAATAAACTCTCTTTTTTCTTAGGTAAAGTTCAAGTCCTAAAACACGATATGATTGAGTAAATTACAAGGTTAATTTCAAGCACATTGAAACCGTCGTCGGTACTTCTTGATAAAGGCTGAGTGAGCAAACGTTTTGAAAATTCAACATTGCAACTCTTTCAGTCGAAACATGCAATCGAGTGAATAACTCTTCCTCCTGATAAACATGTCAATTCTCGCCAGTATCACTTATGTCGTTCTATTATTGTATTCCGGTATCGCACACACCACGGCATGCGTTGGTGTGCCCTTGGCATTGCAAATACGGGGTACCAATTACTTGCAAGTGGACCGTCTGTCGCTTGCCTTCTTTATGCAATCTAGAGGTACTTTATATGAGCTAAGTACAAACCTAAGGCGAATCCTGTACATAAAAGAACTTAGAGCAGGGGAGGGATTTAGAGGAGTTTCTATTGGGAATACTTAAGAAAAAAACATTTATTTCAAGGTAACTGAGACTTTGAAATTTTTCTACCTATTATAATTTTGCCACTCAGAGAATGCATTAATAGCATTCTGACTAATGACGATTTCAAACAGAAATGTATGGGAAAAATGTCAAAGTCAGGAAGATTCTAATGTCTCACAGTCTCACATTCTTTCCTTCTATACATTTTGTGGCTAAATTATAATGGATAGAAAACTCAATTCATCGCCTCTCCATTCCTCTCTATTATTCGCCCTTCTCTACCTACTTACCCTCTGATACAAATAATAGTGATTGATTTTTTTTTTACTATCAGACTAAAGAGATCCCGATGGTATTTTTTTATTCTTTGCTGTGTATTCTCTGACTGTTTTTCAAATGGTTCAGTGCTTCTTTAAAAGAGTCAATTTCAACAAAGTCGATTTTTTTATCACTTCGGTGAACTTTTTTATTTTTAACTATTTTCGAATTCAAACTATGGTTTATGATACTTCTTGATGTTGTTTAGATCAATACGTAACGCCATCAAAATATCTTGATAAACTAAAAAGATACATTACTTCAAAGTTTTGATGCCACCGAAATGAAAAAACGATTCATCGAAATGAAATAACTCGCCCACCGAAATGACAACACTTATCCACCCACCGAAAACCTTTAACAAAATTACTTCTATACACTAAAACACGTGGTTCGTCGTGACTGCATCCGTGCGTTTTGATTTCACTCCATTCCCGTAGGTCGTAGCGTGATGTTTTACAGTATCCCGTATGTAAAAGTTTATATATTTTCTAATGACTGTCATTGTCTAGCATATCACCTATTTTAGGCTGGACCTCTATTTAAAGGACACCAAGTATAGCCAATAACCTGTTCCGATAAATGAGCTATCCAATCCTTTTTTTTAAATCGGAGCAGTAGTTCCTGAGATTAGCGCGTTTAAAAAGTTTTCGAACTAAGCGCTTCTCGTCAACTTTCATAATGCGCACAGCAAAAGAGTGGAACTCTCTACCCGCATATGTGTTTTCATCGGTCTACAACCCTGTTATTTTCAGAAAAAGAGTGAACAGGCTTCTTTTGGGTGAGCTCGCTTCATCGTCGTCCCTGTCTGTGCCTCGTCTGGTATAGTCTAGAGACAAAAGTAAACCCATATCATATTAAAAAAAACTTTTTAGCTTAACAACACTACTAGCGGTCCTCTTCGACATTTTCTGTGCGTTTTGCCTTTACTCCGTTCCCGTAGGTTCCAGCGTGATGTTGGCATGCCTTAAAGCAGTTGCAAAACCTGAATCTGGTGCTTGGCTGCATGCTTTGCCGTCTCCACACTTGGGTACGCTTCTCGACAACAATTCCTTGAGAATTGCAGTAGCTTTAAGACTGGGCAGCAAAGTTTGTGAACCTCATCGCTGTATTTGTGGTGTGTTGGTACTCGTAGATGAAAACGGCCACCATGGACTGAGTTTCCAATGATGTGCGGGGCGGTTCCCGAAGCACCATTCTATTATAGTTTATTTTTGTTTTTATAGTGTTTTGTCACCATACAAACTTAATTGCCCGGATTGCGTAAGACACGGGGTCCAATTCCTCGTCTGTCACAGGTTCACAGTTGCTTTTTACAAGTGCAATTTATACCATTCTATTAATGAATTTGTGCGTCGCCACGTCGGCCACGGTTTCCGTAAATATTCCTTGCGTCCTAGAGCCACCAGGCTTGTCCCGCATGGATGGTAAGAGACCAGATGACCTAACGTTGGTTCCATGGCGAGGAGGGCGTAGCCTCTTATGGGACGCAACATGCGTTAGACACATTTAGGTTCAGCGGCGGAAAATGCTGCCAAGTTAAAACATACTAAGTATGCTGAGCTAAAGTCTGAGTATGATTTTGTTCCAATCGCTGTGGAGACGACTGGGCCCTGGGGAGATGAGGCACGCGAGCTTTTCAAAGAGTTGGGACAACGACTGAGGGATAAGGGTAATGATCCCCACTCTGGCTGGTTCAACAGGTTTCCATTGCTATTCAAGGAGGCAATGCTGCTAGCATAATGGGAACCTTTGGATCGGTCAGAGCGTAGAGTGGGAATCAATAGTAGTTATATGGAAATTTAAAGCGTCTTTTTTTCTGTGACATTTTGTAATAAAAGGACGACGTTTTCACTGAATGAATAATTTGTATCTTAATTTTAGTTCATTATGTATGTTCTATGTGATCATTGTAATTTTCATTTAACACCGTAACGCGTTCATGAAGAAAGGGGCAGTAAGTTTTGTTTTTATATGATATAACAAAAAATACAGTTTTCGCAATTATTCTTGTATCTGTACTATAAATGACATTGCTTTGTATCAAATTTCAAGATTCTAAGTTCACGGGAAGTACCCTGTAGGTAGGTTTTGATTCCTTTTCGAGTGTTGAAAATTTGCGGAAATTTGTTGATATTTACGGCAATAACGGCTGTATCTTTTGATTGCGTTGGCTTAGAAGTTTGATTTTTTTTACAGCTTTAAGGGACCGCAGAGCTTTTGATTAAATTTTAGCTTGATACCTCCACGTGTTCCTGAGAAAAAGGGTAGGGACAGACAAACAGACGAACAACGAAGTGATTCTATAAGGGTTCCGTTTTTTACCTTTCAAGGTACGGAATCCTAAAAAGGAAGGCAAAACAAAAATATTCTTTCAAATTGAACCAGTAGTTCCTGAGATTACCGCGTTCAAATAAAAAACAAACAAACAAACTCTTCAGCTGTATAATATAGTATAGATTTCACCGGAATGATATAATGAAGCCATCGAAATGAGAAAAACAATCACCGATATGAACAATTTACGCACCGGAATTAATAAAATTCACCGAAATGATATTTTTTATCATTTCGGTGAATTTTGTTTCATTTCGGTGGTCAATCTAGGCCACCGAATCAACCGAAATGAAAACACCGATATTAAAATCAACGATATAAATTAACATAACAATAAAAGTTTTAAAGCCACAACGTTATTAATACCTCACTAATAAACGTAGTTTGGGAAGGATACCAATAAATATTTCATACATTTTATGGAGAATTGGATGACAATATATTCCAACCTGCGGAAATGAAAAATAAAATGTCCCATGTCACCGAAACCAACTACTTACTTTTTTGGCGGGAACACGGAGCAAGCGGCGCACGTCTATTTACTTTAAGCATTAAGGCGGCACTGGTATGTAGCGTTTTAGCGCGGGGGCAAGGAGCTAGAGTTGTCCCACGCAAAAATATTCTCGACAAACTAAAATTCACCGATATGAAAAGTCTTATTTGACCACATGCATTTTTACTTATAAGTCATTTAATTAAATAGATTAAATTATAAAATTATTATGTGATAGTACTATAACTATTCACGATTTAAATGAAATAAGCAATAATACTAAATAACCAAAAGTTTTTACTATACAAGGGAAATTAAACAGAAAAATGGATTTGACCGCGCAACCGAAATGAAAATTATGGTGCTTTATCATTTTTTATTCCGTATTTAACGTAGTCCGAATCAAAAAATATTTATGGTCTCGTATACGAGATACCGCCTTCTATAAATAAAAAAATAAATAAGCCTCATTGTATCACTCTGCACTGCCGATTTCACTCATGCCGCGTAAAATTTGCTGTTCGGAAATTCACCCAAAAGCAATATTTGTAGGAGGGAGTTAAATAAATCCGTCCTTTTGATACCTACCTATGTTATGTATTCCTTTCACGTTAATTTTCTAGCACTCGATGACATCATGGTGAGCTAGATTGGCTGCTACAAACTAGTTTACTTACTGCAGAATCTGAATCCTCTACACGCAAATTAGATGCTTAGGTCAGACATTGAATATGACTTTAGCTCTAACACTACCTCGTAATTTCAGGATTTACTCGATCGCTATAATCAAAAAGTAATGGATAATAATTACTCATATAGATATCTTTGTAAGTACCAGCTGGGTGAGTTCTTATTGAAGTTCTCTGACTTGATTTTCTACCAGAACGTTATGAACGAAAGCTGTTACCGAAATTTTAGGTCATCAAGCGAACTTACTTTATTATTACTCAAACTAAACGCTTAGGAAAGCTAATATCTGATGGTTCAACGCTAGGATAACATGTTTCAAGAGTTCAACTCATTCAATAAACTGTAGTTCGCTTCAAATTAATTATGCAAGCAGGGTTCAGCGTGTTGACCTGGAGCCTTCACGCTACAGGCTCAATCTACAGTGAGTTACTGCTAAATTTTATGGACTTTTACTATCATGTTATTCGCATACTGAGGAGCGTGTCCCAGGAAAAAAAAAACGGACATTTATAAAACGTAGATTTGTGCTTCTTTTGAGCTTAAGTTGATGTGTCAAAGAATTGAGTTTGTGGACTTAAATGTAATACTTTTCATTTCATTAAGTACTACTGCAATCGAAACAGTACCTATATTAAAAGGACGTAAAGGGGTCTGGACATTATACATCTCAATACCTACCTCCTTAGATTTATAATATCCCAGACCCCTTTAGATACCTATCTATCTAATTCTACCAAAATTGCAAAAATGAAACACCAGGGCCTCTATTTTTGAATAACTCGCGTCAAGATGGCGTGTGATATTCAACGTTTAAAGTCGAATTTTGGAATGAAAACCAGTTGTAATCTATATAAAAAAAATTGAAGAATCATAGCTCAATTTTGTGAGTACTTACGTCTAGATTTTAAGTGATTTCCGTTGATTTTTAATGTGTTTTCGAACGAAAATCACACGCCATATCCAAGCGAGTGATTCAAAAATAGGGGCCCTGGCTGCTGTGACGCAATGTTTATTCTTGCGCTTAGATCCAGGTCTAAAACGCAAAAGATAGCATGAATCACGTTCCTTGGCAGGGGTTAACAAAACAACCTCAGTTTATTACAAATGGACCGGACACGTGCACTAACCCCTTACATTCCCCTTTAAAATAGGGGTCTTATAATAAGTAATAACTATAAGGAGAGCTTTCCTGCCTGCATCCTCATTGTGACTGCGCTCTCTGAATAAATGTTCCCACTTGGGAACGCAACTCTGTAGGTAGTTAGAAGTGGTGGACCAACGTACTTCTATTTTCACACTTTCAACGACAACATGGCTGGTTAGTTTGCTGCTTTCTTAGAGCATTTTCAACAAGTCGACGAGGTGATGAAGATTTCAGTTATCATCCAGTGTAGCTAAACGTACAAATGAATTAAAATTCCATTTAAATAGTTAAGATATATGTCTGTCTTCCTGCTACCTAAGCGAGCTTATCACAGTAAGCGCACATAAGAATCTAGTACTTACATTGGTATATGGTATGTTTTTGATTACTTTAACTTTATTTTAACACCATAAATACGCGCCATTAATGCGGTAACTTTCAATATCAACAAACAATTTGTTTCATCGTTATATGTGAGTCAAAGTGAACTGTTGTCGTCACTATAAATAGAAGTTCCCACGCCTAAGGTGCATTCGCTATGTAGGTAGCTGATCTCCGATCAAATCCTACCTCTGCTCAGGGCCGGAGTAAGGGCCTATAGGGGCCCGATAATTGTGCTACTCTGTCAAAACCAAACGACTCACTATGACTATGGCTAAAAGCAAAATTGACAACAGGCACATTTGATTCGTCAATTTTTTGCTTTTACTTTGTTGTCATTCATTTTTAAATTACAGCACTTCCAAAGCTCTAACAACCGAATGTGCCTGATAGTTATTGTGTAAGGACTGACCTTAACAATCATATTAGTAGGAAAAGGGCTAGTATACAAAAAAATATAAGGAGAAATTACGTACGGCTACTTCCTTATATAATTTTTGACAGAGACTTTTCTAACGGCGCTACTGAAATAAACTGACGTAAATAAGTAATTATCTTACTATATTAAGTATAAGATTGTATATAAGATCTTATCCCGGGCCCCAATGAGTGGCTTAAAACTCAGTTGTCAACAACAGCTACATGAGTACAGCCCTGCCGCTACTAGCGGTAAGTTTATGTTAATCGAGATTCGACGCTTACAATAAACACCTGGCGCACATTATTGACGCAAACAAACATTGTAAATTCGCATGAGAACGCAATCAATTTTCTTGTGCTACAATAATAATTATTTAAGAGGGCACTTACAATAAAGTAATTTCGCACTTTGCATCGCAATAAATTGCGACCTCAGATTGCGACATTTGTATTTATTTCGGTTTTAAATAAAAATGAAGGGGTATTCACCTACCGCGAATAGATGACGCTTCTATTTCGGTAAATTAATTAAAAATTCACAGGACCACTGCCGTCCAAAATTAACCGATCAAGCGCTCCAGACGAGCCCATAGACCAGAATAACCCTCTAATTTTACCGTCGTCAGGTAGCATAGAATCCAGCTGTCCACGCAAGGATGCGCAGGCGCAGGCGACGCGTTTCTTTTAGAAAGCGGCACGTGTCGGGGTTGTTCACCCTGCGCGAACGGGGTCACAGCCGCCCGCGCCCGCGCCTAGCCCTCCCTAGGGCTGCCACTGGCGGCTGGGGTTTACAGGAGTGTACAGAGATTTCAAGCAGATTAAATCATACTCCTTTCTGTTTTTTACACAAACATAATACCTTTAGTAGACCAGCACCACTTAGAGGGCTGCTGCTGTTTCATTTCAACGGACAACGACCAATAACCGTTTTTTTGCAGCTAGCATTGGTTGTGTTCTGAGAAATGCAGATTATCAAATCCAGTGAATGCTAATACTGTAGGTATGAGACATCGGTGCTCAGGCTGCTACCCATATTCTCTGAAGACGATTGCATATAAATTCAGTCATTCGACAGATGTTGCAAAATCTCTGGATTTTTTTCATTAGGAGTACGTACCTACGTACTCCAATTCTCGACACACAATCACTGTGTTACCCTTACTCGTACTTACCTAGTTATCGTTTATAAGGCACTAAGAGCCCTCGGAGCCAACGATGCGGGCAGACACAGTCATGTTTGTAAATTAACTCTGGGCCTAACCACGTTCAAATGAAAGCCGCCTGCACACACGGCACAAAAATTGGTCTTACTTCAAACAAAATCCGACGCGAGGTGCAAGCGATTTTGGCTCTAATGGTGGCTAGGCAGCTGTGACCACGATAGTAGGGACGTACCCCCTCTTGCATTAATTTCGACTAAAGATTCCCTTTTTTCCCTTGATTTCCCTTCCCTACAACGTAGGTGAAGAGGCAGCCCTACACCTCGAGCACGAGTAGACGAGTCCTTGATATGGGAGCTCCATTGACACGAATTGTCCGGTTGTGCGACGGATAAGGCGCTCCTTGTACGCTCTCCGCCCGGTGGAGTATTTAGGTTTTCAATTATGCACCAACCTTTACCGTTTACATTAAGGAGCTCTATTTTTTAAATCACTCGCTTCAATATGGCGAGTGATTTTCGTTCGAAGATGAATTATAAGTCAACGAAAGTAACTCGTATTCGAACGAAAATTACTCGCCATCTTGAAAAAGTGATTCAAAATTAGAGCTCCTGTTGATGCTTGTTGGTGCTGACTATCACGAATGTGACGAAGGGCGATAGCTGAATAAGAGACATTGAGATAATGTAAATTCTTTATTCGTAGAAAACATACAAAAGTTCTTTAGAGCTACGTTAAATTTAACTTACGTCCTAACTTCATAAAAAGTAGCTAGAAATGGATTCAAATATATGTAATATTTGGAAATGTGATGTCTGCGTAATACCTAATCTACTTATGAGTACTTATCTACATATACCTGCTAAAAAATTTATGAATATAAATTTATTTTAAATAATAACTACATAACCGATGTTAACAGACCTGCGTTCCCTGCAATGCATTTTTAGAACCAATTACTTACTAGTTAAAATAATGGTTAAAATATACTAACAATAACAATCTATTATATTCGTACAACCTGACTAAAAAATTTCATAATAACACTACCGTACCTAATTTTATTATATTAAGATACATCCACTATTTACAATACAGTTCAGCTGACATATCAGCACTTATGGTGCTGACCGTCAGTACAGCAGAACTCCTTACCAGCTGAGAAGCTGGTAGGGGTCCACTCGCCCCCACAGTTTCTGATGAAGAGGAAAGCTTTTTCTCTATGGATGTCTCGTTCTACTGCGCCGCAAATGACAGGGCCAGCACGAGGGAGGTACTTGAGGATCTGGTTAAAAAAATGAATCAATATGAGTACTTATATATGCGCCAGACAACACACCGATTGTCTGGTTTCGAAGTAAGGAATTTCCTTCCTTGTGTGACGTAGTACCAGACAACGATATAACATCCATGACATAGGTACAAATGTTTGAGCTCATCCACAAACATTTGTCAGGAGCGCTAACCACTGCACCGAACGTGACGTCAGAGAGAATTGTTGGTATGCAACGAACGGTAACAAGGACCTTTTTAATCATACTATCCGACCAGTGCAACTTGTGTTGCTAGGATCTACAGCTCACTTATAGGACATTGTAACGATCGCGAGATGACACTAGTTGCAGACCGCTTGCGATCGGTTGCTGTGGAAAGCCGTGGAGATTCCTATGTACAGTAGTGGACGTCATTTCGGCTGATATTGATGATGATGATGATGACAGCTTACTTGATAGAAAACCACAACTAATGAAAGCTAGGGTCTATAACTAAATAAAATTATAAAATACAATGCGCTCTACAATACATACTCCAACCAACAAATACTCTTCCACTTTGAATGCCTTTCAATGTTTTAATTTTTACTACTTAGAGCAGACAAATATTTAAAAAGTTCCTATGTATTTAGTTGCAAAAGGATATGTTACTAAAGTTACCTCTTGACTTAAGATGAAAGAGATTGCTTCCACATTCCAGCAATTAGACATAAATACGTTAACCTGATTCTATACCGTGTAATATTTTTTGTTAACTCTACTATTCCTTTACCAATTCTATACAGTATAATATTAATAGTTTTCTACAGACAGGATGTCCCAAAGTAATTTATTTTTTTACCGAGTTGAATTTGCATTACTTTCTTCACACCGACTTCGATTCACTCGATAATATCTCGTTAACGACGCTTGGATTCGGACCGTAAGATTAAATAGACCCGATAGGAAACATTCTAAAAAAGGAATACGATTGAGATAATATTTTTTTGTCGTCCGCGCTGTACGCTCTACGAACGCTACTGTCTATTTTTGATTAAAAACCATTCAAGTTTACTCCCACGAAGACTGCACTAAAATAAACATTGCCAAAAATTATGCTCTATCATAGGACAACTTGTTGACTAGCTTTACATGTATACCTTAACTAGCAACGTTTAGTGATTTATTAATGCCAACTAACTTTAAATAAAGATCGTTATAACGTTGTTTTTCTTTAGTTTTACGTTTAGTGTAGGAGGAAGGTACATATGTGACATAATGGTCCATTTAGTTTTCTTAAAACGTAGAAACTTGTAACTTTTCCAAACTTACCACATCCAGACACTTAGTGACGCAGTTCTTGAAGCCCCCAAGTCCGCAGGGTAGACTTGGCTCCTCCGTGTCGTACGTGACCACCGGCTCTCCCTGCGGAGGGCCCCGAGGCCTTCCCCTGCGCCCTTCCTTCAGCCCCACCTGCTGCGACATAAACACTCCGCACTGGCATGGCTCTAGCTGAAAATTTAGGGAAATGTTATGGTGCCTTACAACTTGAGAGGGATGTTTATGCTAGGAGCGGTATCTGATACCGCTCGTAGTGAAGAAGATGGAAGGAACGTCTTGTGCCTCAATTGGTCAATTCAATTTCCGGTCCCTTGCCAAACTATGTATGAAAAAATAGAGTTGAGTGCACAGTGCACTTGTGCATTGAGAATATACATGTGCACTAAAGTAATATATATCTCGTGCTCACGTGGTTGCAGATAGGAAAGTATTACTTATTGATTATAATGCTATTACGTCTAAATATTATTACCTTCGCCAAAAACGGAAATATTCTAATTCAGACATTGAACTACCATTACTAGCATATGGAACTGACTGACATCACAAACAAATTTTGTGCTCCATGAATTAACGACACGGCCATCAACTCATAGTACGGATTCCTAATTATTTTAAAATTCAAAGAAAACGTCACAATCGTGTCGTCGTATTTGCGACACATTTTTTACTTGGCATAGCTTCTCTATACGTAAGTAGTTACTACTGAATTCGGACGCCACGTTTTGAAACCACATCTCGAAAGAAAGTAATTTATTACCTCATCGATATCTTCATTTAGTTCTTCGGAGTCTTCTTCAACCGATTTGAGGATCTCGTATTCATCCCTCTTGTGTTTCCTCCTGGCTTCTACACCAGCCAAAGTCAGGGCAGAAGCTATCAGAATTAGGTATCGAAAGCTTCGCATCATTCAGTTTATCGATGGCTAATTTTCTTATACAAAGTTCCGCTCTGCCACTACATAAAACAAAAAAGAGCCATAAGAAATGAGCGAAACAATAAGTATTTCAGGAGAAGGTACTTATTACCTACCTATAATAGAATATCGTCAAGACCTAGGCAAAAGAGATAGTATGGTGGTTTTCCCTTTGCCTTCCACGCCGCTGTTTAAGAACCCGGTTTCCCGACTCCTAATACCCAGTCAAAAATCAATAGTGTATCATCTCCAAAACCAATCCAAAAAACAATGAAAAACGCGCTACGTAAATCTCTTCAAGTTCTTGTACCTATCTGCATTCTTGATCCTGATCAAGTACTTACTCATCCCATCCCATCCATCCAGTCCCATCGGGCTATGAGAGTGAAAGGAATAGAGAGTGCACCTGTGTTTGCGCACACACTTGTGCACTATAATATGTCCCGCGCAGTCGGTTAGTCGTTGTGACTGGCCACCGTAGTCGGCTAGGGGGACTATTATTACTATCCTCCTAGTAAGGTACCTAATATCCTCTATTTTAATTTATTAACCCAGTAATAAACGAAGCTCTAAAAAGCAATAACGATTTATAACTTAGTTAGACCGCTTTGAATAAGTGCAGCATTACCTACATAGCGAGAGAGTGTTATGTTTGTTGACATGTTAATTGAAGGCACATAACAACAATAAACTTGTCACCACCTTATCGTTAATGAGAACTGTAAAAGTAAATTGCATCATTGAACGATGAAACGACATCATTATTAGCCAACAAAAACTTTTCTTTAGTACTGGAAACTACATCGGGTAGTTGAAAATAAGAGCTAAATCTGAGAACCAAAAATCTAAGAAATCTTTTTCAGGTTGGTTCAGCGTTCAATTCAACACTTATAGAAATACCTTTGTTAGTTTTCATTTCGACATCCGATGCAGTCAATCTGTACTTAGTAATCTCTTAAACACCATGAACTGCTGAATAGCTAAATAAGCTTATGGAACACAGCTCTTAACATCTGCATTTTGTATATACCTTATTTAATGGCAAATAAATAATTTTGAATTTTGAACTGATGATGCTGAACAAAAAGGGGTACATTTGGAAGTACATAATACATTATCACAAAACTACGATTCGCTAAAAAGTGGATAGCACTCTTGAAAAAAAAAAGGGAAAGATGCCTGTATGTAAAGTAAGTTCACTCACCACCTACACAACAGAGAACCGGTTCTGTTGCTTATTTCCCTCTTTACAACACCCCCGACCGGACTAAACGCAGAATGGTTGTGGAGGCAATGAAACAGTCCTTTATAAACATCTCAAAGAAATGCTACTTCGCGAATGAAAAGTGCTAACTCAGCTAGTTGGCGGAACGTGTCTCCAAAACGCAGTACGTGATCAAACAGAATAATAATCAATAATCGAGAGATAAGCATTATAGATGTGCGTGCACTTTACAAATTTTTAGATAGATACTAACCGCAAAGCACTTTTGTGCCTATAGGCTGTTTAGCTGTTACCTATAGGCTAGGATAGTTGATGATGACGATGATATTATTATATCATCAATAACCACGGTCAAGGTCAAAAATGGCTGAAAACCTTGTAAAAGCTAGCCCTAGTGACAACTAAACCTGAACTGTCTGTAAGCAAGAGCGATTAATAGTTAGTTGATCAGTGGGGTAAGATGAACACGAACGAAAGAATATTCAAAAAAGTATTATAAATCGATTGATGCCTGATGTGTCGTTTGTATAAAAATCTACAAAGCATGTGTAAAATTACAGATTAGATACTTCTTGCAAATTATTACACATGCATAGGACCAAATCATCCTATCGCTGATCACTATCGCAACTGTAAACACTAGTAACCCTTACCGCATTCCTAAGCGTTAGACTGGTAGAAAATGTCCTAAAGCCTAAAGCATTAAATCAGAAAACAATTTCAAATAAATAAGAGAGCAATTATTTTATTCCTTATTTACTTTTATTCTCCTTGTACATTTTTGTAAGCACTTTTGTTTTCAGTTTTACAAACAATAAATCAAACTAAAACAATAACTTTCCAAGGAAATATGGTCAAACAATTTTGAGAAAATCATACAAACACGCTGTATAAAATACATCAGGAAAAAAAGCTACAAACATTTCGCAGAAAACTAACTGTTTGCACGTAAGTTATAAAACTTTTATAAAAATTAAAAACAGATCTTTTAAAATTAGTTAAAATAATGAATTAAACAGAAACGAATCACTAAACACTTCACAGCCCGCCCGCTCTATCCAATTATAATCTTAATAATAATCTGTTTATTTTATTTCAAGCATCTAAAACTATCAGAATTTCAATAAAATTTGAATATTCTAACATCTACTTTATTAACATAATTAGTACTGAATACTACTTAATACTCTGATAGTCTACTATTTCTTAGCTTAGTTAGATAGAATTGAGTCCTGATTTCTACTTATCATGCATGAAACAAAGAATGCGTTACATACTAGTACTTGAAGTGTAAACAAGGAATTCAGTATTTTAAATTAATTGGAAAGTAAAAGTTTAGAAGAACTCAACAAAAGTCGGTAGACATTTTCTATATTCACAATCAAACAGTAGATATTGTGGCAATTGGTGTATGGATCCACAAAGTTAACTTCTTTATTAACGAAAAGTTCCCCTTACATTGATACAATTAGATAATCCACATCTAAGTATGTATTCTGATTACTTAAAAACATCAAGTTACTTAAAGACTTGCCACATAATAACGTGATTCACGGAAGTGAAATATGCACCAACTACTATGAGGTAATTAATGTAATAAACAGAAATAACAAAACAAAATATCATAAAAGTCAACAATGTGCTTAAGCATAGAGTAACAAAATGCAAGATATAATACACATTCAATCAGAAAACCTTACAATTTCATTCTTTCAATACATTTTAAATTTAAAATGTTTAATGTACATTCTTTCTAATCTCACAATTTTAAACAGCTCAATAAAACCATTACCAGTTATGATTTAATAAGTAAGGGCATTTTACAATTATAAAGTCATTATAAATGACATGCAATTTAGTGAAATCATAGTTAATTCTGCTTGCTGCTGCCATCATAGAACCAATGTTGCGACACATATTATGAACAGATGCTTAATTTTTATCATACAAATGGTATTGTAGATAGTTAATTCAATTGGTGACTTACCAAAAATACCTTGTGGTTTTGTTGAAAATTAATAAGCCATATTTCAACAAAACGACAGTACAGTTTTAAATTAAATTAATGTTTGTATTATCAGACCACATTCTCTTAAACTGATTAAAAACTATTTATTACAAATTGATTGTAGGTCTGGTTGAACCAATCCAGGGTAATTATGAAGACAATCAACAATAAGAAACTGGAGGCATAATGACATAGGTTTGACAAAGAAATACATTGTTCTAGAGACTATCAGTCTTAAATAGTTAATGGCTAATCATCAATTGTACAGTAATGGACAGATTTTCCAAAATATTCAGTGATCCATATGGATCATCTCTTAAATATTTTTCATTTTATCAATATCATTATTAAAGGTAGTTATAACTAAATTGTACTTCATAAAAATAACAGTAGATTCTGAGTTTTGAGATAATTTCACTTAATTTATTGGCACATTATGACAAAATACTACTAATTAAAATCTTAATTATTACATTTAATAAATTACTTTTATTCATACAACCTATGTATTGATTTTACAAATTGTAGATTTAAAAATTGGAGTCATAAACCTTATGAATAAGAAATAACTTATTAAATTAATAAAGTATGTCAGAAATGTTAACAGTCTTTGGCTAACATCAGTTTAGCCTCACCCTCAAACACAACCTTTTTTTCTTCTTCAACAATACAATAAAACTTCACTTTGAGGATCTTCCTTACATCAACAAGTTCCACGCTTATAGTAAGTTTTTCTCCAACAAAACATTTGTTAGGAAATTTCATAGTCTGGGAGACTAACACAGTGCCAGGGCCAGGTAGATGAGTACCTATTAGTCCAGCTACTAAGCCATTGAGCAATGCTCCATGGACAATTGGTCTCTTATTTCCATTATTCTGGTGTAAGTAGTTATGATCACTTGTGAGGTTTGAAAATGCATCAAGATCTTTTTGGGTGAGTGTTTTTTGTATCCTTATTTTGTCACCTGCTTTAAATGCTGTGTTGCTGAACGTAGTTGTATGAATTTTACATATTTTCTGGTAATTTTTGTTATTTACCACTATGTATGGAAACCTATTTGAAAGCATCTTATTCATTGTGAATATAATTGTAGAGTAGGTACTTTTATATAAGTCAGTTAGTGATTTTACAGAGGTCTTGTAAAAAAACTGTAGCTATGTTCGCTAACATTTTGTTGTCTGATTTCGCTAAGCTCTGAACTAGTGTGGATATTTCACATGTATTTATTTCTGATTTAGTCTGCTCATTAAACAGGTAAATCAGAGTTGTTATACAGTTTGCCACAGTTTCATTGTGTTCAGATTTCAACAGAGCAATGATAGGCTTAAGTCCCTTGTGATTCAAAATATACTGTGCATTTTCTGGATCTGTAAATCAAAATGAAGTATGCTTGAAATTCAAGTTCAGAATAAACTAACAGATTTTATAAGGGTCCCAGATCAGTAACTCACCTAAACATAAATTACATATTCCTGCACTAGCAAACAGGAGTAATTTACTGTCAGATTCATTTTTTAAAACATACAGTAATATGTCTAGTACACCCACATCCCTGATGTATCTGTAGTTTATTGGGTCATATGCAAAGTTTGCTAAATTAGCTAGTACTTGACATTTGGCATCTGAAAGAGAAAGAAACATAATAAAACCAATTAATTTATGCGTACGTACCTACTCAGTAAATAATGATGGAAATTAAAACAAAGAATCGTGTTCAAGTTCTTATTGAATAATGAGGCCTTGAATAATGTCTATGATTAAAATTCAAATATATTTACTTAATACAACGGAAGGTACATGAACTCTTCAGATCCAATCTCCTTGATTTACAAACTGTATTGTAATTTCCTAATAAAAATCAGTAATACATACCGTAGGAAGTAGAGTTCAGATATTCATCTACTAACAAAGACAAGAAGTTTTCACGGTCCGTACCATTTTCTGGAGTGCGCTTTTGTAATTGGGCCTTGCTACTAAACATTTATAATTCCAATTACCAAATTAAGCGAGTTATAAGCTTTTATTTTCATCAAATCAATAAAAGAAAGACACTGGTGTGGCTAATCTTCAGGCACGATACCGCCGCCATTTTGTGAAAGATGACAAAAATCTGACACCTTGACATTGACGTATAGGTTGACAGATAAGGATGCAATCAAGGTGCGTTTTATAGGGATGCTGAGCTACGTAATGTATTTTTATTGCGGGGAGGTTGGTGGAAATAAGAAATGACCTCATCAGCTCACCAGTTCACCACACAGATCCCAGACACTAGCAGGCAGCAGTAACAGGGTTAATGGAGTTTTGCGCGGGAAACGAAAAGGGAAGGATGGACCTCAATTCTTCAAGAAATCGTTTTTTTTCGGGTTAGTTATTGTGAAACACAATGAAGTTAAAGTGAGAATTTATGATAAAGCGAGCTCTAATCGCGCCGTATTTTATATCCGCATCGCTGTTCCTGCGCTTATCTTCCTTGTTGAGCATTGAAATGCATAGGTCAACCACCTCGCATTCGCATTTCAATGAGTTAGGTTATGATAGTTTAGTGTTAGGGTGAAGACATAAAGAGGTGGGTAACCGTTACCGACATGTATGTACCGACCAATGATGTGCCGAGTTGGCTATTTTTGGTTTTGACATGCTGAAACTGGTTTCCGGTGCAGACAAAATCGGTACAGGTAGGTACCGACCCGTCCAGGCAAAATATTCCAACTCGGTACTGGCTCGAAAAGTTCGGGTCGGAGTAGGGTGTTTACGCAACGCAGGCGATTTACAAAAATGCATTGAGGTAAGATTAGCGTTGTAAGTCTACCGTAGCCTACCAAACCGCACGGTAGCATACCGGTAGGCTACGGTATACTACGGAATACTAGGTAGCTTTCGTATACAACATTTTTTATGGAGTTTTTAAGAAATTTCTATGAGTTTACTATGGAGCCGGTGTCAAATAAATAGATTATTACTAGAAAAACTATAATATCTTGTTTTACCCATAAAAAGTAACAATAAATACGTAAATCTAGGGAAACCACTATTGATAATTGAAATATCCTTATTTACTAGGGTACTACTAGTGTTGGAAGTCTACCATAACCTTCCAATACGCATGGAGGATACGGAATGCTACGGCATACTACGTAGCTTTCGTAGATAACGATTATTAGAATTTCCAAGATATCACAAGCACGGTTTTTCACAAACCAAATTCTGCGTCCAATTGCTAGTAGTATTATATGCATACCAGCTTGCTTCATCCGCTTGTGAAAAAAACTAGAGCACATTTGGAAAAGTACCAAATGTGACATACCAAGTCTCGCAATCGTTTTAAGTTGAAAAAAATCCTGTTTTACTTCCTGTATAACTTTTTTGCGGTGACTAAGTATTTGTATCAAAAATAATTCTTTTTTTTATTTTATGTTTTAAAATGAAACTTATTTAACTAAAAATAAATAATAATCACTGTTGTAGTAAAAAGACCATGATTTGTTTCAAATTCTGATTCAAGAACATTTATTTCTCACAAGAATTAATTCGTAATACAATTAAAATGAAATCTACGAAAGCTACCGCATCATACGGTAGGATTACGAAGTCTACCGTAGCCTACCGGTATGCTACCGCATACTTCGCTAGGCTACTTTGGACTTACAACTCTAGGTAAGATATAGGAGAACCCCGATAGAACGTCCTCGCCCCGCTTAATACGATTCCCCGCATACGTCGGTTCCCCCTACAACTTGGAGTATGTTTTCATACATTGAGTTAGCCGCTTAATACAATACGTTTCCTAGCTCAGTAGTACACTCTTTTTGGATGAAT
The DNA here is from genome assembly GCA_963584085.1 of Pyrausta aurata. Lineage (NCBI taxonomy): Eukaryota > Metazoa > Arthropoda > Insecta > Lepidoptera > Crambidae > Pyrausta > Pyrausta aurata. Next base: position 6,099,697 of record OY757254.1, read on the forward strand.
CATGATTTCATCATCATGACAAGAATGACATGAAAATAATTATAAAAATCATAATTACAAGTATTTTCATTATTGTATTGTTGCTTATTAGTTAATGCATGTCGACGAAATGTTTGCCTATCTTTACATAGATGAAACATGATTGTTCACTTTTACTAATGTTAGGCCCTGATAAAGTACCATGATTGCAAATTTTCAATCATTTATTCTGTATTTGAATTTAAAACTTGAAATACTTAGATGATGATAATCACCGTATTCGTCTCTTTTACTATTTATGGTTGACACATAAATCTCCTTATTTTTTTACATTTTCAGTAAGTAAGTACTCTCGAAAAGAAAATCATTGTCCGAAGAACTTGAAGCCATGATGGAGATGGTTAATACAGACCGGCTTACCTGTTTATAAAAAACCGGTTAAGTGCGTGTCGGACCCGCGCACTGAGGGTTCCGTGCCACCCTTAACTGAATTCAGGGTCCACTTACTTTCACTTAACGAAAACATCACAATATATTGCGACAACAAAAATAACTTTGTTTTTCATAGTGTTTGTATGAAAGACAAAGTTATATTTGCGGTTGATAAAAATGTGCAATATCTCAAAAACTACTGGTTCGATCTCCTTCAAACCATTTTCGTTGCAAGTTCTTGTTGAGATCTACATCATATATTTTTTTCAAACTTTTCACTTTCTTAGTTCAAAAGTTAGATGGGGGGGGACGCCCATTTTACCACTTTGGAAGCGTCTATATCTCAAACCTTACACTTTTAGAAAAAATGGTTTTAGAAACCTCAACATCATTTTAAAAGACCTATCCATAGACACCCCACACGCATAGGTTTTAGTAAAAAAAAATTTTTAGGTTTTAGTTTCATGTATGGGAGCTCCCCCTTAAATATTATTTTTTCTTACTTTTTGTATCTGAATCGGAAAGCGGTGAACAAAATACACCTACCTACCAAGTTTCAGCTATGTGATGCTTATAGTTTCAGAATAAAGTGGCTGTGACATACGGACGGACAGACAGACAGACAGACAGACAGACAGACAGACAGACTTGACGAAACTATAAGGGTTCCGTTTTTTGCCATTCGGCTACGGAACCCTAAAAACGGTATTCTGTACCGATCCGTATCGACCCGTGCCGACTAGTCCGTACCGGATACCCTTTTTTAGCAAAGAGTATTTATCAAATAATACCAAATATTTGGATACCAAAAGCTGCCGACGGGACATCATTAGTCGGTGCATACATGTCGGTACAGATTACCCGCCTCTTTATGTCTTCCTTCACCCATATTGTGTTTTAGTCAAGATTTTTTCTTTCTCTATGGTTTTAGTCATTAGGATTTTAGTGTAAAATGAACATTCAATGAAGAAATTGTCTGTATAGCGTACAACCGAGGACGTTAAACTTGTATTAAAAAAAACAGGGTTAGTGTCAAAAAACTTTTGACAGTTTGTGTCACGAAATCATCACGGCACGGTTCACGTCACGCACGGCCTCTGCTCTCTGCTGCTGCTCTGGCTCTCGGCTCTTCTTCTTACTAATCTGTGCTCGGCTTGTTGTCTGTTGTCTGTCTGTTGGCAAGGTACTTTTTCTCAAAAATAGTAGTCTTTTTAAAACAAAGATACTCTTACTAATCTGTGTTTTAAAATATTTATATATATTTTTTTTAGTAAGAACCTTCCTATCTTCTACTAATCCTAGCCTTTTTTGTTTGTAGTGTGATATGATAATAAATAAAGTTAGTATTGCGTATGCGCAGGAGTGTGTGAGATAAAATCATTAGGCTATTGCTATTGTTAAAATATTGCTAGAAACCTGTATTGGAAAATACAATTTAGACAACTATAATGTTATCATAATAATTAATGGTTCTCATCAACTGAATTGCAGCGTATTGTAAATATAAATCTTTTGTTTACTTTCGATGCATCAGGAAGAGTCTTGAGAAACCATTAAAATTATCATAAATACTTCCAGTTAAAAAGCACCTACAAGATGCCTTTCTTTAGTGGACGCTGTCTTAGTGGAGCTAAGTTAATTGGAAAAACTGCCATTGTGACTGGATGCAATACAGGAATTGGAAAAGAGACTGTGTTGGACTTCTACAAAAGAGGTAACTGAATATTATAAATTCCACATAAATTCATTTTTCTATGCCAATCGGTAATGTTTTGCAGGTAAATGGTAATTCAATAATATATTTGTTTGTAAATGACTTATTCAAATTAAATTGAATTGGCAAGGCAGTTGGGGGGGCAATAGCGCTAAGAACTGATGGCCATAGGGGCAGTAAAGTTTAAGTTAAAGTAAAAAGTTCTTCTGTAAATTACAGGTGCCAAAGTTATAATGGCTTGTCGAAGCTTGGAGAGAGCTGAAGAAGCAAAAACCGACATTGAAAAATCTTGCAACAACATCTCTGATACTGGCAAACTGGTTGTTGTCAAATGCGACTTGTCATCATTAAAATCGGTTCGGGAATGTGCTCAACAGATACTTGATACTGAACCTCAAATAAACATACTGGTTAATAATGCTGGTGTTATGATGTGCCCTAAATTAGAAACGGAAGATGGTTTTGAAATGCAATTTGGGACAAATCACCTTGCCCATTTTCTTTTTACTCTGCTGCTGCTGCCCCGGATCAAGAATAGCAAGCCAGCTCGCATTGTTACTGTCTCATCAAGAGCCCATATCCGTAAGTTAAAATCCTTTATTGGTATTTTGAGAAAATATATATATATAAATATCTACCTACTAATCATCATCATCATTATCGGCCAAAGGACGTCCACTGCTGAACATATGCTTCCCCCACGGCTTCCAGATTCCAGAACGACCAGTTGTGAGCGATCTACTTAATAATCTATGAATTATTTTAGGCTATGGAATAAATTTTGAAGACCCAAATTTTAAGACAAGGCAATACAATGCAGCAGAGGCCTACAGCCAAAGCAAGCTTGCAAATGTACTTTTTTCAAGGGAATTAGCTAAGCAATTGAAGGTGATTACTTGTTGTTGCTAAATGTGGTATATTTTATTTATTTATTTAAACTTTATTGCACTGTAAATTGTACAATTGGCGGACTTAATGCCTTAGGGCATTCTCTACCAGTGAAGCGCTTGGTAATGCAGAAAATTTAATCAGTGTTTTATTAAGGTTTAGTAAAATATGAATATACAATATTCAATTTATTCGTTTTTAGGAACACAACATAGATGGTGTTAACACCTACAGTTTGCACCCTGGAGTAATTAAGACTGAACTAGGGCGTCACTTGAACGACAGCTTATTTTGGGGTGCCCGTCAAATTCTTGGCACTCTTTTAGCGCCATTTAGTAAATCCATTGAGTTGGGAGCTCAGACTACCATATACTGTGCTGTTGATGAAAAATGTGCGGAAGAAACTGGACTTTATTACAGGTATTGAAGTAATATTTGATTCTATGAGGATTTATTATTTTATTTATAATTGGGTCAAATCCAATAAAGGTGGTCTCAGCTCATTATGATCCAAATATCTAATAATTTCAGTGATTGCGTGGCGACCAACCCTTCAAATAAAGCTCAGAAGGACGAGGACGCCAAAAAGTTGTGGGAGCTTTCTGCCTCGCTAGTTGGACTTGGAGACTACAACCCATTCACAGCACAAGACCCTGGATTGAAAAATGCTAAATAGAAGAAACTTTGAAACTTGACTTGACTCAATAATGATTGTTGGAAGTTAGGTATATTATTATTTAATAACATTTAATGGCTATGAGCGCTATTATATTTTCTGTGCTATGAGCATGACAATGTTTTTTACATGTGCTATCTTCATGAGAAACAATCATTTGTTCGATTTTCTTTTTTTTTTCGATTTAAGTATAAATACAACTGTCGCAGGCAAATCGTATCATTCCGCTGCCGCGAAGGTTGTAGTTTTAATGTAAATAAAGTCTAATTTAAGCGAAAAATTTTAACTAATGAAGATGTATTAGTAAAAAGTATGCGCCATATCTAAACGGCGAAATTCAACGATTTGCCTGCGATACAATTATCATTTGTACAATAATATATTATTGGTGTATGACTTGTTAAAAGCAAAAATGGGCAGGTAACTTCAGAAAATTAAGTTGATCCTTACATTTATTTTGTTGAAATGATTTGATACAGCGTGAAGCGCCGGTGCATAAATCTATCTTTCTAGTTAACATCATTTTATTGCCTCGCAGGAAGCGTGAAAAGCAGGGTATTCACCTGACTTCACCTGGGTGGGACATAAAGGTGTCTTGTCTTGGGTGAACTTAAATCCCTCGCTACGTCAGGATTTTCTATTATCTTTATCATCTCTGTATGAGCTTGCTTAAACTCAAAACCCAAACTCAAAAATATTTATTTGTAATCATTTGGGTTGTACATTCAGATGGCTTTGATGTGGTGTTGGGTATTTTTATTGTAAGTAACTATAAATAGAAAATATTAATCGTCCAATGCAGCTTTAAATAAAGTATTACTAGACACAAAATAGATATCCAGTTGATTATTTAACTTGAGGTGTGACTTTTTATAGAGCTACGAGCTCCTTTTTATCACCAGCAGAGATTATTATGTAAGTAAATAATAAGCTTTACTACTTGTTAATTGTTATTTTTTTTATATCTAACAGTGTACTATAATTTATATCTTAAATAAAATTATTATTCCATGATTTTGTTGTTATTTTTTGTATAATCCCAAAAAGAAACAAACGACTGCAGTAAGCTGATTTTGTAGAAAGTGTGGTGCTCATGTGTCTGGCTGTCCTTATAAAGAAGGTATAAATAATTGTTGGTTAAATGATGATCATAGTATACAAAGATCGATCAGAAATATAAAATATTATATTTCTCAGTGGGAAGGGTTCCATTGTAAACTATGGTGAGCGTTATCGAGTACTCGGTATATTAATATATATTTCCAAGTGTATAACAACAGACAGACTTGATGAAACTATAAGGGTTTCAATTTGTTTGTGCTATTCTGCTACGGAACCCGAAAAAGACGAAACCCGTAGGCCGTAGGTACCGGGTAGTGATGTTCCGAGTACCTTTACCGGTAACCCGCCGTTCATACTGTCACAGCTGAATCAAGATCAGGCTGTATGGCTCTGTTCCATTGCCTTTCCCGAATGGATGGGAAAAATTAAACTACTACTACTGTCACAGCAAGGTCACAGCTGATTGGTTGACACTAGCTTATCTTTGACTTTGACTTTGGCTGCCAAAGTCAAAGTTTGGCATTGGCAGTTTTGCGTTGGTTGGTAAAACATGCTGTGACTTTTACAAATAATTGATAAAAACAATGTTAAGTGTTGATTAATTTAATAAAAGTACTCATCATAACTATCAAAAATGAGTTCTACACCTTACATTGCTGGTAAAATATGTTTTATACGTATAAATACATTAAAATGAATTCTGCCTATTATAGGTTATATACACCACTTACTTTACAGGTCTAACAAATAAAAACATATTCCTAGTGGACTTTAAAGAACCGTATGCCGAAAAAAATCTGAGGGATGAGTCCACCCCAAATATACGGAGCATTATATTTAGTCCTAAGGGCACGTATCTTGCGTACAGGACGGACAAAAAGTTGGTACATTTTTCAATAAAAACAGACGGCTAACTCTAAATGTGCTCTACTAAGGCAATTTGAAAAAATATGATTAATTTTAAATTAAAATCGCAAGAACTTTATAATACCAGGTGTTGATTTTGTTTTGTAGGGCGGAAATAGTAAAATGTGCAGACTGGTCTGTCGCGGCTACTATAAACGGGAACATCAAAGATATGTTCTTTTCCCCACTTGACAACTATTTCATGGTTTGGGAAATGTTTTTGATGACTAAAGAAAATCCTCAGGTATATTAACCCCTTTACTGTAATATTTAATATTTATATGCATACAGTGATGGTTTCTAAAAAGTAATAACTACTATACTTACTAAGACACAATTGTTTCTCTTGGTGCAGGGAAGACCTAATCTTCATGTGTTGAAATCAGCAAATGGTGAAAAAGTTGGTTCTTTTACTCAAAAGAATCAAACTGGCTGGTAAGAAATACATACTAATAAATATTACAAAGAGAAAGAGAGGACCGATAGCTTTTTAAGGCCCACTTGCGCATGACAATTTAAACCAGGACTATGCTAAACCTGGATGAAATCTTATTTCTGTCATACATCAAATAAACTGACAGAGAATGATGATTTAATCCAGAATTAGAAATTATCTTGCGAAGGTGGGCCTTAGCAGTACACAAGCTTACTTTAATTAATTTTCTCAAGCTTCAGTGGCCAGGATTAATTTTGATAATGCTGCAACTACCCATTTAGTTACTAGAGAAAAGAGTGTGAAAGTAACTATAAACCTTTGTTTATCTTTCTTGTGCAATATGACTGATTTTTTAGGGAGCCTCAATGGTCTTCAGATGAAAAACTATTTGCTATACAAGTGAACAACAGAGTTCTTATTTATGAAGATGGTAACCTGGAACGCTACACACACCAGATTCAAGCGGACAAGTTGAAGTCTTTCAGTGTGTCTCCAAGCCCTGCACCTACATATTATTTTGCAGTGTTTACTTTAGGTAACCTTTTAACATAAAGATATTTTAATTTCTGAGTCATATTACTTTATATTTTTAATTTGTTGGTTGGTAGGGTACAATCTAAGCGCTTTTGTCAATAAAAAAAATGTGGCATGTGTCTTTATGGATGACAGCATCTATGTCTCATCTTACTATTTATATTTAATTATGCAATGATAAGATAAGATAACTCTTTATTGCACATCACTCAAAATATTTTACAAATATTTCAAAATGATATTTGAATTGAACTTAGTGATATTTAGTATAATTAACCCTGCTAATGGTCTACAGATCTGTCAATACAACTGCCCTTTTGATTTACATTGCATATTTATTTTGAACTTACATTTTACAGAGCTTGTTTTACTATCAACAAATATGAACTAACCAACAAATATTTCAAATATGGAACGTAATTGGGGGTCCATAGAATAAGCACGGCGATTTGCAACTATGATACGAGTATCATAGAAAACTACTCAATTCGACGCACCTTTAGAGAGTCGTCAGTATTGCCTTACTACTACTTAGTTTTATTTATTATTGTTCTTTCAGGCAAGCAAGGCCAGCCGTCGTTCTGGCGAGTGTTCAAGTTTCCCGAGTTCGAGACAGCTCAAGCGGTCGTCAGTCGCTCGTCCTTCCAGGCTGATAAAGCAAGCTTCCACTGGAATAGACGCGGGACTAACATTTTTGTTCTGACTCAGACTGATGTAAGAATTTCTTTCATACTTGGCCAAAGGCACTGTACTTTTTTTTATGTTTTTGCGGCTAGCATAATTATAGGTAAACCGCGAAATTGAGACCTCGCCTGCGGGGCAAAGGGGTGCGGGGGGAGACGAGAACGCGGTTAGTGAGCGGCGCGGGCGGGTGCTTCCGCGCCGCCCGCACCCCGCGCGTGACCCGCTCTCGCCTCCCCGCGCGCCCCGCCAGGCGCAGGCGAAGTCTCAATGAAGCGGTTTACCCATTAGTTAGTAAAAGTAGTTTTTCTCATGATAGAAGTTAGATTATTTATGGGATTGGTAGTAGAAAAACATCAGTCTATATATAAATATTTTTGTCCACGAATGCAATTTTTTTCGCGCCCATTAGAGGGAGTCTTTCATAGCTCACGCGTACTTTAGTTGATGACATTTTATAATCATTTGAAAATATATTTTCAGGTTGACAAAACTGGAGGTTCTTACTATGGAAAGCAATCATTGTCGCATGGCGATGTGAAGGGCAACTCGGGAAATATGAGTTTCAGTAAGTATGGATCTTCATGAAATTCTACATAGGTATTCATTCACTTATGTTCAGCGCCTCATGAATAAAAATATATCATCTTGATGAATATGCCATAAAGATTCAGATCAAATTATTCATGTTTCCTGTTACATAAAATACAATGTATAATCAAGGGCACTTTAAAAAGAAAACGCGAGGTTCTAGCGATTTTGGCTCTTAAAGCTGGTATAGCGGTAGTGCGATCATTCTTTTGGTGTTAGTTAAACAAAAATGACATGCAATTTTAACCTATTTTTCCAGGCAAGGAAGGTCCGATCCACGCGATTTCATGGAACCCGGGCAACTGGAACGAGTGGGTTGCGGTGTACGGGCACGCGCCGGCTAAAGCGACGCTCTTCAACGCTAAATGCGATCCGCTTTTTGAATTCGGAACTGGATCGTGGAACGCCATTTACTTCCCACCGGAAGGGCATTATATCCTTTTTATATTAATGATATTTAGTTTTTTAAACCTAAGTTGGTGAACGGTATTATGAAATACCTGACAACTAGTTTCGCAATAACCAAACTGTCTATTAATCTATTATACAAGCATTGACTCCACTCAAAATGTAGTCCCCACAAAAGTGGGCCAAAAAAGTTTGTAACACAAGCATTTATAGGTAAACCGCTTCATTGAGACTTCGCCTGCGGGGTACAGGGGTGCGGGCGGAAAGACGAGAGCGGGGAATGTAAGGGGTGCGGGCGGCGGTGATACACAAGAAACGAAATTTGCTGTGACAGTTCTTAAGATATGTGACGTCAGTGGTCACAATAGTGGTCGTCAGTGTCGACACTTTACATAACATATTTGAAAAAAATATTCGATTCAATACAATTACACCAATAAGAGTGAATTAATTCTAAATATTACTATCCAAAATCGTGGATTTTGATCAATAAATAAAATGAAATTTTAAAATAATATAGATTTTTTGGCAAAATTAAAAACTTCAAATAACATTCCCTGGTAACTTTTGCGACTGTTTTGTTTGAGTGTATTATCGAGTTCATATTCATATCTAGTTTATATTCCACTGAGTTTAGATCTATATTTTATTATATAATATTCGTATATATTTAGAGCATTTATTTAAACACTGTTATTTAACAGTGTTCAAACGGTGGACTTAATGCTAGAATGATGTAAAATAGAATTTAAAAAAAACGACAAAAATACAATAATATAGATTTTGTGTCCGAATATACTGCGACTCATCTTCAGACTTCAATCAGACAGTGTTCTCTTGTGTACTTCTGTCAAAGCGTCCGCAACTGTCAACAGATGCTATCGCTACCTGTGTAGCGAGCATACTGAATTTTGAAAAGAATGTGCCTGCCGCCCGCACCTCTCACAAGCCCCGCTCTCGCCTCCCCCCGCGCCCCTGTACCCCGCAGGCGAGGTCTCAATTTCGCGGTTTACCTATAAATGATTGTGTTCGAACTGGTATAAAATTTTCTTGCAACCAGATGTGGACAATTATAACATTTACATAACATCATCCGTTTAACTTACTAGACAGTCACAAATTGATGATAGATAGCCAATGTACAGTACCTACATATTTAGGTATTATAAAATGTATTTTTTTTAGTATACAATTTATTTAGTAATCGTCATTGTCCTTAACTCGCACACACGCGTCCTCCTCGGCGGTTTCGGCAACATAGGCACCGGCAGCATCGAAGTATGGGACATGCGCGGCTACAAAAAGATCGGATCGTGCGCCGCACCCGATACGACTAGCCTACAGTGGGATCCACGCGGGGAGACATTTGTCACCGCCACCACGTACCCTAGACTCACAGTAGGCAACGGGTAAGTGTTTTTTAAAATATGATATGGGTTTACTCTTGTCTCTAGACTATACCAAAGGCGATATACAGGGACAAAGATGAAGCGAGCTCACCCAGAAGAAGCCTGTTCACTCTTTTTGAAAATATCGGATAGCGTAAGATATGGGGTTCGATTCCTCGTCTGTCACAGAGTCACGGTTGCTTTTTACAAGTGCAATTTATATTATTAAGTTTGTATAGTGACAAAACACTATAAAAAAATATATCTATAATAACATGGTTATAGATGGGAACACAGATGCGGGTGGAGAATTCCACTCTTTTGCTGTGCGCATCATGACAGTTGACGAGAAGCGCTTCTAAAAAAGTCGAAGAGATATTAGACTATAGGTTTAGATGCTAGATTGAAAACAGCGGGTGCTGGAGCCTAAAGGCATGTTTACACTTTGATTAGTGCGAATGCAGATGCTTTGTGGTAGCGAGCGATTAGTGATAAACATTTGCGTGAGAAGTGCGGGCGGCGTGGACAACCCCTCCCGCGCCGCTCACTCACCGCGCTTTCATGTCCCCCCGCGCCCCGCCACCCCGCAGGCGAAGACTCACAGTCTTACTACAAATCATCCGTTAAAACTGGTTTTAAGTCATGTTTAGTTAAAAACTGTTTTAAAATTAAAAAGGGTTTAAAACAGTGTTTAACATTTTGTACCACAAATAGGTTTTTGGGTAGTGTTTAGCTAAACACCAGTTTTAGATACAAACATTCATTCATTCACTCTCAGTTCATTCATTACATTTCCTGGTACGCAGGTTGCATTCAACACTGCAGAGTAAATGAACAAAAGCTTCTTGAAATGATGGCTGAATAGTATCAAAACCCAAATCTTTAAAAAAAATTGTGATGACAGCAGAATGAGAAGAATCTGATTTGTTTTGACTTTTTTACATGAGTTTGTAAAGAAAGAGCGCGTTTTCAATTCATTTGTAAAAAGTCGTATTTTGTGTGTATTGACTGATTTGTTTTCAACATGTATCAAAAATAGAAAGATCGCTAGGATAATTGGACACAAAACGAAAAGGTAAATCAAATGGTTAATAATAACTACCACATAGTCGCCGTATGTGGGGTTTGGAAACGTGATAGCATTGTAATTGTTTATTTTATTTCAGGATATCCTTATACAGCTTATAGAAAGTTCGAAAGACGTGGTAAAACACAGAAACACGGATACAAACACAAACCGTCATAGAGTTGCTGAGTGGAATTTGATTTTACAAAAGTATGTCTAAAATAGTGTCTAATGTCTAAAAAGTGCGCGGGCTTGTTTTGTTGGTTTGTTGATTAATAAATGAATTGTGTGATCAATAAATTAATTGTTGTGAAATCAATCATCCATAATATTTTCTATAGGAAAGCACGAATTTGATTTACCGCGAAACGAAAGTCAAGTTGTCAAATGTCAATCTGTCAATTTTTTGAGGTTAAACACAAGATAAAATAGGGGGGAGGGTGTTTAACTAAAACACTGTTTAAAAGAGTGTTTTAGCGCCAAAAACTGATTTGTGGTAAGGATTTTCTTAAAATCTTGTTAAACAGGGCTTAAAACGTTGTTTAAGTGATTTGTGGTAAGGCTGTCAATTTCGCGGTCTACCTATATTTACTTTTGCTATCCTGTATGACTCATATGACCATGTTTGTTTGTAGATACAAAATCTGGCACTACACCGGAGCTCTAATGCACAAACGAGTATGCCAAGAGAAAGAAAACCTTCTAGCTATATCTTGGCAACCAGGAACTTTCCCAAAAAGCGAGCTGTCTAAAACTGTACCTAAGGTAACACACCGTTCAATTTATTTCTTAGCTACTGTCATTGATTAAATGTGTTGGTTTGTATTGGTATTGTATTTGGGTCCTTAAAGAGATTAGGTAATGCGCCTGTAAATTCACTGAAACTTAAATAGTAGAGTCTAGAAAGAAAAAGCTGAACCCAGTGTTTTTTAGTACATTTAACTTACATGTCCTTGTGACAGAGGCATTCTGTAGAGCATTGACTAATCTTGATACTTGATTTCAGAGAACCTTAACTATTTGAACTAATTAGTACAAGTAACTGCATATAAAGTGTGTTGTCTGTTTTAATAACTAATAATAATGAAAGGATTATGTATAAGAAGCCAAAAACGAAAAGTCTTAGATAACGTTAAACATTAACAGTCTTACTACAAATCATCCGTTAAAACTGGTTTTAAGTCATGTTTAGTTAAACACTGTTTTAAATTTAAAAAGGGTTTAGAACAGTGTTTAACATTTTGTACCACAAATAGGTATTTGGGCAGTGTTTAGCTAAACACCAGTTTTAGATACAAACATTCATTCATTCACTCAGTTCATTCATTACATTTCCTTCATTTAGTACGCAGGTTGCATTCAACACACTTCAGGGTAAGTGAACAAAAGTTTCTTGAAATGATGGCTGAATAGTAACAAAACCCAAATTTAAAAAAAAAGTTATAATAACAGAAGAATGAGAAGAATCTGATTTGTTTTGACTATTTACCAGGAATTTGTAAAGAAAGAGCGCGTTTTCAATTCATTTATAAAAAGTCGCATTTTGTTGTGTATCGACTGATTTGTTTTCAACATGAATCATAAAAAGAAAGATCGCTCGGACAATTGGACAATAGACGAAAAGGTAAATCAAATGGATAATAATAACTACTACATTGTCGCTGTATGTGGGGTTTGGAAACGTGATAGCATTGTAATTGTTTATTTTATTTCAGGATAACCATATACATACAGCTTATAGAAAGTTCGAAAGACGTGGTAGAAAACAGAAACACGGATACCAACACAAACCGTCGTAAAGTTGCAGAGTGGAAAAAACTTGTTTTGTTTGTTTGTTGATTAAGTCCAATAAATCAATTGTTGTGAAATCAATCATCCATAATAATTTCTATAGGAAAGCACGAATTTGATTTACCGCGAAACGAAAGTCAAGTTGTCAAATGTCAATCTGTCTATTTTTTGAGGTTAAACACAAGATAAAATAGGGGGGAGGGTGTTTAACCAAAACACTGTTTAAAAGAGTGTTTTAGCGCCAAAAACTGATTTGTGGTAAGGATTTTCTTAAAATCTTGTTAAACAGTGCCTAAAACTGTGTTTAAGTGATTTGTGGTAAGGCTGTAACAATTTATAAAAAATAAGAATACAGGAAAAGTATCAAACTTGTTTGTTTCATATTCGGACAGTGATGCCTTATTCCGTTTTTTTATTTGCCGTCTTTTGGTAGGTTCAACTTTCGCTTGCCCAACTATAGCTGTTTTATCTAACGGAATTTGTGAGTGAAATAAGCTGTTGACTGGTAGACAATGCCATAACTAAGGCACTAATACAAAAACTTTACAACTCAGTGCAATAAAGTTTAAATACTTAAATAACATGTTTCGTCTCCACTCTCATATAATTTTTAATTCTTCTGTCACAGTTAAATAAGTCACTGAATATCACTTAAAGAGTTGCCAGTTGGATTTGTAACACGTTATCCTTTTACATGTTTATTATTTATTTATTACACTTCATGCACAAACAAAAGGTACATATGGCGGACTTAATGCTAAAAACATTATCTTCCAGTCAACCATAGTCAACAGAAAAGATACAGGCGGCGCGAAGGTAGTGACAAAGAGACAAAATTTAATAAAATAATTAATTTCAGGGCATCGAAGACGCGACCCCGAAGCCGGTGGGTGCGTACAGACCGCCCGGCGCCAGGAACAAGCCGTCTACGTTCACACTACACGAGCATGAGAAACCGCATAAGCCTGGCGAGAGCCCGACCGGTAAGATATTTTTCATGACAAAGCAATTGACGCAGCCTACGCGTTAAAGAAACCACTTGCAAAATGGGCTTTCCTATGTGTCGGTGGTTGCAAAATTAATTCATACTATACAGACAAAACATGTCATTAATAGAACTTGTCTATGCCGGCCGCCTAAGGACATGGTGGCATTCTGCTGGGCTTGCTGGATCAGACGAAACCTTCACCAATCGTAGAGGAGCAGGATCCAAGCAATTTCCAGTAAAAATTTTAAGGAATTATTTGAAATAGATAGATAAATGTGCTATAATAGCATGGTATTATAAGGAAGGCAATTAAATAAAGATATAAAGTGAAGTTGGGGTGTTAGGACACACCACGCCCAACTAATACTTTCGATTCCATTGTCTCACACAGTTGCTTTTTACAAGTGATATTTACCAATCAACCAATATGTGTTACGTTACTAAAGGAAAATACCTAGATTACACAAATGTATCCTACTTCGCGTGTAAATCATCGGGAAATGGCGTTTCCCGTAATTTTTACGCGGTTTTATCTACTTCACACTCCACAATCACCGAATTAGTCAAACAAATCTTTGATTGAAAATGATAACTTAGTCAAATTGCGCATGGGAAGTGGCATCATGAAAATTGATAAAGTATACCTCGTCCCTAGTCAAAAGGCAACTGATCAGTGACCATAGTATATTTGGCCAATATTAAACAGCAATGACTTTCAGGATACCGTTGGAGCTGTTACGTATCCTGACCATCACAATTTGATTTTTGATTTTTTATAGTACGTAAGTCCGGATTACATGTTATTTGTCTCTATCGACAGCCGCCCCATCGAAACAAGCGATAAAACAAAAAGAGAAGCGCGAGGCCCGCAAAGCTCGGAAGGTAGAAGAACGCGCGAAGGGCGACGCGTCCCCGCCCCCCGCCTCCGCGCCGCGCGCGCCCTTCGTGTCTACGGGCGACCCGGAGAAGGATAAGAAGATCAAGAATATCAATAAGGTAAAATACTTATTGTTACTGTAAGGGCATATTAGAAAATCGACAAGTAATAAATAAATATATAATATGCGCCAGACAACACGTCTGGTTTCGTGCATGAGCACAAACATTTGTACCTATCCATACCATCGTTGTCTGGTTAACACAAGAAGGAAGTTTGTGTTACGATACGATAGGTACAAATGTTCGTGCTCATCACACAAACGTTTGCCCTGTGCGGGATTCAAACCCGCGACGGCTGGTGTAATAGTCAAGAGCGCTAACCAATACACCAAACGCGTCGGCAAAACAAGTACAAGTAAGCAAGCATCACCCAACGAATGATCCTAATGAAGAACGTCAGGTTTGTGTAAATTGTCTGACAGTTAATACTAACCAAAACTTACTTAGACATTGTGAAACAGAAATGTAACATCATCGTTATTATCAGGCGCACGTCTACTGCTAACCATAGATAGACCACTCCTTTTAGTTTTCCAGCGATTATGGCACAAAATTGACTAATATTTGTACCAAAATATCAGCACTTACTATAGAAAAGCAATGGTAGGGTCTATGTTCGCTCCTGTGGGTACATACAAAGTGAAATGAGAAACAATATCTTACAACAATATTATTTATTTAAATTTGATGACGATGAAATAAACTGATAAACAATGGATTATGTTACTACATTATTTGATTATCAGAACTTTCTTTGTTCCCAGAAACTAAGTGACATAGACAAGCTAAAGCAACAGAAAGCGGCGGGAAAACCGCTCGAGCTGAACCAACTCGAAAAGATCAAGAATGAAGCCGCTCTGCTACAAGAGCTGGCGCAACTGCGATTATGATCTCCAGAGGAAATATTCCAATTCGACCCCTAATGTTAAAGTAAGAAAGTATATTTTTCCTTGAAGCATTTGAATTTAGTTTGCGAGCAGAAAAGTCATTCGAAAGTACACATAGAGTAACCATTAGTTGTTTTCCAAAGAAGATTGTCAGTTTTGAGTTGTGTAGGTCACTGGGCCTGGTTCTTAATACGCAACGACTAAAACGAAAGTAAATATCTCTTTCTATTCTAAATAAATGAAGATACAAAACTACAATGATTGAGAGATGTCAAACTAATCGGCTGTCAGTTTCAAAGAAAATTTAGGAACTCTATGGACTACACTAAACTACGCAACAGCTGATTAGCTGTCAGTTTCAAAGAAAAGTTAGGAACCCATATGTACTACACTAAACTACGCAACAGCTGATTAGCTGTCAGTTTAAAAGAAAAGTTAGGAACCCATATGGACTACACTAAACTACGCAACAGCTGATTAGCTGTCAGATTCAAAGAAAATTTAGGAACCCTTAGGGACTAAACTACACAAAAGAGATTTTATGCAACTAATAGCTGTTTTTGGCATTGATTGTAGTCTGTTTTTTTATTTATTTAAAAGAGAAAGATACATTTACTTTAGTTTTAGTCGTTGCATATCTAGAATCAGGCCCACTCTCTGTCTTTTGTTGTTACGTCATTACTAGCACCTTGTCAGATTTAAACGGCTTATGCCACTAAACCCAAAAAAAAACTCGCACCCCAAAACGTTTTATAGGTGGGATTATAATTCCAAATTTTGGAGTTATAGTGGAATGAATGTATGTATTGTAAAATTGGGAGAACAATGGGCTTTGAGGGCAAGTGGCATAAGCCATTTAAACATCATATCCATAGTTTTCACAATCTTGTAGGTTCTCAAGTTTTAAATAAAATGATGATTGCATGACGACTGCTAAACTAGGCAGACACACTCATCTTGCTACCTTTTAAAACAAATATTTCTATACTTATTAACGCAATATCAAATTGGGTTATTTTTTGCATATCCTCAACCTCTTCTTGAGTATTTTTTGTGACGTGACACTCTAATTCTTTATATTGAACAGAAAAAAATACTTTCTGTTATTAAAAAAAGCGTTTTTACAATATCCAGCATCACTTATCTAGCGAATCCATGTACAAATTAAATCATATCAGCGGTAGCTGTTCATTAGGATGTTATAGCTTTTGTTCAATTCTCGATAACTTTTATGAACAGTATGCAATTCAAAACTTTATCAACCCGAAATAATGTTCAGTATGCGTTGTATTCCAAAATATTAATTAAAATGAGATTCATTTAGAAAGGCCTTGGCTACAAAAACGTTTAAAATTATAAAAAAAATACGGTTTTATTTTATTGGACTTGAGTAGGTAGCTAGATTTTTTTTAATTATCCACAAATACCTAGTTTAAACTAATATAATACAGCGCGTAAATTATTTGTTTGTATATCAAAAGTTCTTGCTGTATTATTATAATCTATGTATGTATATCTATACCGTACTATATTTAGAAATAATTATTTCAAAATGTTTATACATTAAAAAAAACGATTGACAATATCTACCCAAAAGTGTGTATTTCCTCTCAAGATAATTGAGAATATGACATAATGCCAGGGGCATGCATTTCTATGTTATTGCTGTAGTTATTTTTCTTTTTGTACTGTTATTGTAATAATAAGCGTCTAGTGTGAACACTCAACTAGGTAAATGTTTTTATATTACTTCTTGCGAAGATTTTTTGCCTAAAAATGTATTGTGTGCAGAAAATAATAAATCGGAAACCAGCTTGTTCGGAAAAATGCTTAAGAAATATACTTATAGTGCATTTATCGTTTACAGAAAAGAAAATCACCAATTCTTGGGAATAAATGTTTTCCGAACAGGTATAATTTCCGATTATACTTTTTTACAGTGATTGTTAAAATATCTAATAAGAAAGTATATTATGCGTTGAATAAATAATTAAAATTATATTAAATTGTTTTATTAGAAAGTTCTAACAATCTATCCAATCCATTTAACAACAAACAATATTTGTATACATAATTAAACATTGGCAAATCCTACTTTAAATGCTCGGGAAATAAGGCCGCCGGCGGTCGTTTAAACAAAAGAATGTTGATAAACACATCCGTGAGGGTTTTAATAATCGGAACTTACAAATAGAATATTCTAGAAATCCTCTAAAGTAAGTACATAATGTCAAACTGACCATCGAAAACGGAAAAGGCGCGCCAGGAGTACCTACCTACATTGTACATGTTTTCACATCGCTCAGTGCCCGCGATAAAAACAACCAATTTTCGTTATCGTGAACGCAAACATACCCGCCACCGCGGCACACCGCACTGCTTGCCATACCCACCCTACAAATGGTACACTACAAATTAACAAGTGCCCTCTTTCCAGTTAAATTTTATTTACGCCGATAAGATACCGATTGTAATTGATATGCGAAGTCGGTTAGGTTTACTACATTCGACGGGCCGGCATACTGTTGACACGCCGCGATATCGGGAATTGTTTACGATCGGTGCCTAGTTTATTTAGCGGCGGTCAGTGCTCGGCTTGAGTCCTGTCGATATGGACAAAGACGATTGTGATGAGCAGAGTAAGCTGCTAAGGAACCGAACTCGTGGTGACAGCAGGTCGAGGTCTAACAGTGTGGAGGGTGGGCGGTCGTGTGAGACGATAGTGTTTGACTGTAGGATGATGAAGACGTCGACGCATGTGGATGATTTGGCAGCAACATGGGGCGGCAGAGGATCGCTGCCCGATTCTCGGAGACTTCGCCGAGCGCAATCCTGGTCGGGTATACCACCAGACGATGTCAGCTCCGAAATCAGAATTCTGAGAGAACGGTAGGTTGTTTTATTTATAATTGTTTTTTGTATTGTTGATACTGTACGTGAATTTTCTCGATTTTCAATGAACTTTAATGTGTTTAAAGATTAACTGGAAGCAGGGCAAGGGAATAATGATAATTGCTCGGTGGACGCATTATACACTAGCCATGTTATGAAAAAACAATATAATGAGTAGATTTTCAGTAAATCAAAATATGTATACACGTGTTGTAGTTTTAAATCAAGTGTAAGATAAGAATGCCATTGGCAATGGTGACGTCGACTTCAAATATCGTTTGAAATTATAAATTCATATATCATGATTATTTTAAACTAGTTCACGTAGATGATATCAAAAAGAAAATAGAAATGCCATGCCTTGCTATTGATACAATAATTGTCTGCATACTTTTAGGGCCTTTGGGTCTATTTTATGGCTTATAAAACGGTTTAATCGAAGTAATTAAAGCTCTGTAAAATACCAAGTAGTTGACATATTTACGGAGTATTTTCATCCACTTAACGTTTACTAATGGTACTCGTAGATAGACCAAAGCGGATCACCAGTTTGCGTTTAGAAATAATAATTCCAAGAAAACTACCTACAGAACTAATAACATACATTTTAATTTACATAGTGACATGATCTTAAATTATATTCTTTTCAACGATTTTTTCCTTTTTTTCAAGTAGGTAGTACCTACTCATTTCATTTATTTTTCTGCTGAACAGATTGTTTCTTTTTTACTTCACTGACAAAAATGTTGAAAATCCAAATTCATTAGCTGCTCGCTAGAACTCAGTCGATCATTAGTTTCCAATGAGATAACATGTTACCGACCATTTACTTACGTAAATTACCCCAATCTGAGATCGGGTCAATGCGACCGCGCATTCACAAGGAACCCAATCAAGCTTGCAAGGTTGTATGCAGCCCAAACCCTTTCAAGGATGAATAAAATTCGACACTAGGTATGTACCTAACTGTCGAAAACTAGTCGCAGATGCTGTCTCCTCCGTTGATGATCTTGCAGGCTGAATGTTAAAAGCCTAAGGCCCATCCGTAGACCGGGGTTAAAGTCTCACGGATTGATAGGACGCCAGCGTGCAGCGGTCGCGTAAACAAAAGAATGTTGATAAACACATCCGTGAGGTCTGACCAGAGGTTAAAATTTCGATGTATCTTTTTGTCTCTCAACTCAACATCTAAGCATAGCTGGGCACCGTTAATCAAATAGTTAACTTCGTTAATCGTTAATCCGTTACAAAAAAAGTTAACTTCGTTAAACGTTACAGCGTTACATTTCGGAAGAATTAACGCAAGTTAACGTTAATCGTTAATTCGTTAATATGTGTAAAATTTCATTTTTTTATCGTTGCGTTAGTGAACTTATAAAACCTGTTGGTTTAGGTTCTGGGAGTAAACAGGTTAGGGACAAAACGAAATACTTGTGTAATTAAAATGCGTAATTTAATCGTCGGGCATTTCGTGCATATTTTCCTTCATGCAATTGACATGTTGAAGTTCTCATCTGGGTGCCAATTCCGCTAATTGAGTCTTCACTGAGTTGTGCATCACTTGTACAACGATAGTGCTTTGATACACCTCGCTATTCTGACAGCGGCTGCTGTAGTGACTCTATCGTGCTACAGTAGTGAGTGATTTTCTGCTAAGTAATTTGACAGCTTTTTGACATTGATTGATAATTCATCATCATCATCAGCCGAAGGACGTCCACTGCTGAACATAGGCCGGCTTTCCACAACGACCGGTTGTGAGCGGTCTGCATCCAGTGCGATCCTGCGATCTTTACAAGGTCGTCTGTCCATCATGTCGGTGGACGTCCTACGCTTCGCCTTTGGTCGAAGGGTCTCCAATCTAGGACTTTTCTGCCGCAACGGCCATCAGTTCTACGCGCTATGTGCCCTACCCACTGCCACTTAAGCTTACTGATTCGCGGGGCTATGTCCGTTACCTTAGTTCTTCTACGTATCTCCTCGTTTCTGATTCCATCTCGTAGAGAAACACAGAGCATAGCCCTCTCTATCGCTCGTTGTGTGATTTTGAGCTTCTTTATGAGGCCCATAGTTAGAGGCTGGTTGAAGACTTTTGTCTTCAGACACTGAGGTAATTGAGACGAGAAGACGCTCTTGCGCAGTTTCCCAAACGCTGCCCAGCCGAGTTGGATTCTTCGATTGACCTCTTTCTCAAAGTTGGACCTACCTAATTGGATTACTTGTCCCAGGTAGACGTACTCGTCAACAACTTCGAGAATTGAGTTCCCAACAGATACCGGAGTGGGTACAACACGGGAGATCGACATAATTTTCTTCTTTTCATTATTCATTTTAAGACCCACTTGTTGGGATACTCAATCAAGGTCTTCGAGCATAGTACCCAGATCATCCATGCCACAACGACTATAATATAGTGACTATTATAATATGTTCTCATCGGCAAACCGGAGGTGTGTGATGTATTCGCCATTGACATTGATGCTGAATCCTTCCCATTCCAGGAGCTTGAAGGCGTCTTCCAGTGCCGCTTTAAACAATTTCGGAGATATAACGTCTCCCTGTCTTACACCTCTTCGCAGCGGAACCACCCTCGTATTCTGTTCCTGTACTCGGACCGATATGGTGACGTTGTCGTACAGACACTGACACCTCTATATACCTATAGTCTATGTGACACCGCTGAAGAGACAGAAGCACCGCCCAAGTTTCGATCGAATCAAAGGCCTTCTCATAGTCCACGACCGCTAAGCATAGAGGCATATTATACTCCTCTGACTTTTGTATAATTTGCATAAGCGTATGGATGTGATCTATGGTACTATACCCTTTTCGGAATCCGGCTTGTTCGGGAGGCTGGAAGTCATCAAACCTACGTGCGAGACGATTCGTGATGACCCTTGAGAGCAGCTTGTAGACATGGCTCAGGAGTAAGATGGGTCTATAGTTCTTCAATAAGGTTTTGTCTCCTTTTTTGAAGAACAACACCACCACACTCCTGTTCCATGCCTCAGGTGTGATGCCCTCTAGCAGCACGGAATTAAACAGCTTCTGAAGGTCTTTGAGTACCGGTGACAAATACCCCTTTAATAATTATTTTTTATAATTTCAAAATACTGTATCAACATTTATAAAAATTACAAACTAAAAGCGATCCTCGTTTTGATGTTAAAATGTTTTCACCCGTGGAAAACAGCCGTTCAATTGCAGTACTTGAGGGTATAGCAGTATTGTATTTAATGAATATCTATTCCCCGAGAAATGCAGTATCGTTGAACGAGTCTTTTGATTTCATGTCCAGACACATTTAAACGAGACTTTGCGCTTTACTCGTTAGAGAGTTGGGGCTTTTTAGTTTTTCAATAGACTGTGTGACAGAATTATCAAAAAACTTACTTGTCTGCACCTGTTTTTCGCGCCGCGCCGCGGTGCCGTGCGGTAAACAGTAGGCATTGGATTAACGATTAACGGACTTAGCTGCATATTAACGGAAGTTAACGTATCCGTTAACATTTTTGAAAGTTAACTTAAAAGTTAATCCGTTAATCAAAATGTTAACTTCGTTAATTAACGATTAACGGATTAACGAGTTAATGCCCAGCTATGCATCTAAGAAACTAACAACAGGCCATTCAGTCTTTACAAGAGGCAATAAAGTAAATACTTACTAGGTATAAACAGCTTCCTAGATTGGATTCTTAATGCTTGCAAAAAAACGTTCGTTTCGTTTCTTCACACACTTTGTGTGTGAAGCATGGAAAAAGAAAGGTTATCTGAGTTTAAATACATATTTATCTTAAATGATCCTGTAAATTGCGGCAATTGCAGGCTAAACTTTCTCTGTAGCTGGGTACAACAACGCCTTCGTGTTGTGTTGGACTGCAGTCACTATACCTACCTACTAATGAATGAATGAATGTTATGGGAAATCTTCTCTAATTCACCTTATCTTAATAACATTCACTTTCTTTGCAAACTATCCTTATACCTACACACAATCCAGAAATGCTACAAACAGGTCAATTAGTATCTACAAACAATAAATGGAATAGGTATTTATAGGAGTTAAAGATTCCTGACAAACGTAATAAATGTACCGAAGTACCTACAACGTAATCTGTGTGACTTATATACATGTTTACACTACTGCATACATATTATATTACAATGGATGATGTAATTCTTTGAACAATAGTAATATCGCATTTATTAGGTACTTACTTGTTGCAGCTATTGTTAAGAAGAGCCTAAGAAGGAACCTATAATGTTAACATATAAAATACCTGATACATAGTTCCAAAGGAAACAATATCTTTTGAAATACTTACTTCATCAATTGCGAAGAGAAAATACAATCATAAACAAACACAATTTTTATCTGAGCAACAGAGATGACTAACCTGTTTACGTTACTAATTCATTCGAAGTACCTAAAAATAAGTCCTACAGCAAATTAATGAGAAGAAAGCTTTAGGATTGATTTCTTCTCCCACATATAGATACACGTATGTTCTGTACTTACTCGTACAGTTGCTTTCGCAAACACCGGGCTCTGCCATTATCTGAGTAACCAATAATTATAGGCATTCGCACGGCAATGGGTTCTATTCCCTGCCTCAAAATAGGTAGGTAGTTGGTTTTTATTCCCCGACTCAAAAAGGAGGTGTGTTTTAACTTGTCTGTCTGTATGGTAACGTAGCACCTAAACGGGTGAAATGATTTTCGTTTAGTTTTTGTGTGTCATAGATAATTTTATCCCGTGTGTTCCTAGCCATGTTTCATGAAAATATGTTCAGCCGTTTGAAGATCAACAGCTCATTTCTAGTTTCTAGTTGTCCAACCGTTTCTAACCTAACATACCTTTCAGATTAGTTCGAACGCAAAGCAGGCCGCGGCCAGGCGCGCTGCGGTTCCTCTCCCGACGGCAGAGGCTAACCCTGGCTTCTCTGGCCTTAGTGGACTTCATGAGCTTCTGTTCCATGAGCGTTATGGCACCTTTCTTTCCGAGGGAGGCTGCAGCGAAGGGCCTCTCTGACACCATGTGCGGAATCGTGTTTAGCTTTTACGCTATTGTCATGTTTCTGACGTCACCAATTTTTGGAAAATTCGTAAGTATTTATTTTGATTGATAGGTAAGTACTTCAAGTATCTATGATAGATGAGAGTTTAAAATGTTTCTGCCTACTACACCATTACCGTGATAGGAACGTGTCAGGCAAAAATATATTGAAATCTTTGTATTGAAAAGAAAACTATGACATCGTTCCGACACCTACCAACCCCGTCGCGTGTCATGCACGGAGCGTGTCAGCACCGGACAAATTCGCTCTCGCTCGCTCCAAATAACGATGAGACAGAACGTTGTCAATCCGTAGAGCTTATCGTGTTTTCGTGTCTGATGGCTTACTACGAAAAACGAAATCTGTCAAAACGATAATCGTTTTGCGGATCCGAAGCATTTCGTAGTGAGGATTCCACACTAAAAATATTTCGGATCCGAAAAACGATCATCGTATTGACGGATTTCGTTTTTCGTAGTAGTCCTCCAGATACGCTCCTAGCACGGTCATGGTATGGTACGGTGTAAAGGTGTGCCCAGACCTTTAAATAAATAATTAGGTTATTTGTCTGCTGCTTAATAAGTGATAGAAATAAATAATTTTAGGTGATTTATCTACCAATTAGGTCGACCTTTTATCAGTTTATTACTATGTAGTTACATTTTAAACTTATACGTACTTGTATACATTATACAGTATGATTGTCTAATTAACTACGAATTTTCATATTATTACACCAATCGTGATACAAAAAAATGGCCTGCGTTTTATTAATGTTTTCTTTTAACATCCGTTCACAAGATTGTTGGTGGCACAGCTACATATAAACGAGGGAACATTTGAGGCCTTTGATAAAATACTTCTGAAACTTCAATTTTTATTATAGTAGTTCAATGGTTTCTAGCTTTTGTTTAAAACAAAAATTTTGTGTTTTTTTTCAGTTACCACTAATGGGAGCGAAGTTCATGTTCATTTCAGGAATGTTTATAGCGGGTACTTGCAATGTTTTATTTGGGTAAGTAAAGTTATTAATTCAAATTCAAATTAATATAATTAAATTTGGTTATAAGCACAGCAAATCCGTTATTATTTGTATGTGTTCTAAACTCTTTTTTTCCCTTAAGTATGTCCATTTATACCTTCAGGAGCCTCATCAAGCATAAGATTGCCAAGTAAAAGAGACCTAACCTACTTGTACTACTGAATTGTGTTAGACGGTAATTAAATATAATAATTACCTTATTTCAGCACTCTAGCCCTCATCCAAAACACCACTACATTCACGTGGCTGTGCTTCCTAGTGCGTGGTCTCGAGGCCCTGGGCGCGAGTGCGTACTCCACCGCCAGCTATGTGTTCGTAGTCAACGCTTTTCCGGACAGCATAGGGTCAGTGCTTGGCATTCTGGAGACTTTCGTCGGGCTCGGCATGTCAGTCGGCCCAGCCATTGGAGGTTTGCTGTACTCGGTCGGTATCATTTCAGTTTTCAGTCTGCTTTTGATTGCTAACATAAAGAAAAACTTGCTCCGTATTAGCCTTTTTATGCACACTGCACGCAAAAACGTTGCAAGTTGCTGGCGACAACCAAAGCATTAGGTATCTAAACTCATCATTCATCTTTGCTAGTCCAACATTGTAAACAATCTTTCTGTTACTTTTAAAATAATAACAGCAAATAAAATTAATTTACCATTTAATTCAAAAAGATCTTTGTGTGAACGATGAATTCTGATGATTCTCGATCTGTATGTTGTAAATTGTGTGTTTATCTTGTTTTAAAATAAATATTTTCGCTAAAAAGGAATGTCAAAATTGTTTACAATATTCGACTAGTGAAAAAACCAAATATTACCTACTCATTACAATATTTGGAGCGGTTGAGATTTTCTATCATTATTTTTCGCTCTGATGATGGCAGATTAAATTGGTTCGCATGAAACATGGCCTTAAAAATTATGTGTACTGTGAGCGTTATCGTCGATGACTCACTCAAACTAAGTTCTGATACAGAAAAAAGTTCTATGTAAACATGAATGTTCCAGGTAGATCGGGGGATTTGGCCTACCATTCTACACTTTGGGAATCATCATGGTATTGATTGTGCCCATCAACTTCTTTCTGCTCACTGATTGTCAAGGTAAGACACACATCACACATACATCACAATCTAAGTAAAAACATAAAAATCTTACCTATAGACTAAGTATTAAAATATACCTATTTAAGCTAAAGAGATTGATTGACTCGGGATGATATGTCAGTGATTATTAAAATTACAGTTTTTATTACTTGGCGAATATTGTAAATCTTGACTCTACTTTTTAACGACTTTATTAATTTTAAAATAAGAAATGATATGAACAAAACTAACAACCTATTTAAGTAATTTATTGTTGAGCAATGATATTTTTTTAATAGAATAGGTAAGTTGGTTAACTTGATTCACCGGTATTTTTTCAAGAGTTATAAAAAAAATGTTGACAATATTCACCAAGCAAAGATAAACGGACTTTTATTCATATCATGTGAGTGTCATATAGATAGTTTCAAAATAAACTGAATGATTTCAGAATACGCCGTCGGATCAAAATCGGCTTCCATAATAAAACTTTTCAAGATTCCCTCGATCATAATCACGGGGCTCGTCATAGTGATCGTATCAAACACGTGGGCCTTCTTGGATCCCACACTGGAACCCCATCTGCGGCAGTTCAGCCTGTCCACAGAACAGATCGGATTGATATTTCTACTCTTCTCCAGTTTGTACGGAATCTTCAGCCCTATTTGGGGATGGGTGGCTGATAGGTAAGATGTAGTAGAAAATAAACCTACTTTCACAAGGAGAATTTTTGCTTAGAACATAATTTGTTACATTAGTTTATCCAATGGGCAATGGACTAGTTTTAGGTACTAAAAAAAGAACTACGAGTTTCAAAGGAAATCTGAACTGAAAACAACTCTGAAGTCTTAAGTACAAGCTTACCTAATTGCTAGTCGAAGACTAAACATTATTTTGTAACTTTTAAAATAATAAATGTCTGTATGTTCAACGATGAATTATTGTGAGGTTTGTGTTTATCTTACTTTAGTAATAATCATTTCGTTAAAAAGAAATGTCAAGATTGTTTACAATATTCGACAAGCAAAGAAATACGGACTTTACCTATTATACTATAATCATGGTTTTCAGAGTTCACAACCATTGGTGTATGATGGTTTGGGGCTTATTCTTATCAACAGCAGGTCTGTTGCTACTAGGCCCATGCCCTTTTATTCCCGGTCTGCCAAAGTAAGTTTGTAACATTAACATATAATAACAACTTCATTTAAAGTGTGTAATAATGGCTAAAAATAAAACTATTGTTTTTTCAGAGTCCTTTGGTTAGATTTGGTGGCGCTCTCAATTTTGGGCATATCAGTGGCTTTGACTCTACTGCCCACGTTTCAAGGAGTCTTGACTAGTTCAATGTGAGTGCTTATGAATACTATACAGCGTGTGGCCAGTAATAGGAGCAAACAATTTAATCAATGCTTCTACAGAGTTTTCGTAGTAACCTGGACCTGGTCATAGTGCTTCAAAATGCTTTGACTAAAAGATATAGTAATCCAAAGTTATAATCTCTAGTCAATGTATATCAAAATCGCTATCTCGTTGTAGTAAATGACAATGTGAAGTTCTATGACTTACATACTTTTTTGTACTTTTTCGCTACGAATTCGTAGCACAGTTTCGTAGCTACGAATTTGTCCTAAGCTTAGGATACCGGTTCTAGCTACTTTTTAACCTTTTATTTTAACTGCATCTCTAGTTACGAAGGCGGCTGTCCTAAAGCGTTATAGCGACGTACAGCGCAGTCGCAGGCAGTTTCGTAGCTACGAATTTGTTCTAAGTTTAAGATACTGGTTCTAGGCACTTTTTAACCTCTTATTTTAACTGCATCTCTAGTTACGAAGGCGGCTGTCCTAAAGCGTTATAGCGACGTACAGCGCAGTCGCAGGCAGTTTCGTAGCTACGAATTTGTTCTAAGTTTAAGATACTGGTTCTAGGCACTTTTTAACCTCTTATTTTAACTGCATCTCTAGTTACGAAGGCGGCTGTCCTAAAGCGTTATAGCGACGTACAGCGCAGTCGCAGGCAGTTTCGTAGCTACGAATTTGTTCTAAGTTTAAGATACTGGTTCTAGCTACTTTTTAACCTTTTATTTTAACTGCATCTCTAGTTACGAAGGCGGCTGTCCAGAAGCGTTAGCGACGTACAGCGCAGTCGCAGGCCTGTGGTCGTGCTGCTACTCCCTGGGCGAAGTCCTAGGCCCGGCGATGGGCGGTGCGCTCACGGAGCGCTACGGGTTCCCGCTGTGTGCTACGCTGTGCGCCGCTGCTTGTTTCACTATGGTAATATTAGATAAATATTTATTGCATAAAGTAAAAAAAGTTATCCTGTAAGAATCCCACTGCTGGGCGAAGTCCTTACCTTAAGTATGAGGTAGTATGAGGCATACTCCAACGCACGGGCTCAGTGCGGATTGGCGAAGGAATGTTTGTAAGGCAAGCGAGCAACCTTGCTGTCAGATTTTATCAAGCCGCTGCCGTTTTATTACATTTATTGTATATCTTGGTAATAATTGAACTGAATGTTAAATGATGTGCTTTATAATATGGAACGATATATAAGTGAAGTAGTAGAAGTAAAGTTCGGATACGGTCAAACGTAAATGTAATTCAACGGTCTGGCGCAGTAACGATCATTATTGGCGAAGCTTTACGCGGTGCCGCTTTTTATATCATACATATTTGTCACTTCTTACCTACCGAAAATACACATATTGTTTATTGAGTTGCTACGTAGTCGAACAAAAATTATGTCGCACCTTCCTTCCTGAGTCAATAGTTCCAAATACAATTCAGTTATGTTTTTTTATACTCGAACTGAATCGAATACCAAAACGAGAGTTGGTAAGACACTTAATAACGATATACTGAATTGATTTTCTGGCGATGCGAGATCGCTGCGCACTGACCCGTAAACAGTCAATCTAATTTACTTATCACTAGCTGTGCCCGCGACTTCGTCCGCGTGGAATAGTGACTTTGGATAGAATTTTTAATTTATAGGCTTATGATTTTACAATTTACTTATCATTATTCACAGGCAATCGTAACCCTCACCTTCTTCTCTCTCCGCGAGTCTGCTAAATGGGAACAGCTGTCAGCTGAATCGATGTCTCATTCGATTCCATACACAGACACCACGTGGAACAGCGCCAACTTCTGCAGAACGCGTAGCGCGCCTGAGTCAAGGGTGGAAATCTCGCCGCTGCTGACGCCTTGCTCTTGCAACGTGAAGAACGGTAATTTCGACATTTCTTACCTACTTTCCTACATTATTATTATTATTAATTATTATTAAGAGCCTGTGGTGTCCCACTGCAGGGCAAAGGCCTCCCTACCCTTTCTCCAGTCCTCGCGATTTTGGGCACTTATTTCCCAGTCTTTGTCGAACATGTCTAACTCGTCACGCCATCGTCTTCTGGGTCTACCACGTGGCCGTTTTCCATTTAGGGGGGTCCACTGGGTACAAATTTTGGCCCAGAAGTCTTCCGGCATGCGGCTGACATGACCAGCCCAATCCCACTTTAGTTGGGCAGCTTTCTGCGAGACATCAGTTAAGAGCGTTGTGGAGCGCAGTGTGGTGTTCCGGATGCGGTCAGATAATTTTACGCCTAGTATGCTGCGCTCCATTGCTCTCTGACAGACCTCAAGATTGGACCTCTGACGAGCGGTCAAAGACCATGTTTGGGCGCCATACGTGAGCACTGGCAGAATACACATGTCCATGATTTTACGTTTAAGGCATAACGGCGATTTACCTTTGAGAAAGTTCTTGAAAGACCAAAAGCTTTTCCAGGCATTTTCGATGCGTCGAGCAATCTCTTTTTCTTGTCTTGCCTGGAATGAAACTATTTGGCCTAGATAAACGTAATCATTGACGTATTCCATTTCGGCCTCCCCCACGTATATTTTGCGCTTGATGCTATTTGTCATCACATTGGTCTTTTCCCTATTCATCCGAAGTCCAACCCCGAGGCTAGCAGTGTTCAGATCTTCCAGCATGCTGCTCAGTTCTGAGGGAGAGGTGGCAAACAGTACTATGTCGTCGGCAAATCGGAGATTGGTCATCCTTTTCTCGCCGACGACAATACCCCTCTGCTCCCATTTATATGTCAGTTTCCTGAATACCTCTTCTAATGTGGCTGTGAAAAGTTTTGGTGATAGTGGGTCTCCCTGCTTAACGCCTCTCTGGATTTTGAAGGTAGGCCCTGCCGTATGGACTTTCCTACATGGCTACTGAAATTGAAAGATACATACTTACCTCTGAATTTAGTTTAGATTATGGATTTTTCTTATCTGACATTGCTCGAGATGATCTCATATCATCCTGCCCTTATTCCAGACCATTCATCATCAAAAACTTTAGGATGTCCAATTTTATTTAGGTATTCAAGTTTCTAAACTTATTACTTGATTATTGCTAGAAATAAATTACAGTACTTAATCTATAGAACGTAAATATAAACTCGACTTATATAGTTATTGTTCGTCATTCCAGGTTATTCATATGGCACTTCGCCACCACGACGTTTGTGCCTCCACAGCAAACGCAGCAAGAGCGGCTCAGCCAGCGTCACTGAAGCGTTAGCCTACTTCCTCAAATTCCAATACCTCACCGACTTGTATATCAGGATACGAAAGTCGAAGAAAAAACAAAAACACACAGCCAACTGCAGTAGCAACACTCTGTACCAGAACTACCTGGAAAACGATCAGAAGAAGAACGATCGCAGCGAGGTTGTCAACATAAACAATAACGTAACGAAATACCGAAGCTCCGAAGACAACTATTGCGCTTATTTGGACAACGCGATATTCGGCAGTCCAGTCGTCATGGAAAATTTGAACATAGAACACTTGATGGTGAAGAGAAACAACAAAGGGCTGATTCCGGTGCTTCTGGCCTGTGATGAGGAAAAGAAAACATCAGGTGAAATCATCAGACACAACCTACAAAAAGTGCAGTACTTTGAACAGAATCAGACTTGCACTACCGCTATGGAAAACATTTTCGTAAGTTTATAACGAATTAATAACAAAAGCTCCTAAATAACAAATAGACCTATGTATATTTTTGAACTATGTTCCATTGTCTAATTTTTTTTTGTTGTTTACAGGATGGTTGTGAGTGTAGAGATGGCGTAACGTACGTCAGAGGCACAGTAACTGTTTCTTCAGCGGGCGCCTGTGAAGTTTAGTATAATTTCAATTAACTGTAGATATTTGCAATACTTTTAATATTCTCAATGTGCTAAGTTTATTTCACTAAGTTTTAATATACTCACTTCCAAAATAAATCGAATTACTACACAGCTACGTACAATGTTTTTCATGCAATACAACCAAACATCGAAGTGAACTTGTTGAACACGTTTGCCCCTGCCGTTTTGGAATAGCAAAAATATTTCCTCAGCAGCGCGGAGTACTAGGAAAATATGATTACGAAGAGTTTAAAAACATCCCTCCACCCGCATTCCTCCGGGTTATTAAGGCACCCCGACGTTGATAAATAACTCCCGTTACTCCGTTACCATAGCAATGCCGAGAAGGCAACGGTTTCTCCTGTTACATCCTGTGTTCCCAGTCAATTCGACCTCTGCTGACGATTTTGCGACGTTGCCATGGAAATTTCGCGAATTTTCTTGACCACTGTCCACTACGAAAAGTTCACTTAGCAAAAACACGAAAAAGTATGGCATGCTTTTCCTCGGTAAACGGCCGTCGCGACGGCCAATTTTTGTTTCGTCGTAGCATTAAAAATCGTCTGGCGCAGTTTTCTACGAGCAATCGCGAATACGCCAATACTGGGAGAGCATATTTGAAAGGAGGAGTATGGGATAGATATTAAACGGTGGTATATGGGTTTCAGGATGATTTTTTGTACGGTTGATTTATTCTTTATTTTAAATTCATAGTATTCGTGCGAGTACCCTGAGCACAGTAACCTGTCGATTTCTTATAAAAATCTTGTAAAATATCAGAAGTACATTTTGGTGTTA
This sequence comes from Pyrausta aurata, assembly GCA_963584085.1. NCBI lineage: Eukaryota > Metazoa > Arthropoda > Insecta > Lepidoptera > Crambidae > Pyrausta > Pyrausta aurata. Next base: position 6,131,118 of record OY757254.1, read on the forward strand.
TATATTTTAATTTAACGTCGTACCTTACTTAACTTACTCAGAATTATATAATTTGTAGAACAAGAAAGGTACAAGAGATCAATCATATAATTTAGTAAGTCCATACAGTATTCGGTGTTAAACAAATATTAATTAAAGTATTGAATCCTGGGTTACATCAGAACCCAGGATTACGCTAATCATGAATTAAATCTTATTTCTGTCTCTGTCAATGTCAAATAAACTGACAGAGACAGAATAATGCGCAAGTCCCATGCACTTAGTCAAGAGCAAAAACCCCCAAAAGGGGGCCGTTTATCTAGCTTATCTTTTAGCTAGTTCAGTGGTTCGCAGTTTAGCGCCGCTTAAAATGGCGCCGACTACTGAATGAAACTAGCGTCGCCGACACCAAACAATCATAAAACAAAAGGAGGTCTCCAATAAACCCTACATCATACACTACATATGGTATCTACCTAAAATGCATTCAGTTGTGTAAACAGCTATTATAGAATTAAAGTAACACAATAATTATATCCATAGGCTTTTTATGACGTCAATCGCGCTTTGCATCAAAGAGGATAGAACCACTGCTTTGCATAATGTGAAAATCCATCAACTAAAGTTTTGACAAACTCAAATATTGATCGCTTATAAGTACTCCTATCAATGAAGGTCCTTTAATGGGCTAGGATTGGACATTTGGCGACAGAGGGATGGGGGAAAATCAAAGAGGGAGGGCACCCTCTGTGCTAAAGTGGGATAGATAGCGACTATCTTTTTCCAGCAGGGGAAACTCTTTTAAATCTACACTCTCATGATCATAATATCCTGGTACCAGTTGTTTATGATTGGTGTAACAATTCGGTCAGAGCACATTGTCGTCAACACACTACGAGCGTCGAGCACCTACGAGCGAGAATAACATACTAACTAAGTTACAAGTATAATTATGTGTTATATTGAAATCAAATATTTTTTTATTAATATCCATCAGTAATAATAAGTAGGTACGTTATATATAAATGCTGCTATTATGTTTAATATTATATTCTTACTTATTACCTACCGATATCGATTGGTGATTTAACAAACGAGTCTGCTGAAATTAGATAAAGGTATAGCCATGTGCACATAATGGGTAAATTTTATCATGGTGTGAAATATCATGTACTACATAAGTGAAATATAATCAGTTCAAATTTATTAATTTGATTTTATTTGTATACAAAACAGTCGTGTTGTTTTAGTGGCCATCATGAAATATTTCGTGATTTTTTTAATGTTGACCGTAACGTTTGCAAAAAAGGTGGTAAAAGAAAAGGATAAAAAGCCAGTGTGTGAAGGAATTACTGTCCGCGGAAGAGTACATAAAGAGGAAGTGCTAATTAACGGTATTAATCGACCATACCAGCTGTCTTACTATAAAAAAAATAATACCGACCACATATTGTACTTCAGTTATAACGTTGGAAACCAAAATGAAAGCACTTTCATGATTGGTTATTCAGAAGGTAGGTACTCAGTACCAACGCCCATATCAGAAGTGAAAAACGGCTTTGCGACTGCACTGAATCATGCAGACGACATTATTTACTTCGGAGGCAGTGAAGGAATATACTTTCAGAATCTAACACAAGGCAAATCCGCTGAGACACATCTCCTCGTACCCAACGTGGACATTTGGGACCTTTTCTTCAAAGACAGCCTCTTTTTCATCGAGTTCCCGTCGCGACGACTTCACAAGGTCCATTCAAACAACCAGACCGTAATGCTGACACACATCCATGAGAAGCTGTACAATTTTGTGGTTGATGGTGAAGGTGATTTTTTCTTTAGCAATAAGTCAGGACTATATATGATAAAACACAAGCACGACCACAAAATACACATAAAGGGACCTAAAGTTTTTCGCGCGTTTGAAGTGAACAGAAAAGGGGTGGCTTACTTTTGCGGCCAGAACGGAGTGTATGTGGCCGATAAAGAAAATCATTCGCTTGTGGAGATTGCTTCTATAAAAAACATTTTCGGCTTGACATTTGATGAGAACGATAACATGATTTATTCTGATCCTCATCAGATTGTGAAGTTGTTGCCTAAAGATTGTAAATAGGCCGCCCATGTAGACTTGACATCACATAATAAATTCATTATAACACGAGTGCATTTGGTACTTTTTTGTTGGAATGACGTCATAAAGCTCAAAGCGTCAGCACAACGCACACCAGTATCCGATTACAATGTAGGCACCTGAATATATTCACCCGTGCATCCCGACCACCCCTCTAATCGCCCCCTTGCCATCCGCTTGTGACGTCACTAGGCCACTGAACTGGTACTTAGCTACGAAGTACGAAGCATTGAGGGGATATTATGAACTGTATTACCCTGCAACACAGCTTACATTAAACTAAGAGATTATCAAAGCTCCACCACAAATAGACAGCGTGTTTAATTGGATGAACAATGTTCAGTCACAGCTGACTCTGTCATGTTACTTTTTGTGGTATACAAACATTACTTAATTTTGAATTTATGTTGAAATAGACATTATCATTTTTCTTATTCATTTCTCTTGCTCACTCATAAAATTTACTTTAAAGAAATAACCCTGCCCCGTTTTATGCTTATTATCCTATTCGGAGCCAAGCAAATCCAATAAATGAAAATTGGTCCACCCGTTCTCGAGTTTTAAGCGTTGTAACTAGCATGACTTTAATTTATGATTATGATAAAAAACAGTTTTTTTAATGTAATTCACCGTTGAACACTCAGATCTTTTTAAATCGGATAGCTTATGTATAAAAAAACTATTATTATAAAAATATTGTTTACAAGATTCGAATATCAAACCCAAACGGGTTTCAAATCCACCATGTATACCAGGGATGCACAGACTTATTAAGACTAGGGGCCACTCGGGCAAATTATGAACTGATGGCGGGCCGCCAGAAGTATAGGTAATTAAAGACAATAAAGAATTGATAATTATGTATTAAAATTGAAAAAGAATTTATTAATTTGAAGCGTGGCACTGCATAGTGCTTACAATCTTTTTTATATTTGGCTCAAATTTACTTGTAGCAACACGTAAAACTGCTTCCAAACTTTCATTTGCAAGGCGGTTTCGATTTTTTGTTTTATTATTATTTAGTATTGAAAAGGTTTGTTCACATATATAGGTAGAACCAAATAAGCTGGCACATTTCAGAGCGTTTATGCGCAACTCTTTGTACGTATTTTTATCAATGCAGCGGTAAAAGTTCAGCAAGTCTCCTTCGTTGAATTTGTTGTGTAAATCTTGGTCGTTTTGAATGTCGATAATTTCTAACTGCATTGACTCTGGCACATTTTCAACTGAAATCGTGAAAGGATTGCTGAATATGTCCAACAGAGGTTTCACTTTTTTAAACTCCGAAAATCTTTCTTGAAAAGATTGAATCAAAATATCTAGCTTTTCTACATAACTGAAATTAATCGCAGTTTTGTTGAATTTTTCAGCCATTTTCTTATAATTCGGAAAATGATTGTAATTTCCAGAATTCAATTGCGATCTGAAAAGTGTCAACTTGCATTGAAAGGATGATACGTGAGCGTAGAGCTGGGATATCAGTTGATTTTTGCCTTGAAGCCGTGTGTTCAAGACATTCAAATGATTTGTAATGTCAACTAAAAAAGCCAAATCACACAACCAATCAGGATTTTTAAGTTCCGGGACATCCTTTTGCTTTTCCGCCAGAAATATTCCAATTTCTTCTATTAAATTTAGAAATCGTTCCAGGGTCAATCCACGACTTAGCCACCTTACTTCTGTATAATACAGTAAATCTCCATATTCGCTTTCGATGTCATCAAGGAATTGTTTGAATTGCCTGTGATTGAGTCCTCGTGATTTTATGAAATTTACAGTCGAAACTACCACTTTCATGACATTTTGAAATTCAATTTTTTTAGAACAGAGGGCTTCTTGGTGTATAATGCAGTGAAACTGCATGAGATCTTCAGCGTTTATGTTTTTTTCTTGCATATGCTTTTTCAGCAAAGTAACTAGCCCAGAATTGACACCAATCATTGAAGGAGCACCGTCAGTGGCAACTCCCGATAATTTTGATAAGTCCAAATCAGTTTTTGAACACTCATCCAAAAGTACATTGAGTATATCAACTCCTCTGGTTTGACCTTTCAATGAACACATTCCTAACAACTCTTCTAAGACTTCAAAATCTTGAGTAACACCTCGTATGAATATGAGAAGTTGAGCTGTGGAAGTAATATCAGTGGATTCGTCGAGTGCTAATGAAAAAAATTCAATGATCTTAGTTTTTTCATTTAATTGTTCCGCAATATTACCTGACAAAGACATAATACGTCTTTGGATAGTCATACGATTCAGTTGAATTTTCTCAAACTTTTTTGCTGCTTCTGGACACATTTTCTTAGCGGCAATTTCTATGCATTCTTTTACAAAATCCCCATCATTGAAGGGGCGACTGCGCTTTGCTATCATTCGAGAAATTTCATAACTAACTTCTGTAGCTGTTTCTGAATCTTGGATGGGTTTTGTAAACATTGTATAACGCATAGTCAATAGTGGTTGTAAGCTCAGTAGATTATAAGTTCAATTTTAGTTCACTAATGTATTCATAGATGGCGCTGTACCCTGTTGAACCGCGCTGAACAAGTTTTCAACTGTTTACTTATAAGTCTAAATATTCCTTGTGATAAATAACTATCCTATTGCGGTTACTGACTTTGTCGTGACGTAATAAACCCGTTGTGTACTACGTTGGGCTTTTATTTATAAGCTAGTACACCCTCGATTCCGACCAAAACTCATAGGGAGTTATACATGGTCCTTCGAGCCGGATAGGAAGTGCTCAGGCCTATTCCGGAAGTCGTCCCGGCGGGGGCGCTTTTTTTGAGGATTAGAGGTGGTGAGGGTTCCTGGTAGAGGAACAGAACAGCTCCTGAGGGTTGGAGCTGCTGCAGCAGGAGTTCGAGCTTGGTGGTGAATCCAGCTTTGAACTTCGAGACGGTGCTGATGAGGAGGTGGTGCCGTCAGGATCGGGAACCAAGGTAGTGGTGCGGGACAAGGACGGCGCATGGTGTGGTGACGTCAGAGCGAGTGCGTGAAAAGGACACTGCGTAAGGTGACGACACAGCAAGTGAGTGAAAAGGACAAACTGTGAGTGCATTTAATTTCATTTATTCAAGCAAATTGGACCTTATGTCGTGAGAAAAATTAACTTTAACATTTAGTGAATTGTGCAGTAAGAAGATTTGGACTTAGCAAATTTTCATAATAATTAAGGACTTAGAGTAATTTTAAGGAAATTTGGTTCACACGGGGAACCTATGCCCGATTTCAGACAGAGACATTTTATTTTAAACACTTAGAATATTTTTGTATCATTTTGCATGGACTTAGAATATTTTAGTTGAGTTTGTTTTATAGATATTTTATTTACACCTGATAGTTTTATTGACTTTTAAGAAGTTTATTAGTAACTTAGTCTTTGGTCTTTATTTTAATCAATATAAATTTATTTGATTAAAACATTCGATATGGAGGCAGAATTAGCTGTACAGATGGACAATCAAGAGCGAATAGTCAAAGCTTTTGCAAATTTTAAAAAATCACCAAAGACTAGGATTACTGAAATGTACTGTGAAACAAGACTAGAAAGCTTAGAAAGTTTATGGTCTGAATTTGCGAAAATGCATAAAATGTTTTTAAGAAATTATAGCGAGGAAATACAGGATGAGGATTATATTAAAAATGATATTTATGATGCCACTGAAGAAATATATATTGAGTATAAAACTATTCTAAAAACTACTTTACAAACATTTATAAAAGTTAAAGAACAATGGTCGGACGCTAGAGAAAAATCTACACACGAAAGTTCAGTCAAAGATTCATTTAAATTACCGAAAATAGTCATTCCCAATTTTTCGGGTAAATATTCTGAATGGGTGACATTTAGGGACTTATTCATGTCATTGATTCATAACAATTCAAAATTGGATAATGTGCAAAAAATGCACTATCTCAAGAGTTCATTATCAGGTGAGGCCGAACAATTGTTGCGACAAATACCAATATCCGAAAGTAATTATCAGAGATGTTGGACTCAGTTGGAGTCTCGATATAATAATAAGCGGTACCTATCACATTTTATTTTGAAAAGACTCCTTAGTCAGAAAAATATTGTATCTGAATCTGCCAACAGTTTAAAAGAATTGATTGACACTACTAACGATTGTTTAAGTGGATTATCTAATTTGGGTATAAATACTAACAATTGGGATATTATAGTGATCCACATTTTGTGTTTGAAATTAGATAGTGAATCTCGCAAGCAATGGGAGTTTAGCGTCACGGATAGTACCTCGTCGGAGGAACTCCCGACATTTAAACAATTCACAGAGTTTCTGACAAATCGTTATAGAGCTCTTGAATTTTTAGATACAAAGGCAGGGTCAAGTAAACCTAACTATAGCAATAATTACTCTTATCAAAACCAAAATAGTATGAAGTTCAAAACGCTACATGTAACTAAAACGCAATGTGAATTTTGTTCCGATAGTCATAAAATAAGTTCGTGTCGAAAGTTCTCAAATCAAGATGTCAGCCAGCGTCGTAATTTTATCATGACCAGTGGATTGTGCTACAATTGTTTGGGAGCCAATCATGGGGCAAAGGTTTGTCAGACTAAGATAAAATGTAAGTTGTGCCATCGCCATCATCACACACTTCTACATCCTACGGGTAAAGAAAAATACAGTCCACAAGCTAATAACGTTGAGGTGGAATCGGACGGGAAGGATAGTTCAAATGGATCTGGGCCTAGTAATGAGGCAGGAAAAAAGGAAAACGCTACAGCCTTCGTAGCATGCAATTTCTCGACAGGAAATGTGAAGCAGGTATTGCTGGCAACGGCGCTAGTCAATGCCGAGTCGAGGAATGGCAATAATTACGTTTTAAGGGCTTTATTAGATCAAGGTTCTCAGTGTAATTTTGTGACTGAGTCAACTGCGAATGATCTCAAATTAAAGAGGACGCCAATTCAGGGCAAAATTTCAGGCGTAGGTGGAGATAAAGGTCTAGTCGCCAAAGCAGTTGTAACTTTTAAAATTAAATCTAGATCGAATCCTAATACTTGTGTTTCCGTACAGGCATATGTGTTGAAGTCTATTACTTCTTTCCTTCCCAATAGGAAATTAGCTAAATTAGATTTTTCAGCACTTCAAGGGATTGAGTTAGCGGACCCTGAATACAACCGACCTAATAAAATCGATGTTTTATTAGGGGCGGAAGTATATAGTCAAGTAATACAAGAAGGTATCCACAAGGCTCCTGATGGTTCACTAGTCGCTCAGGCCACAAGTCTCGGCTGGATTCTCTCGGGTACTACAAACTCATCGACTAACCAATCAGGAGAGATACTGGCATTCCACTGCCAAATACAAGAAGGAGATGAAATGCTTAAAAAGTTTTGGGAACTAGAGTCGGGAACGCAATTAACAAAAGAACAAATGTATACAGAAGATGAGAGAAAATGCGAAGAGATCTTTAGTAAGACCACTACTAGAGATACAGAAGGCAGGTATGTGGTGAAATTACCTTTCAAAACTGAAGACCCTGACTGTAAAAGGGGAGAAACTAGAGATATAGCAGAGAAAAGACTTAAGAGCTTGGAAAATAGATTTAAAAAGAATGAAAACTTTTATGAAAGTTACAAAGCGGTAATTGAAGAATATATAGAGATGGGACATATAGCAGAAGTCGAGGAACCGGACGCTAAGCGAGAAGAAGCCGTTTATCTACCCCACCACGCCGTTATTAGAGAAGACAAAGATACAACCAAGGTGAGAGTTGTTTTCAACGCGTCTCAGGCAGGCAGAAACGGAGTTTCTCTTAACGATGACCTTTTAGTTGGACCGACAATCCAACCAGACTTAAGGCATCTCATAATACAGTGGAGATTATCACGTATTTGTTTGACAGCAGATATTATTAAAATGTATCGTCAGGTCAAAATTCATGAAGATGATACGCACTTTCAGAGACTGCTGTGGAGAGACGAACGAAGCGGCAAAATTAAAGATTACCGCCATCTGAGAGTTACCTTTGGTACAGCTTCAGCTCCATTCTTGGCGGTGAGAGCACTGCAACAAGTCGCAGTAGATGAAGGATCTAAATACCCCATTGCGGCTGAACTTGTGGCTGGCAAGTTTTATATGGACGACCTCATGTGTGGCTGCCAGGAAATTACACAAGGCTTAGAAATTTACAAGCAAATGAAAGGCTTACTAGGTGAAGCCGGTTTTGAATTACAGAAATGGGCTAGTAATGATGATGGATTAATGGAATTAATTAAGGAAGAAGAAAATACGGACAGTAATGGGGATGAAAAGCAGAAAACAGATAAACGGAAGGATGGGATAAACATAAAAATGGATGATATTATGAAAATACTAGGACTTACGTGGGAAAGAGGCGTTGATTGTTTCCGCTACAAAGTTAATCTTCCTGAGCTGCAACCTCCTGTAACTAAACGAAAAATCATTGCTGATATATCGCGCTTATTTGATCCATTGGGATGGATTACCCCATGCATCATACTTGCCAAGGTAATGATACAAAAGCTCTGGATCGCAGGTATAGGTTGGGACGAAGAAGCTCCTAAGGAAATAATAAAAGAATGGTGTACTTACCGAGAAGAACTTCGTAGCGTGGCTGAAGTAAAGATTCCTAGATGGACTGAAACAAAATCAAATGATGTGAAACGAGAGCTACATGGGTTTTGTGATGCCTCCAAAACAGCATATGCTGCGGTCATATACCTTCGTGTTACAGACTCGAATGGTGACATACATGTGACTTTAATTACGGCAAAAAGTAAAGTAGCACCAATTAAACAGGTTTCCATTCCAAGATTGGAACTTTGTGGAGCTGTGGAACTGACGAGGCTGCTGATTGATGTTGGTAGAATACTAAACATAGAAAGTGCAAATATACACGCATGGACCGACTCGACTATCGTTTTATCTTGGCTTAACAGCTTGCCTAGTCGATGGAAAGTGTTCGTAGCGAATCGTGTCTCGGAAATACTCACCTCTATGAATCCTCAGCAATGGTCTCACGTGAGAACCGACGAGAACCCGGCAGATTGTGCCTCCAGAGGCGTAACTCCCTCTGTACTCATAAACCAATCGTTATGGTTCCATGGGCCTAATTTTTTATGGTCAAAGGAGATAGAATATAAAAAACGTTTTAGCGAACAAACGGAATTGGAAGCAATAAAAGTCCTCACAACCACTACCGAGGAGTCCATTTTGGATATTTGGGACAGATTCTCATCACTTACAAAATTAATTAGAGTTTTGTCGTATTGCCAAAGATTTTTACAATTAAGGAAAGGCACAAAGGTTATTTCTAAAGGCTACTTGAAATCAAAAGAATTGAAAGAAACGTTAGAGTTATGCATAAGAAGAGATCAAGAAGTGTATTTCGGAGCAGAAATAAAATTAATCAAAAAACAAGAGGAGGTCAATAAAGGTACTTTGAAATCACTGAATCCTATGTTAGACGACAACAATATACTCAGAGTGGGTGGAAGACTAGAAGAAACTAGTTTGAATGCAAATAGAAAGCATCCAATTATTATGGCGAAGAGTTCAAAACTTACAGCGTTAATAATAGCAAACGCTCACAAACAAACAATGCACGGAGGACCACAACTGACATTGAACTATTTACGAAACAAGTATTTTATAATTGGTGCAAAACAACTGGTAAAAAGTCATGTCAGGAAGTGCCTGGAATGTGTTAAAAATAATGGACGCACTAGTCAGTTACTTATGGGCCAACTTCCATCAGTGCGAGTAACTCCATCTCGTCCATTCCTACATAGCGGGGTAGATTTTGCAGGCCCTATACAAATGCGTACGTCTAAAGGTCGTGGACATAAATCTTACAAAGGTTACATATGTCTTTTTGTATGTATGTCCACGAAAGCCGTTCATATAGAGGCTGTCAGTGACCTCACGGCTCAGGGATTTTTGCAGGCATTTAAACGGTTTGTCGCGAGGAGAGGTCGTTGTGAGGATGTTTGGAGCGACAACGGTACGAATTTTGTAGGTGCGGCTGCTGAAATAAAAAGACTATTTGCCTATGAGAAAAATGGTTTTCTAACTGAAATAGCTGAAAATTTAGCTAATAATGACACAACGTGGCACTTTATACCATCGCACGCACCGAACTTTGGAGGACTGTGGGAGGCTGGTATAAAAGCAGTAAAACACCACTTAAAACGTGTTGTTGGGACGTCGACGTTGACATACGAGGAGATGTCTACTGTGCTGGCACAAGTTGAAGCGTGCCTTAACTCCAGACCTTTGGCTAGACTGGATGGAGATCAAAACATGGAGGTACTCACTCCTGGTCATTTTTTGGTTGGAGAAGCTATAGTTACTGCTCCCGATTATAATTACGAGGACTCAAATGTAAGCTCACTTAGAAGATGGCAATACACACAGCGAATGAGCCAAGAATTTTGGAGGAAATGGTCACAAGATTATTTAAATCAGTATTTCCACAGATATCGATGGTCAACTCGAGCACCTCAACCTAAAGTTGGAGATGTCGTTATAATTAAGGAAGACGGTCTCCCCCCATGTCGCTGGCTTTACGGTAAAATCATTCAAGAACATCCTGGTCGTGATGGAATTACGAGGGTTGTGACCTTGAAAACTAAAAATGCTGATATCAAAAGACCTGTTAATAAATTATGTATTTTACCCATAGCTGAATAATGTAGATCAGTAAAGCAGTAATTTCTAAAAAAAAAAAACTGTTATTTTTTTATGTTTTATTTTAAAATATTTTAATAGTATAGTTCTGTTGTTTATAGGTAAAGCATATACTTTATATAAATTTGTATTTTAAACAAGTGTTATTGTTTACTTGTCTGTTTTAATTTTAACATGTGAAGATGTTGTTAGGTTTAATCACAAAAAGGTTTATCGTATTTAATCATAGCTTTTATTGAATTATTTAGTGTTGATTTGTTTCTAAAGTTAATAAGAATTTGTCAAGACACACTGGAATATTACCATTGTTAAAGGACACAATCTCAATGTGTCCTTAGTGGGCGGTATGTATAACGCATAGTCAATAGTGGTTGTAAGCTCAGTAGATTATAAGTTCAATTTTAGTTCACTAATGTATTCATAGATGGCGCTGTACCCTGTTGAACCGCGCTGAACAAGTTTTCAACTGTTTACTTATAAGTCTAAATATTCCTTGTGATAAATAACTATCCTATTGCGGTTACTGACTTTGTCGTGACGTAATAAACCCGTTGTGTACTACGTTGGGCTTTTATTTATAAGCTAGTACACCCTCGATTCCGACCAAAACTCATAGGGAGTTATACAAACATAGCTTGCTGACCAATAAGCTCCCGTTTTAAAGACAACATTTTTTGCTTTCTTAATTCGCCTGTAAACTTGGTAAAAGTAGGATGCTGCGTTTCATAGTGCCTTTTTACATTATATTCCTTTGCAATCGCAACAGAATTCTTGCAAATTAAACAAACGACTTTATTATGCGACCATACAAAAAAGTATTTCTCAGTCCAAATTTCTTGAAACTGCCGATTTTCATCTTTAACCTTACGTTTTTTACTAGGTCCTGGCTTGTCCATGTTTTAATTTTATGCAAGATAATGCACGACCCATCCTTTTTTATTTAGGTAGATTGATTTAAATAGGTAGGGAAACACTTATTAATAACAGAGTTTTACTTACGATTTCACAACACAATTATACACGGCACTTGACGGGAAATCTACGTTGAATGTGGATCAAAATATATGACACCGGCTAGTCGAGTTAAAATCTACACTAGAACTATTGACACTTCACTCAAATACTTCACTCAAATTAAAACCGAACTATCGGTCGCTGCGGTTAGCGTGGCTTTTATACCGCGCGTATAGAGTCGAAAACTGTCTGGAGAAATCTCGAAACCGACTCTGGAAGCTTCGTTGCTTCGAAGCTTCGCTGGAAGCTTCTGGAACCTACGCGAGCAATCGGGAATTCGTGCACTTAAGAGCGCGCGCGCGAGATTCAAATTACTTTTCGAACATATTTTTTTTGGTTTTATTCTGGAATAGAATTCAATATTTTTGTTACAAAACTCGTAATCCACAGGCAGTATATTTCGTAGCAATACACACCTGTCAGGTTTCCAGTATTTTCTAGTGCAGTAATTTTCTATTTGACGCCGTCGCGTCGCGGCGCAGACGCTGGCGATTTTAACAAGTGGACAATAGCTTTATACTGCAATATTCGATCTAAAAACGTATGGGAAACAATTGTTTCCGAATGTGGGCGAGACGAGGCCACGTGTCGTCATCGGTTTAAACCAATAAATTGTTTTAGAATAAGATTCGGCCGTAATCGGATTGAACAGGTGAACACGAAGCCGTATTCCGGCCAGCAATAGGATTTGCTATTTGGGACAAATATTGCTCGCTAATTGAAACAAGGTCTTTCAGTGCTGTAAGTCATCGTTTTATAAGTGTCTCGTCGGTCAATCAAACATTTTATAGCACTAAAATATAGCATGGAAAATTAAAATGTAGTTTACTAACTCTACGTTTGAGAACTAAGTTACCTACTTACGCACTAAGAATTTCGCGGGAGAATTTATGAAGTTCTTCCATGAGTTCACGAACAATAGATGGTATGTACTTATATATTTTAAGTAGGTAAAAGTAAAAAATAAAGACGAAATTTATATAAAAAAGTTATTATAATTAAAAACATAAAATAAATAATATTATATAGTTTAACAGTATTTATTAAAATATGTATCCAATATTTTCATACTAAAAAGCAACGATATTCGACAACTTATTGCATCTTACTTACATAGAATAAAGTTATCTTTGGCAATTCAAATTCTACATCAATCAAACATGAAGTTGAATGGAAAATGTCTGGTCCTTATTTTCTCTGATTTCGTAGCAAATGTTTTGTACTCGTACATACTTATTTTGGTTACCTACTATTGTCTCAAAATTATAGACTTCGTAGACTCAACCTATTTAGAACAACCATACAACGTGTTTTGTTACAAGTTACACAACACAATGACCATACCTATTAGTGTCTTTCATGCAATACTCTACTTACTATAAATATACCCAAAAGGTAAAGAAAATGAAGCAATGTATTAACTACTTCGTTTTCTTCCCCCTTTTTTGGATACCAATCATGAAACATGAAATATATCTACATAAGTAGTTCTACATAACTCGCATTCATTTCAATTAACCAATGCATCGCATTAATTTCTTACGATAAGTGCAATTATTCAGTCAGAGATCGTCACTGGGAATTCCGATGCTTAGGAAATTACGAAGAACCGATAGCGAATGCCATTAGACAACTGAGTAGAGAGATGACAATACTTTGTAAGGGTTTATCTGCGCTGTTCCCACACACCATCCTTCTGGATGCCACGGATAGCTTTTTGTTTTGAAGCATGGTATGGACAGATTCTACTTCCCATCGGGCCAAGGTGACCGGTTCCCGGGAGAAGAGTACGGAGTACAGTTGAGCTGGTCTTCCGTTGCTGGCCTCTTGACAGAAGTTGAGGACCAAATGGTCCTGCACCGCCTTCAACACTTGGACAGTACCACTGAACTGCTGGTAGTTAGGTCGACCGGTTAACGTTCCTGAAATAAAAAAGTACCTTTAAAATGAATCATAACACGTAACGCACAAAGACAAACAACTAATGTTATTGGGTAAATAGCGTAGTGGTTCTTTGTTAAAAAGTCCCGAAAACGAAACCCTTTGATCCTATAAATAAGTATTCATTCATCATTGTGGACAAATGTTAGTTTGTTCTATATTACAGTGATTCGTTTTACAGTTTAAGTTATTGCGTAAATCTTTTTTTTTAATGTTAGTGCTTTTGTGATATACATAAGCAGTAATATTAGCGGCAATCCCTCGTTCTTGTGAGTGTATTTGTTAAATTATAACGTGATTTTTTTATGGCAGTCACACAAATTTCATCGTGATCGTGGTTCTATTTATTTATTGTTAGCACTCCACCAAACCAATCAGGCAATATAAACTCTCAAATAGTTACTATCTCATTAACATAATGATATCGCAGATGCTCGTTATTTCACTGCGTTGCAAAGAAAATTAAAAAAACTCACCGTTCTGTCCATCGTAAACCTGCCAGTATCCAGCAGAGTCGTTTCTGAAGTACAGCGCGTACTCTATGGTTTGTCCCGCCTCGTCCCACAGCAGCCTGAGATGCCGGAACTGCTGTCGGAACCTGGCGTTGATGTGCTGCACGTGGAACAGCTGGTTCTCCGTTGATGGCTGGAAAAAAAGAGAAATGGGTTTATAAAACTCTGTTAGAGTTTAGACTCCAGGCAATGTATTGTAACAGTAGATATTTTATTAAACTCATTTACATTCTGCCTATAAGTCAGGTAATCAAAGTTATTTATTCAGGTAATTCAGCTATTCGGAAATTACAGTGTTCAAGCGTTTAAGCTCTATTTATATTAATTCAATAATGTCTTTCCAACGTCTTGCTAGGCAAAATACTCCAAACCCAACCTAGTTCTTCTTTTATCATCAACAGTCAGTTGGAATTAGATTTAACAAATTAGGTAAGTCCGTCAGCATCTGCATTCAATGGATGACAAATACAAAACTGTGATCCAAGCCACCAATTAGGAATCTCCGTCTAAGACGAGACATTTGAAATATTAAACACAATAGACTTGGATTAGACAGGTCAGGCCCCGTGACCTTTACATGTCTGAGTCACACGTGGTCGAGTCCCAGAGGTCTGCCAATTAAACACTTACTCGTATTGGACCATGTTAATGAAAGTGCGGCGACCGAACATCGTGATCTACCAATATCGACGTATTGTATTGTTTCCGATTCTGATCAGTGGAGCGGTAAGTTTTCATTGTTGTCATAGGTCATTAAGCTACGGGAGAGACGATTATTAGTTATATTGCTTAATTGGATCAGTAAATAAATACTGTGGTAAGAACTAAAGTGTGTAAAGAAAGAAAGAAAATACAATAATTCGACTTAATCGAACATTAAGTTTGTGCAGCTTTCTGATATTTTTGGTCCTATGAAAGAAATTAATTTGTGCTATTAGTACCAAATCTACCAACCACAATAAGACATAATGTGAATTGCTATACAGGGTGTTAATAATTCAGTCATGTTTTGTCCTTACTAGGTATTTATACTTATATGTTTACGGCAATAAATAACAGTAAGTACTGAAGGTCGCACAAATTAATACGAAACGTATAATATGATGTAAAAAACATCGAATAGCCTTGAATGATTCAATTCCGACAGTTGAAATCGATTTTTCAATAAGGAAACTGACAGCGTCCTTTCCTTAGTCCTGCGATTCTAAAATGCACAATAGTCGCGTGCAATGCACACAAAAAACTTAAACGTTTAACTATAGCACGCGGTAACCATTGTGCAAATTTATGTATAAATAAGTAGAGTATTGATTGACAAGCTAGTTTGACTATTGTAAGAAATCATAACACAACAAATTGTGCCTTCCTATCTCTATAAGTACATGTTTGTCTATCGAGAACGAGAAGTCATAGCGATTTTTTAGTTCAGTCAAGTATATTTCAAATTAGGGTACGGACTACGGTGTAAGTTTCATCAAAATTGGTCCAGTAGATAACTAGAAATCATGAACGTTATGTTTTTTTTAAATTAAACCGCCTTCAAAAAACTGACTAAAAAGCTTAAAATAACGTATTTGACTTCTATTTATGAGAAACTAATTTTGTTTGGAGTCATTTTTTTTTCATTTAAGTATTTTGTTTAGTTTTTAGGAAGTGCGGAACTTGTTGCGAGTGCGAAGGGAAGGCAGTTCGACAAACCGGACGGTGCATTAAGGCCGATATGTCGGGTGAGGGGGCTTCCCAGTCGATATGAACGATATTAAGCGTCAATTAATTTAACTGCTTATGACAAGCGATCTAGTTACTTTTGACTCGGAATTTCGCACTGTTAAGTGAGATTAAATCACATCATCCGTTAATTTAGCTGCATATTATTTATTTTGGTGTTGCGGAGGTATGGAATACCTTCTTAACTACAGATTAGTCATGTGTTTTTGTTGTCTTGTCTCCGTAATTACTTCAATTACCTATCTGAGTTGGCGACTGACTCAACTGTGGTGAATTTAGGGAAAATTATTTATCACATAAATGAGTCCCAGTCAGATAGTTTCACCTGGTTCGTTATGTTATGATACACTGTAGAGTTGATACACAGTAGCGTTTAATACTCAACTATTGAAAATAAGTGTAGGTAATTTATTTATGGCCTAAATTCTCTGTCGCATGTCTGAATTTTCAATATATTTTTAAGACAATTACATTTATTACTACTAACTTAACATAGCAGTACACCTTCTAGAGGTACGAAGGTACAACCTAGAAGTTATTCACTCGCTGTTTTACAGCTATCTCATTATGAGTAAGAATTGCAATGTCACAGTGTTACCCAAATAAAAACAAATAAGTAGCTCCTGTCAAGTGACTAAAAGTTACTATTACTACGTGTAGAGAAGCTATGCTAATCAAAAAATGCAAACACGACAAGATTGTGACGTATTCCTTTAAATTTGAATGATAGTTTGTACGAGTTGATAACAAGTGGCGTCAATTCATGTAGCACGAGATTTGTTCGTGGTGTCAGTTCCTTATGCTAATGGTTTATGTTAGTTTAATGCCTATATACTAATTCTTAGGCAAACTGGACTAAAGCTAAGTGGGTAACTAAACTAGAATTGTTTTTAATAAACATCTTTACACTTGCGGCAACAGTTACGTTTATCTCAAATGCAATTTCAATGCAATTTTATTACAGAGCTTTTTATCATTCATAAACAATGCTTTATCACTGCCATGGACATAACAAACAACTTGGCTTGGCTTTAATTACTTGAAGCAACACCATTATATTCTTTAATTTGTGTTAATTAATAGTTAAGAACAGTTTACATACCCCATATGTTGACCTCGGAAACTCAGCAGCCGTCCATATCGTCACCACAGGACAACTGACATACATGGTCACACCTTCGTTATTCAAGTGCATATACAGTTCCACAACCTTCCACCTTCCCATAACTTCTCTAATGTCTAATTTGTCGTATGCATGTTCTTGTGCACATGAAACGGCGTGTATGATAGTCCCGTTTCCGTCTGTAGAATTGGTCACTGATATCGCCAACGTAAAGGGGAGAGTGCACAGAAAGAAAAAAACTAGTCGTTCCATTTTCAAAAAGTCACATTTCAAATTGAATAAAAACTATTTTTTTCGAAGTTGCGCGTGCGTGCCGCTAAATATTGCGCTTAAGTGATCGCAGAGTGGACAGCCGCGACGGCGCGCGCGCCTGACTCACTGCCTGGCCTGATGCTATCGCATTTGACCCCGGCCTTAAGTACTCGCAGATCTCCCATGCCTGGATTCCAAGAAAATATGACCTCAAAATAGCATTTCACTAATTTACGAGGCTTTAAATGTACAGATGACTTGATGTTTCTTTCCTGAACTGTTTTAGATGTGGATTGTACTATGTTTTATTTCTGCGGAGAAATGAAAGCGACAATAATATAAGCAATATAAGCTGTCTAATGTCCGTGTTTTTTCTTAAGGCATCTAAATGCATGGTATCCATATAACTAGATAGAGGACCAAAGTTAGTAGCTCTATTAACTTTAGTAACCTACCTATTAATTAGCATAATTCGGGCAAGCCTATAAGCCTAAGCTGCCTTTTTACTGTGGGATATAATATATTAATTTATATTAGGATATATTTTATTTATATCCCGAGATATATCTTTTACCCGTTCACACTATGGGATATATATTTTCTCAGTTTTGTATGGGATTATCCACCACCGCGGGGGGCGGAAAATATATCTTTCTCGAATCGCTCCAAAACATATTATAGAAGGATTCCATTGTAAACTATGGTGAGCGATATTGAGTATATCTCGGAATATTAATATATATTTCCAAGTGAATAGGCAGCTTTACGCTAAATAACATTTTTTTATCTGACGGTTCCTTTGATTTTGATAGTAACAACAACGTGACAACTTATAGGCTTTTGTAAACATTAACTTAAAAAAGTTTTTGTCCTTAAATTTCTTGTAAGTGGAGCTTAAGCAGCCAGATAGAGCTCAGTTAGATCCGTTTATAACGTCAAGATTTTTGTTGCATTTTCATAAGCTCGTCTTGCCGCTGTCATAATGTTCTACAGTCTATGGCACTGGCAATACAGTCGGTACGAGTCGCATTGATCAAGATGTGAATGAAGACGACTAATTGTGATTGTTAACTGAACGCCGTGCCTTATCTGAGATCTGGGACAACTAAAACCTGCGTTTAGAGGTTAAGGCCGTCTTATTCCGTCAAATTATCTCATAAGCCCCGCCCCCTTGTTAAAAGTGCGGGGCGCTTCCCCCACCAGCACCCCCGCACAAAACTTTTTCTGTCAACTTTGTCTTACAAATCTCGTGTATAATTAAGCCATCTAGTGTTTATTTAAGGAACAAAATTTTCTTGAATAAGATACTTCATGCGCTTTTGTAAGTAACATACCCACGCCATCTAGCAGAACCCCTAAGAACTTTTACAAAATGGTTTCTTTAGTACACCATACATGCTTTTTAGTCTAAACGTTTATCGAAAGAACAAGGAACGCAAAGAGTGGCATTTCATTCTCACACGACTGGTCAGCACTTTATGCCAGCAACCTGTAACCATTATAAAAACAAGAAAGAATATCCGATAACATTTATTATATTCTTTATTGCACTTATAAGATGTACAGAAAATAGGTACAAGAAGTCACAATGTGAACAAAGGTGGGCTTATCCCTAAAAGATACCTCTTCCAGCCAACCCATAGGTGTAGGAAATGTAATGTAATAACATTTAGGTGGTTTATATTAAGATCCTTTTTGTCGACACAGTTATAGTCTCACTACTATCTTCCATCAGTCTTCCAATTGATGATGACTGAAGACCATTACAGATATGGCACTTCAAATTTAGGGTTCCGTACAAACCAGTAGGTATATAAGTCAAAGTTCACCCATCACGAGAATTTTGTCATGGTTTTTTTTACACACTGAAATTCATAACATTTCAAATCATCATCATCATTCTCTTGCCCTGTTCCCAGTTTATCTAGGGTCTGCGCAGTATGTTTCACGCTTCCGTTTAACATTACAAATATGGAAAGCTAAATTAAAGACAAAGGTTTCTTTATCGTTTCAGTAATCCTTTAATAATATCAAAGTTTTTTATTTACTAGTCGTCTCCCGCGACGTCGCCCGCGTATATTTTGGATGTCCCGTGAAATGGTTCAAGTAAATTAATGGTTTAAAGTAATTACTATCGAGGTCACCCACACCACGCTTAAAATACTCGCTTAATATCAGCCTGAACTATAAAAATGACTTGACTATCATGTGTTAGAAAGTAAGAAAATAGTAAGGCAAAAGTAGTTAGTAGTAATCTCTCATTTAGATGCAATACTTTTTTCGGCGAAGTTCACTATCAAATATACTGAGCATTGAACTTGGCTATCATTTTTCACATTGATGTTTTTGTTGGGATATCATAACTTTTTATAGAAATATTTATTTGCTTATTCATAAATCATTAATACATATTTTGTGCAAGCTTCCATCCACTTAATTATAACGGTTTCAGACCCTACAATTAAAAAACTTTCTTTTGTTTTCAGATTTTTTCCTTCGCTTACACATTATTACCTAGCTAGATGCCATATTTCAACTGTCTAGGTTTGTTAATTAGAGCACCGCACCCACACAATTACTTTGATAAACCATATATGGTTTTGCCATGTTTGACTTTTTGTAGTCTAGCTTATAGACCTTTTTTACTATAAAACTGTAATTTGGCATGGGTTTCTTTATATCCTAATCACACCGCCTAAAATATGTATTTTAAAATATTTTTGGGACACCTCCCTACAAGGAATGAATTATGATGAGCATGAGTTCCTACACCGAAAGGGCAACACCAGGGTTTATCTCATCAAAATGATAGTAAGACAGTTGAAATTTTCAGGAAGGATGTATTCATGTTGCCGTTGAAAAAACAAAAACTTAAAAAACAGTTTTTTTTTTTCAGGTTGCTCTCATACAACTTATCTACTCTGATAATGATAATAATGAGGGGCTGCCCCATTATTAGGACTTCATATCTTTTGTATAGGACTCCCTGACAACAGATATGATGTTTATGCCATTTTCATAGATAATGGTACGAAGGGTTCCCCTTCGTGACCCCGAAGCGCCATTTGGCGCTAACTACAAGATTAATAGAATTATTATGTGTCACAAACACCAAAGTTGTTTTGGATATTCAGTAACAGCAATTTGAGGAACGGTTATAAAAATAAAATTAAGACAGTCTCCACACATTTTCGACAGAACAAAATTGAAAAAATTATTCAGATTTGACATTTCTGAATGCAAATATAATTGGATTATACTGAGTAATCTCCATGTTCGTCGCTCAAGTCCATGTCACCAAATAAGAGATAGATAGTCAATGCATTATTACTACACGATTCAGAAAATGTGTACGTACGTACGTAAATAACATGGAAACCTGAGTTCCATACACGAAGAGACCTAGACCGACCTTAACTTAACCTCCAATGTTTGTATTTTGTCACAGGAGTCTAGATGTAAATAAATAAATAAAATTAATATAGACCTATCACCTAATAATTTTCTCCCTCCCTCAAATTCATATAATATTTTCTCGTCTCCAATATACTAGAGTCACCAGGGCACAGCTTTAGCATTTGAGATTACTGCTAAACCTACAGTTATGGTTTAGCTCTGATTTTTCCAAATAGAGAAAATGTTCAAAACTACAAAAATTTGACATGAGTGTTTTATGCTTTTTGTTTATATTGTTACTATAGAAACGGATTCATCTCTACGATTGGTACAAAAATATAGTTCATTTATTCACATCAATTATATATGTCGCTACAGCCTTTCTCTTTTTATTTTGCTTAACACGTAGAGGTTGGGGGTTCCATCCTCATGGCATTGAGGAGATTTATCCGCATGGTGATGATGTTTTTGATACTAATTTTCTTTTTGAAATTTATTTTCATTGTTATGTAGTTTTTTTAATAGGATTTGCTACTTTAAAAAAAAACCTAAAAATTTAATTAGTTTTTATTTTT
Organism: Pyrausta aurata; assembly: GCA_963584085.1. Lineage (NCBI taxonomy): Eukaryota > Metazoa > Arthropoda > Insecta > Lepidoptera > Crambidae > Pyrausta > Pyrausta aurata. The sequence continues at coordinate 6,152,456 of OY757254.1, forward strand.
AATTTTTTTTATTTTAAATGTTAAAATGTCCAAAAATTAAAATAAATACTTATTTCGTTTTCTAAAAAAATATTGTGACTATGTAGAAAAATATTCATGATACCCCCGATTTGAACTCGCGACCTTTGATTAGTATAAGACTGGTGCTGATCCAACTGAGCGTGACGCGGCGCGGCGAAATTAGCTATTATTAGTTCTTAGGTGTTTTACGTAATTAAGTACGCAAATAAAATTGCAAAAATTGACATAGGTCCAGCGTTCGCAGTGGCGTCAAGGGGAATGAGGAAATGGTATATCGTGCTTGTCATTTGAATAAAAAGATAGCGCTATTTCTGCTTGCATGTATAGAACAGAGATAACACGACGATCAACTGTTGCGTCAAAGTCGTTGCGCGAATCACCATCGTCACAAGTGTGAGAATCACTAAATCAGTGTTTTATGAATGAAAATGTTAATAAAACTGGAAAAAAACGATTGGACGCCCTAAACATCTTTGGTGTCTAAAGTAATCTTAAAAAGACAATTGGAAGAATTTGCTGCTTGTAAGAAAGAATACAGACTAATGAAAAAAATGGACCTTTCTTTGCCTGAACATAACACCGATAAAAACTAAAAAAAAAACATTTGATTCATAGCTGAGATCTCACTTATGTGGTCAAAATGTATATTCTTATAATCCCCTGTTCCTCACATCTGTATAGCTTGAGCAAATCAAGATCAAAAAAGTCGAAATAGGTCAAATAAAGTGTTTTTAGATATTTCGTTATTCTGATCTAAATAACAAACATTTTGAAATCATTTTAACATGTATATGTGTAGAATGGAATTACCTACTAAAATATGTGATTTTCATAAATATAAGTCCAATAATTTGAAAACTACATAGAAAATACGAAAAAAAAGGGGCCCACTTCTGAGGCAATTATTATCGAGCAAAGTAATTACAATCGTGTTTCCAACCACAATCCAGCTTTCTAGTAATCTTCTTCTATAACATATATAGATTCGAGATTTAAATAATTAGTGTTTCCATGTTTAAACTCAATCGAAACATCGTAAAAATGGAATATCTGGGCCTTAACTCAAGTTGCTTTTCAATTTGTGATAATGCCACTGTTATATTTACAGCCGATCGGGATCGGGGGTTAAGACAACATTTAGAGTGAATATAAGCATTGTGTTGATGTTAGTACCCATATTATCTATTTTTAACCATGTCAAAGTAATGAAAGTAGTTGTCGTAACATAAATCAAGATTTCTTACCATTTCGTTACGTCAGCATTAAGATCTTTAAAGTTTCTACGTTGTAATGACACATAATATGTATAGTAGTACCATAAAATTATTATCATTAATTTTATGAGTAGTACACATGCTTTTTTCATAAGCTTGTATCTATTGTTTGATAAGGTTTAACAACAGAAATGAATATAATAATAAGTTGTGCTTCGTTTAATAAATTGTAAGTAGATATAGTAGGTAGTCCCCCTAGCCGATTTCGACTACGGTGGCCCGTCACAAGGACCAACCGACTGCGCGGGACATATTAAAGTACACAAGTGTGTGCGCAAACACATGTGCACTCTCTATTCCTTTCACTCTCATAGCCCGATGGGACAGCAATCTGTCACGACCGGAGAGAGATCAGGCGCAGGACCAACGGCTTTACGTGCTTTCCGAGGCACGGGGGTTAAACACCGCCAACTTCCAAACTCAGGTACATATTTTTGGCCCGACCCGGGAATCGAACCCAGGACCTCTGGCGCAGCCGTCGCTTTAAAATGCGACCCTCTAACCGCTGCGCCACCGAGGCAGTTATATAGTAGGTAACAGGTGATTAAATACTTACTTAAAGGTCAAGAAAGAGTATCGATCGATCGATCGATGAGAGCATTTCTGTTATTAAGCGTTGTATTTATACAACGCTAAATAACAGAAATGCTCTCATCATCTTCATCAGTTGCAGTTAAATGCTCAGGGATCGATAGGCCGCCGGCGGTCGCGTGAACGAAAGAATATTGATAAACACATACGCGAGGGTCAATTCAACTATTGTTGGTGCCACCCTTGAAAAATATTAAATTCACACCTTATTTATTAAGCATCTCATTGGTATAAGTAGGTAATTCAACCTTCGTGTAATAGGCAAAAATTGCGATAGGTACTTACATGTTCCATGGGTTCAGAAATGTGTATCACGATGCAGGTTCTTGTATAATCAATTCTCGAATCTCCAGCAAGATGCTGCACAAATTCCACCCCGTACCACATCCCCATCAGACTGTCCACGAGGATTCCCATCTGGGGAGAACGGTTCACGCAGTAGTCCCTTATGTCCTTCATAAAGGGCATCTCATACGAACTGTACCCTCCGTACTCTTGCCCGTACCCCGGAGTACCCACGCCAAAACCTGGCTTATTATAGTTATTCTCGCTGCCTGCCGAGTTGTAAGTATTGTAACTAGGCGTCGACCCAGGACTGTAGTTAGGATACCTCGTCACTTCAGGGTAATTCGACAAATCATGCCCATAGTTACTTTTGTACGGCACCTGATATAAATTCGATATAGTCGAATAGGAAGGGTAACTGCCCGTAGTTTCGCCATAGCGTTGGTAATTCGCGCTTTCGGCTGTCGCGAAAATGACGAGCGCGAGTATTCGATACATGACTATCCCGTCGTTTCGATGCGTCGCGTGATTCGGTAGACGTGGTGTGTGACTGCTGCGAGATCACTATGAGACTGGGAAGTAAACTAATTAAGCTCAATTTTAATATGCGCCCGAGGATGAGACTGGCGCAAGTCCAAGTTTCATAATTTTGATCGAACAAACTTCGTTCACAATTTCATTCTAATTTAAAATAATAAAAACATAAGTGACATACTAATATTATAAATGCGAAAGTTTGGTTTGAGAAAATTGGAGACTAAGGAAAAATATTTTTTTTATTAATTGATGTTCAAATTAGAGAAAAAGAAGGCGATGTCGTAGTTTTTTTTTTAAATTGTTAGGGTGCTGTTTAAAATAATGACAGTGTCTTAGTTATGGCAAGTAATAAAAATTTTAATCTCGATTTTCCAAAAAATAATGATTGTGTCCTGTTTATATGTTGTACAAAGACACTGTTAAAATATTATCACTTAAAACGATTTGACCTTATACATTATATAGCTCATACATCAGAATAACACATAGTATATTTTGAGATCCGACATTTACGCGGATGAAGCCGGGACGTTAAATTGTTTGCACATAAGTAAACTTATCTACTTACTCACACATGTTCTACTCGTAAGTACAAACAATGGATTTCAATTAAGCAAAGGTAAACAAATTACAAATCATTTCTACGTGGCTTCTACAGATCTCCGAAATTGCAGTCCTCATCGATAGACTTGTGGAGACACTTTATGAAACCTCCGTATAGCTAACTTAATTCTGGTACGGAACGTGTACCTCTTAGCTTATCTTAGAATCCTGAAATTATGACCTTTTGCATGTTGCAAATTGGGTGCTCGCATTATTGATCTCTTTAAAACTATAACTTACAAACCACACAAACTTTTTTTATAACAAAACAATATTTTTTTACTTGGGACATTCTACGTCGTCCCCATGCCCGTCTCTATCCGATTAAACTCAGGAAGTCACATGATGTGTTATCTGTTATGATCTTGTAATGATACTACGAGTATATTATTATTAATTTATAAACCGACACTCTAATGTCACAGCGTAAACAAGTTGTTTTAATAATAAATCGTTCAAGAGTTTAAAGTTCAACTTATAAAGAGTTTAGAAAACACTTTCCTTTCGTGTTTCTATAGGAATCATTTAATAGGATAAAATGCTGACTACTGTCATTAACGAACATAAAAACATCCCGTTTGATTTCGAGCTAACTTTACGTAACTTAATTAGGTGTTACGGATGGAAAGGGCGAAGACGAAAGGGAACGATGGTATTATCAAATATCCGAAATGTAAGATTCTTAATGAACTTAGACCTCTCCAATATCATAAAAGCGAAAGTTGGAGAAGGTCGAAGGCTCTTTCATGCAAAAACTACTGCATGGATTTTTACGTAACTTTGCAACAATACAGTACACATTTTATTTTATTTTTTTATTAAAAATCATACAGAAAAACATATTCTAGGCACATTTATATCAGTGTGATTATAAACCAGTATTGGTTTTACCACACACTGCGACTCGACGTCTGTTACTCAGTTATATAACGATATAACATGCAAATACATAATTAATCAGTCAGGGATCAAACGACTCTCGAGAGTCGCATAACAATGGAATTTCTATTGTGTCTCGTTCACACATACTTGACGAGTTAAGTAGGTACGTAGCTTGTTAACACGCGCTCCTCGTCCGAACCGATCAACGCATCGCTTATGTACACAAGGAATCAGAATTCTATTATTCCAGAGCATCGTAAAAAAATTTTATATGCGCACAAAGTCACATCTAGCAGTACAACGCAAATGTAACGGATGACTACTAATTACGGGTCTTTACCTCATTATCGCTACGGTTTGATTAGTCTATGCTACGACGCTATGAAAGTGGCTTCTTGTTAGGCAATACTACATAGATATATTTATTGATTCATTATCTGACGTAGATAGATAGCCGTCTGTTTCCGTAATAAAAAACATTATCCGAAAATTCATGTCAAACGTACCCTGGGGCACTATTTTTGAATCACTCGCTCCAGGATGGCGAGTGATATTAATTGATTAAAGTCCAATTTTGGAATGAAAGTCAGTTGAAATCCACAAAGGAGGGATTTGAAAAAATATCTTCATTTTGTGAGTACTCACGTCTATATTTCGCGTAATTTTCTTTGATTATTTAATAGTTTTCGAACGATAATCACACGTTATATCCGAGCGAGTGATTCAATAATAGAGCTCCTGAAACAGAAACCACCCACGCTCTCCCCGCCGGATATTAAAGCGAAAATGTTCTTTGCCTCAGCTCGATTTTATTCCGAAAGCTTTCTGGATTTGCTTTTAGAGCAAAGCAAAAGCACCGCGTAGTATTCTTCGCGAGAATAACTTTTAATTTTCAGACATAAATTCATTGTTTTGTTTTTTGTTAGACGTAATGAACTTTAGGCATGGCTTTTAGGCGTTTGTTTCTTAGTTGCCCACGATATTTTGCAAATAATGACAATCATTTAATTATTAATTACTTCCTAACTGTATTACTTATGCTCACATAGACCCGTCGGTTATAAAAACTAACACTTTACATTGTAAGTATTAAAATGTGTGCCATAAATAAAACTGCCCTACACTACAACTCTTCCATATTTTTTTGGTAACATTTATTTTTATTAATAAAAAACAAGAAAAAATTAAAACTAAAACATGCAACATAGAAAAATAAGACTACCCTATTCAAAAACGAAACCATTTCCTATTTGCATATTTTTTGATTACATATACCTCTGACTTCGAAGAGTTCGAATAAAACATGAACATCGAACAAAATTACAACTCCAATAAGCAGGTAGGTACATAAGTACGTATGTATGTCGTGTTAATTAGTAACTAAGTAAATTAGTAGTTAAATGGGTGGGCATCATCATTAAGATACGGTAGCTTTCTTAATTCGAAGCTAGAATTGTTCATTCAGATATGATATCCTCATTAAAATCAGTCTTGTTAAACGGTCTAATACGTGTAATTGGTATAATTTGTCCTTAAACTGTGTTCCTGTCCATCTCACTAGACGTGACCTGTCTCCTGGGTCACGGAGTCAGGAGTCACTGGTACATCCGTCGCAAACAACATGAACGTGGGTGCCCGAGAAGTTAATTCGTTCACACCTTAGTCACAATAATGACAAATGAAGAGCTGCTTCTGTGTTACGTAAGCGAAAGAGAGGCGTCTCTTAGGTTAATAACATAATAAGAATGATGATAATTTCGATGACGATTAAATTGGTATTTATAAATAAGTGCTGAGAAAGATGCTGAACATATAACGGCTCGATTCATGATGACGACGAGTTTGGTGTAGTGGTTAGTTGCTCCGTGACTACTATGCCGGCGCAGGAGCGCTAACCACTACGTCGTTGTGGGTTTGAATCCCGTAAAGGGCAAATGTATATGTGATGAGGAGCACGAACAACTGTTCTTAGGTCACGGACGTGCGTCCCCGTCATTATCTTTGTATGTCTATGGTATTCGTAGCACAAGGAAGAAAAATCCTTATTTCTGAACCAAGATATTTGGCGTGTTGCGTGGCGCATATTTATATATTTTATTTTTATTATAAAATTGTTTAGTAACTAATCGACTCTACATTTCATTACAAGAAACATCTAAGTAAGTAACTAGGTGCATAAGGTAAGATAGTAAAACGTGTACATCATCATACATGTAGTATTGTAGAACGGATTCTAAATCATATTTCTAATTAAGTAAATATTATTGATTACTGTCCAATATTAATCTATAGTGGTGTTTAGTGACAGATGATTAGAAATTTTACTACAAACGTGTTTACAAGTAAGTACTTAATAAATAAAAAAAACGATATATTATATCTACCAGGTGAGAATGGGATTTAAGGTGTAGTAAGTGCAAAAAAGCAGAAAACGTTTTAAAAATTTATTTTTCTTACAAATACACGATAGCCATTCATTTATTATAGTCATTCACTTCCAAATCTCATCAATTAACTAACGGTACAGAATCTGCAGCAGAACTATACAGAACAGCACACACAGCACAGAGCTGGTTTCTGTGCATCCAGCACAGATAGTCGAATGGCGATGCATGGTGGGTAGATCGAAGCTGTAGAACTGTCGCTGAAGGTCGTACCACTCGTTCCGATGCATGCGAGACGGAGATCTCCTGAGGATTAGGGAGAAGATGCCTCGTGGCCCTATGTCCGAGCAGTGGTTGATGATCATCACGTGTGGATTCACCTTTAGCACGCGGATCACTTCTGGGTGTTTGGGTGGATCGTCGGGGTACCATATGTCTGTGAATAAATAAGCGGTAAGTGGTTAAACATGTACAAGTATTAACTGTCAGTAGGTAAATCAGACAATAGTTTGAGAGCAAAACAAATAGTTGAAGTATTTATTAATCATGAGTTTTAAATTATTGACCAACTTTAATCTCTCGTATTTTTTTTTATTTAAAGACTTTATTGCACAAATTTAGTGTACAAAGGTGGACTTAATGCTAAAAGCATTCTCTGCCAGTCAAACCTTTAGGTCATGCAGAAAGACAGCAACGGGTGCAGTGAAAAAACAACTAATGAAAGTAGTAATACATATATACTCAAATAAATAATACATATATACTTAGTATACATATATATTATAGTAATACATATAAACTTAAATAAATAGACTATAAAATTATATAAGTATACGTACATAAACAGCAACTTAAATCAAAAATACATATATAAATATACATATAAATACAATAATAATATTATGCAAGTATTCACTCTTTCAGAAATGTACGAACTTTATTCTTGAAAGACAACTTTGAATCAGTTCTTTTAATATCCACGGGAAGTAATGCCGATGTATGCCATTAATTGGGCTTCACATCACATCCCTATAGATCCTAGCTAACCCCGATAGCAGGCAAGCGCTTCAGCTTCACGGGGGAAAAATCCTTAAAGCGTTGATCCTAAAACACGTCAATGTATACTGAATGAAAAATTAAACGACCCTAATTTATCAAATGTTTACGTCCAAGCTATGACATACCTATTCCTCTTGCCATCATCTCTTGCTCCCCTGGCCGTCGCTTCTCCGCCACCCACAGGCCAGCAGCGTCGGGAGTATAGATGTATATCTGCTCCATGGTCTGCCCATCTTCATCCCATATGATCCTCAGTCGTCGTTCGCTATACATGTCTCTCTTTGCCCTCCTTCTCACACGGATGTCTAACCAGGAGCCAGATATAGGTGTGTCTGACCATGGGTTGCTTCGATAGGACCTCCAATCCTCGTCGGAATAGTTTTTCCTAAGCAACTGGAACAATATTTAACATTTTTTTATTATTCTGTTTAAAACAATAAACAAAGTTAAAATGTAGGTGATTGATTTTACCAGCAAAAGTCTTGTATATTAATATCATTGAGAGCATATATGGATATCGTCATAGAAAAAAAACGATGTTTTTTTGCAACTTACTTTCTTAACTAGTATGCACTTCATAAATACTTAATACAAACTACCCAATCAACACAAGCAATTCCAACTAGATTTAAATCATCTCAAACCTTTCGTGCAATAAATAATTAACTACAAACTCATATATGACACTAGATCACCACATTGATGAATTAAAGCTGATACTTACGGACCAATCGAGCCAATCATCTCGACCTTCAGTGGTCGCGTCGCTTATGTAAAGTGTAACGCAGCCGACTTCGTTTGGTTTGTTCGTCATATCGGGGGTGTGCTGAGCGTAGCCTACTCCATACCACACTCCGTACACGTCGTCCATGTTGACTTGGTGCGACCATCTGATGCTGTCGCCACAAAATCCGCTGGCTCCCGCCACGAATAGAACAAGTAACACAGTGGACATGGTGACACGTGGACCATTGATCACAATATGGGAGAAGACACCGGTCTCGGCCGGTCGCTCGGCCAATTAGCGAATTGTTACGGATATTTAGAGTGCATGAATGGCGCAATAGGTGCACTTCTCATGATTAACGAAGGTGACTTGAACATTCATATAATCTAGATCTGGGTGTTGTTTCTGATTTCCATACGTAAGTGCATGAGCTACTTTGGGATCAGAGCAATGTTTGTCATTGGCGTACCTACAATATTTATTGATTTTTGTCTCCTTCTACACCTACTGTTGTTTAATGTTCTTAAGGCCTGTTTCACCATATCTGAAATCTAAATCCCTATATCAACATCATATTATTTTTCGGGGTTAATTTCTGTGATTCTCTTGTAAAGGACTACAAGTGGTAGATTACCTACGAGTATTCAAGTATATACCTAAGTTAAGTGTGTTCTCATTGTATATTTAAGTTGCTACGTGCGTACACTTACCTACTAGCTGCTTGTAATCGAAGCATTCACGCGTGCTATTTATCTATTGGCATGAAGCTTGGTCTTGTTTTGATTTTTAGGGTTCCGTAGCCGAATGGCAAAAAACGGAACCCTTATAGTTTCGTCAAGTCTGTCTGTCTGTCTGTCTGTCTGTCTGTCTGTCCGTCCGTATGTCACAGCCACTTTATTCTGAAACTATAAGCATCACACCATTGAAACTTGGTAGGTAGGTGTATCTTGTTCACCGCTTTCTGATTCAGATACTAAAAATTAAAAAAAATATGAGATTTTAAACTTTCGCGTTGCATTACAATGAGAATTAGACATGACGGGTCTAAACACGAAATATTAATATGAGTAAATGCTACTCACTGCTCGACGTTTCGGCTGCGTTGCAACAGAGTGAGTAGCATTTACTCATATTAATATTTCGTGTTTAGACCCGTCATGTCTAATTCTCATTGTAATTAAAAAAATGTTATTTAAGGGGGGGCTCCCATACATGAAACTAAAACCAAAAAAAAAATTTTTACCCAAACCTATACGTGTGGGGTGTCTACGGATAGGTCTTTCAAAATGACATTGAGGTTCCTAAAATCATTTCTTCTAAAAGTCAAACGTTTGAGATATAGACGCTTCCAAAGTCGTAAAATGGGCGTCCCCCCCATCTAACTTCTGAACTAAGGAAGTGAAAATTTTGAAAAAAATATATGATGTAGACTTCAACAAAAACTTTCAACGAAAATTGGTTTGAGCGAAATCGAACTAGTAGTTTTTGAGATATAGCACATCTTCAACAACCGCAAACATAACTTTGTTCTTCATACAAATGCTATGAAAAACAAAGTTATATTTGCGGTCAACAATATTTTGTGGTATTTTGGCAAAGTGGAAGTAAGAATCTCTAATTCAGTTAAAGTTGGCACGGAACCCTCAGTGCGCGAGCCCGACTCGCACTTGGCCGGTTTTTAACACTTTAGCGGACAGTGAACGCCTTTAGGCGTGATAACAATATAATTTCTATTGTGTCTGGATTACTGCCCACTAAAGTGTTAAGTAGGTATATTTATTGGACTCTAATTCCCTAATTTATTTTAATATTACCATATTATTGAATATCCATATTTATGCAAGGTTAGTCCCTCTACGCCAATTCGCACTGAGCACGCTAATGGCACTGTATGGCACTGAGTATGGCTCAAACTACGTCATAGTTGAGGTAAGGCCTTTGCCCAGCAGTGAGACGTTACAGGCTAACTTTACTTTTTTACTTTACATATTTATTCTTACTATGTAGATAATAAGGTAGGTATGTACTTTTTATAAGGACATAGAAAGAGGTGTACGGCTTAATTCCTCACATACTAAATAAATCTAAGGTTGTTATGAAGATTATTAGAGTATCATTTTCAAATAAATATTCATACAGCCATTTTCGTATCGTTTGTTCTATGAAATGCCAAGTTTGTGGGTAGTCCATCCTTTTGTCTATGACAAAGGTCACGCCTGAATACTTTAGGTAGAGCAAAATACAAAGGATACTTAGGCAACGTTATACAAATAACTAAGTCCATGAGATCTCCTTGTAGCTCTGAATTAAGTATGGCAACATCACGTCTATTGTTCAAATAAAATAAAACATCTGACTAACAAAGTCGATTTATTTCATTAAATTTTTATATAAAAACATCACATATACTCATACAAAAATATTCTTATACTTATAATAACTATACTCATATTTTTAAATAAATTTATCTGTCAATACATAAAACTTGGTAGAGAAAAGACCAGAATACATATTTGTGGCTGCACAGACAAAATATCGATTACATTCGCATAATAATAACAGTCGATTAGCGCATACTAAAGTTTATTAGATCTAAGAAACTGCTTGCTAGCTTTTATATTTGCAGGAGATGCAAACCTACCCTCGAGATCTCCAGAGCATCAAACACAGTGTGACAAAAACAAAATAGGGCGCACTGATGCTAGCTGCGGAATTTTCGCAAACCCGCTTCAACGCAGAGGTCGAAAGATGTTTCATAGTGAAAACGTTGTGGATGCTTGCCAGATCTTCAGCTGTCAGCTGGTTCTCGTTTCTGGATAAAACCACGCTGTACATTTGCGAATGGGGCAGCCTCATGCAAAAGTTGAGAACGAGGTGGTTGTTAGCCACTTTTAGGACTTGGATGACTCCGCCAAAGAAGCGATACATGTCGTCGACGGCTGTAACAATGAGTACACATCATTAGAATAAGGCAAATAATTACTGATGTAAATGCAGATCCTCACTTCTTACTTCGTTATTGAAGTGCGGACCTGCATAAAACATTAATGTTCCATGCAATGTTGTATAATGTATTGTTGTACACTATTGTACAGGGTCACTGCAATCGTTATCGTATGTATATGTAGGATGGAGTATATGTATATTAATTAATTATGAATCGTGGCTATTGGCTCTAGGCCTGAGAACTAAGATATCTGGGGAAGTGGCGTGAATATTGGACGCCTATTTAGCTCAAAAGAGTAGTAGAGCATTGCCATCTAAAAAAAATTGTTATTTGCAGGATATAAAAAAACTTTATTTGTTGATTTGTGTTTCATAGTTTCAAAATAAAGAAAATAATAAAAATTAAAATCTCATATTTTCTATGAAGTACACAAAGCCACTGTTAAAATATTATCACTTAAAATGATTTGACCTTATAGTGTGTTGCAAGTGTGTTTTGAGCTTTACGCATGTACCTAGTCCATTTATAAGATCTTCTTATTTATTTATTTTTATGCACCAGTCTCGCCACGTTATTGTTTGGTTACGGTGCCACCACCTCTTTATTTTAAGTGCGTAGGTAGGTAAATAGTAAATATAAGAGCATCCCTATCCTTGCCAAGGAATAACAATGTAAACTTACATCTATTAGGCACGTCTGTGGGCCAGAAGCCCTTGTGCGACGTGTTGACTTTGATGTGGTAGTCGTCCCTCCACAACCCCTCATGCCACTCCAGCACGAAGTGACGCACACGGTACGGCTCAGGGAGGCCAAACTGACGGTTGACATACGGAGAGTTTGTCAACGGTGGGTACGGCGTAGGCGGCGTGGGCTGAAACGGTTTACAAACATTATTTAAAGGGTAAACACAAATGCTAAAATAATGTCTAAGCAAATCCACTCACTAAATCCCGGCTTAGCAAACCACCCGAAACATAATCCTCAAATTTACGAATCTGAACCACAGGACAGTAAGGGTTATATTCAGTACTTATGATATTTTCCATATGGAATATGTATTCGTGAATGTACCACAAGCCTAATAAGGCTTCCTCGTCAAAATCATGTGTCGGATGTAAATTGGGGCAGAATTCTACTTTGGTGGCGTAAGCTAATGGGATGAGTAACACTAGAAGTAGGGTCATGTTAGAGTAATGAAAGTTTTGAATTGTGGCTAATTGAATTTGTGTGGAGCGTCCGAAGGCAGGCGCTAATTAGCAGCGTCTCGAGTTCGCTGGTTGCTCCGTGGATGACACCATTAACCCACTAATTGACGCGGTGAACTCTACATCCTGTGCTTCGAGCATGGTGGTGGCAATGATTAATGGGAATGATTAATCTTGATCACGTCTTTTTTTTAAGTCAGCAATATTTATTTCTTGTTGCAAGACAAAATCAAATGTAAAAATCTAGGTGGTATATCTTATTAGGGTGGTATTTAATTTATGTGCTTATACGTCGAGTCGTACCAAGAGGTCAAGGAGATGACTCTGAATAGAGATAAATGGAGAAAACTTCACCGACAAGAGCATAGCTCTTAAATTAAAAAGAAAAAAGTAACTGTAAGAAATTGATCAAAAGACTTTATACTCGTACATATTGTGAACTGCATATTTTTATGAGATCAAATGAAAAAGAGAGTTACAGAAAAAGCCATGGTAAGGCTAGATTTATTCGAAATAATGAAGGTCCCCTGTGATTATGAACATACATCATAGTCTTACACTAATTCAACATTTCTCGTACATATCAAATTAAAATTCATGTAAAAGCAATAACAGAAATGATTTCCTTACCTCAATATAAAGTTCCTTAATGTCAATGTAAAAACAATCCCTTGTGTGTTCTATCTTGTATTCACCTTTCATGTGGGGTATTTTTTCTACACCGTACCAAACACCAGTTATTGAATCTAAATTAATTTCACCGTAATATGGAGAGAGGTCGTCACAATATTTGTGGTTTTCGAAATAGTAGCCGTTTTCACTGAAACCTGAAACTAATCCTACGGCTAGAGAAAATAGCAACAAATTATATGCCATATTTGTTACTAAACCGTTAAGATAACCCGGATATAACGGATAATCGTTTCGGATAAACTGAACCGGGAGTACCAGGCGACTATACCCGTGAAGAGGTAACGAGCAGATTAACCGGCGGATAGAGTGGAAGCGAACTCTCTCGGACGAGTAGGCGGCTGTCAAATGAACACACTCGACTGTTATCTCACGGACGCCACGGTTCGTCGTAATTTTCTCGTTATGCGAGAATACTTCCTTTATAAACATTATCATGTTGACGGTCCCCTGCACTCAAATTGAGCTCATGCAGTTCGTTGATTGAAAAATCGTTAAAACCGACGGTGTACGAAAAATACAAGCGACGATCAAAGTTTTCACTTTCCTCACTCGTTGTCTGAACCTTGCCTTATCCTGAAAAAGCGTCTAGAAAATAAAAAAGCACTACACCTTCCTTAAGATTTTCCCAATACCTTCTCAAGTTTTCCCCTGGCAAACGCTTTCCTCGGCATACTTAGATACCAGGAGTGCATACAATTTAGAAAGTAGGGTGCGAAAAATCAATACAGTGTAATGACGTCACAAGGGGTAGTATCGATCGCCATGCGATTGGAGTGGTGATGTGTGAAGTACATTGATTTTAGTAAACTATACGTAGGAACGTTGAAAGCATTAGCAGATTATTGAATAGCAGATAATTTTTTGTTAAAGCTTAAATAAAACACGTATTTCTGGTAAGAAAAAAAACAAGAAAAGTTTATTTAACAGATATGTAAAATTGATTTAGAAATAAATTCGAAGTTATGTAAAATATTTGTTCCGAATGCGGCTACAATGTTATAAGTATGACTAACAATAGTTAGTTATTAACATAAAGTACACGTAATAGCTTTGCAATTTTTCTGTAGAAAATCTCTTCATCTTTGAAGTTATTCCACATGTTATGTTGAACGATTACAATCAATGTTTAAAAGCAACGCCTAAAAGACAAGTGTATTTGAATAAGGAGGTAATTTTTATCAAAAAAAAGATTTTGTTACCGATTGTTAAACGCAAAATCACCAATATGATATTATTGTTATCCTCCACATACCTAATTTACCTTTTGCATAAGCTATTTAATACAGTGAGTTTTTTCTACTTCGTATAAAGAAGCTATGTCAAGCAAAAAATGTGTCGCAAATATGACAAGATTGTGACGTTTTCTTTGAAATTTGAATTTCGAATTATGATTTTGTACTATGAATTGATGACCATGTCGTCAATTCATGGAGCACAAAAGGACAAGATTATATATTCGTGGACCAAAACCGAAAATGGCGGCCAGTGAAAAAATATAACAGATTCTTGTAGATCACGTTGAGGCGATTATTTTTCGGTATGGCGAGAACATTCTACAATAAGCGGCCAAGCTGTTATTTAAGTTTGAATGTTTCGTATGCATTGATCCTAATAACGAAAGTGCCGTCCAATGAAAACAAATGCTGGATTCGTATAGATAACATTCTGACACTCATTTCATATTACGACGACAACATTGTACAATTAGCGGCCACACAGATATTTAATATTAAATGTTTCTTAAAAAACTGAAAGTGCCGGCCAAATAAAAAAAATGATCGGATATTATAGCTGGCGATTATTTCTTATTATGACAGCGATCTTCTACGATAAGCGGCCAAGCTGTTATTTGTGTTTGAATATTCTATACAAAAAAAACTTTGTGCCCATAAAAGAAAATAAATGCTAGATTATTATGAATAACTTTGCGACGATCATTTGTTATTATGACAACTACTCTCTAAGGTCAGCGGCCAAGTAGATATTCAAGTTTGAATCTTTAGTTTATTAGTCCTATGAATGAAAGTGCCGAGCAATTAAAACAAATACTCGACTATTGTAGGTAGTATTCAAGCACACATTCTAGATTTGATCACAAAATTCTACGATCAGCGGCCAACATAATAATCTAGCATTTATTTTCATTTATGGGCACAAAGTCTTTTTGTATAGGATAATCAAACATAAATGACACCTTGGCCGCTTGATGTAGGTTCGCTGTGATAATAAGAAATGTTCGCCACAATGTCAGATATAAAATATCCGGTCTTTTTAATATTTGGCCGGCACTTTCAGTTTTTTAAGAAATATTTAAATTGAGATATCTGCTTGGCCACTAATTGTAGAATGTTGTCGCCATACTAAAATATCATCGACTTAACGTAATCTACAAGAATCTTTAATTTTTTTTTACTGGCCGCCACTTCCAGTTTTTGGTCCAAAATGACTTTATTGTCAAATAACTGTTGGCCGCTCATCGTACAAAGTTGTCGTCATAGCAAAAAATGATCACCACAACGTACTCTATAATATCCTACTATTTATTTTTATTAATCACACTTTTTCGTATTTATTGTATGTAACATTCAAACATAAATAGCTATTTGGCCGCTTATCGTAGAGTGTTGCTGTCATAACAAAAAATGATCGCCAGAGTAAGACCTTTACTAACCGAGTATTTTTTTCGATTGGTCGCCACTTTCAATTTTTACGAAATCTTCAAACTTAAATAACTGCTTGGCCGCTTATCGTATCATGTTGTCGTCGAACTAAAAAATGATCATCTGGATGTTACCTATAGTAATCTAGTATTTGTTTCTTTTGGCCGCCACTTTGGTTCTTAGGATTAATGTAAATAAAACATTGAAACCTAAAAAAAATGGGTGGCCGCTAATTGTAGAGAGTTGTCGTCATAACAAAAAATGATCGCCATAGCGTGATCTTTAATAATTTATCATTTATTTTCACTGGCCGGCAATTTTGATTTTTGGTCCAAAATGAATGATGTCCTTTGTTCGTGATGTCCGTTCGAAACTAGTAATAGTGGTTCAATGATTTAATACTATATTTTATAACATCCACCACCACATGATATAGGGTCAATACAATAACTTGGCAGTCAACACAAAAATACAAAATCATTGTAAAACGGAAGCAACTACCATTTTGTATGATGTTTTATACGTTCTCTTATGATTAAACGTTGATCCACTCTACGGATAGGTTCGCGAACCACTCTTCTGTAAAAAAATAAACCTACTTAGATATTTAGTTTTTCCCAAATAGGTAACAAGTGTACCTATATCGGATTTCCTGAACAAACTTTCATTGCTTTCAGCACAGTTTTTAACCCTATATTATGCTATTTATATAGCCAATTTTGTATTTGGTACACTTATATTGGATGCCTACAGAATCCTTAACCTTTACACGGGTTTTCGT
Organism: Pyrausta aurata; assembly: GCA_963584085.1. Taxonomy (NCBI): domain Eukaryota; kingdom Metazoa; phylum Arthropoda; class Insecta; order Lepidoptera; family Crambidae; genus Pyrausta; species Pyrausta aurata. The sequence continues at coordinate 6,169,105 of OY757254.1, forward strand.
AGGTACCTAAAGACCAGGATTTCATCATAATCCAAGAGAACTTACACACATATTCAGACAGTCTAGATTTAGACCTCTAGCTCCAAATATATCTGATTTCTTAGTACCATCGATAGAAATAGATCCTAAAGGTTGGTAGAAATACCTGAGTAACTTTGTTAAACAGAAAGTAACGAATAATAAAAATCATAAATATACTTTATTGCACACCATAAACAATAAAATAATACAGAAACATCCTTAATATTAAATAGGAGTACAATTCAGGCGGTCTTATTGCTTGAAGCAATTTTTTCCAGACAACCTTCAGGTACGGAAAAACATAAAGAATGAAAGAAGTTGAGTTAAAGAACGAATATTTTATTATTAATTAAAATCAATTATTTACACACAAGTATCATGCAGAAAAATAAAGTGTTAGTACTTAAATAATGTTTTAATTTTTTTGAGGACTTAGCCGTCGTTTCGAACAAGCTTTAGCCAGTATTTTTATATAATACATATAATAATTAAATATTTATTATTCAAAAATTCAAAATTCAAATTAACATATACATTATTTAATAATGTCCTCGATCAAAAATGTGTAAGGCGCGTCTTCGTGGATAGCACTGTCTGTAAGTAAAGTGCGTTTAAAAAACAAATGCGGCATTATGGCAGACTTAAAACATTTATTTATTTTATATTGTTTCATCGTTACATGTAAGATTTAAAAAAATCGGTAATGGAATTTAATAATAACGAAAATAATATTTATCTTTTCATTTTCCAAAATCATGACATTCGGCATTCTTATAATAATTAATTAAATATATACATATAATAATTAAATATTTATTATTCAAAATTCAAATTAATATATACATTATTTAATAATGTCCTCGATCAAAAATGTGTAAGGCGCGTCTTCGTGGATAGCACTGTCTGTAAGTAAAGTGCGTTTAAAAAACAAATGCGGCATTATGGCAGAATAAAACATTTATTTATTTTATATTGTTTCATCGTTACATGTAAGATTTAAAAAAATCGGTAATGGAATTTTATAATAACGAAAATAATATTTATCTTTTCATTTTCCAAAATCATGACATTCGGCACTTCTTAAGTAATTAACTTTCTGCTCGCATGATTTTCCTTCCCATTTGAGTGAGTTTAGCACCAAACAGCTGCATGCAAAGTGTCCCATGTCACGTCACGAAAAGCCTTAATGGTGCCGTCCCGTTGCGTTTGTGGTTTTGTCTACCAGGGATAAAGGAGCCGCTTAGAGTCGTTGACTGTACAGTATTCGTAGCATGGGGCTTTGGTGCAAACCACCCTGTAGCTACGAGGGATTTGCTACGAATGAAAAGCTTAAGCTACGAACTACGAAGCCTTCGTAGCAACATCGCTACACAGGTTAACTGATTTACGTATCGCGGATCGCGGCGTCGTAGCAGGATGAGATATTTTTGGTTAAAAGCAAATATTTGTATTTTGGAGTCATGAATTAAGAATAATAATGTTATGTTTGCACATTATTTTCTCTCTTTTTGTGTGCTGATTGTGCATTTCGTTGTGTGTGCTATAGGGCTTTTAAAGAGACTGACCACGTAATGAAAGTATTTTTTGCTTTGAGTACGTGAAATAGTTTTGTTGGAGTGGTAATCATGAATACTTTCCGTGATAATTACTTTAACTGTTTTAAACTTAATTATTCAGCTGTCATGTAAAAATAGCTTCAAACGTTATAAGAAATCCTGAATGTAATAAAATCTAAAGGTCTGAAATATTAATGGAAAATTTAAATGATTGCGTGACAGCTCCGTGTATTTCTTTGTGATCTCCCTTACACGTGCCGGGACCGCCGCCTGAATGTTCCGGAGGTTATTTGCACCAGGAGTTCAGAGAATGCAAGAGGTTGCTGTTCCCTTCTTTCACACCCCATCCCCTCACTCCCTACCGAAGCCGACGACGCGGGCAGGAAACATACCACCTAACTATACACACGCACACATAATATACAGCCTCAGGAATCCACAACTACTCTGAAATAGTCCTACTGCTGAATAGTAGTTTAATTACGTAAGTTCAGCACTAGAGACTTCGACGAGAACAAATAATGACTTGAGGATTTATTTGTCAACACAAATATTGAACGAACAGAAAGTTGGAATTGGAACAAGACAGTGTGTGCTGAAGGAAATTGTTTCAGGATAACTTTCGTAAGTTTTCGTTTATTTAAAATCTGGAATGACTGTTGTAGTTTTTGTCAGCGATGTTAAATTAATTACCCACCCTATTACAAACCTTAATAAACCGGCGTCTACTCCCGATGTCCGTAGCTCGTAGTTACGGCCGTATTTACGGGCATTTTGTACTCCCTAACAAGTTACGATCGTAAGTTCTATCGCAGAACGAATGAGAACAATAAGTGACAGTTTGCCATACTCTTTAAGCGATTTGTTCCGTTCGTAATAATCAATTTGACACGTGTTTCGACGGAGAGATATGTCATTTTATCCGTAAACAAAATTGGTCTCGTTACAACTTACGATGGCTTCAATTTGGGTATTGTTTGAAGAAAATGCAGAAGAAAACGAGCGCAGCCGTCGCCGTCAGTACATGCGACAGCAATTTAATGTAATGAGTTTGCCGGACACCGAATTTCTGTTAAATTATAGGGTCACTCGGACTCTTTTTGAGAGCCTATGTTAGGATATCATTCCGTTGATGCCACATCCTGTTCGTCGAAGTGGAATTGACCCGAAGTTAAAGGTAAGTAATCCCTGTTCTCAAAGTAACTTGTTGTATATCACTGAATTGTATCCCGATCCTTCCTTTTAGTTTTTGATGATATGTTTACTTACAGGTCCTCACTGCTTTAAAGTTTTAAGCCCGAGGTAGTCAACAAGGTGCAGTGGGCCTTAGCGGCGACGTGCCCATGGCACAGCAAACTGTGTCCCGATGCATACGCGAGGTCGCAAATGCTTTAAATAGTCCCTGCATCTTCGATCCCCGAAAGTTTCGAAAAGAAAGGAACGTTTTGAAAATACTTTATTTTAAATAAAACTTTATTTTCCACTTTGTTTTCATTGTTTTATTTAAAAACCTCCAATGCATAATAGTGAAACATGCCAATGTTGCTTTATTTAAATGTATACCTAGGTATTGAATATCCAAAAATTATAACCATCTCAACAGCTACTGCCCCCAGTATTGAAGGACTCGGTGAGGTTGCTGTTACTTCTGGAATCTGTAAGTTACAAAAAACCATTAACTAACATAACGAAAAGTGTATGAGTACTTTACCTTAAACTCACTATCAAATTAAGTTACCGAGGGGAAAGCCGGCACTCTGGCACTAGTTTGCGGCTCGCCGAATCCATCTCCCATTATGGACAGCACCTGCAGGTCTACTTGAGAGAGATCCGGCGCATTAGAGGGGCCACCACCAGTGGCTGAGGCCGACTTTCTGGCGGCAGCGGCAAGCCTTTTCGTGGCGTATTTTATGTCAGCCCAAACCTTAAAATATAAATAATAAATAATTACCGTCGTTAGTAAATAGAAAGTATTTTTTTACATTACTACTTTAGGTTTTACAAGTAAATTAAATCTATTCACGTAATAAACTTACCCTTTGCCACTGATCCACGGATTTGAGAGACCCTCCCATAGCGTTAAAAAACTCTCGGTGAGTGTCTCCCACAGCCGCTTTGCCCTCTGCCTTCCATCGGCTCCCCTGAGCAGCCCACGGGCCAATTCAGGGTGGCCCTCCATGAAATTAAGGAGGGCCGCAATCCGAGCGGCCGTGGCCGATGGTGTATGGGGAGCCATCAGCACTGATCATGTAATCTTGCCATCAGTTTATTTTACAAAATAAAAAGAATATTTGAATTTCGCGGAAAACGTTTTAACGTCAAATGTCAAACTTAAATCTTTGACAGTCAAATTTTTTAAACACATAAAACAAAGGTATAGAAAATAGGATTCAAGCATATGATGGACATAGACTAAAACCATATCAATAGAGGCAAATATCTTATTTTATAGCTTTTATTGTACGAAATATGATACTTTTGAACATTAATGTCGATTTCTTGTTTTAAATAGGAATTATTTAGTTCAAATTACATGGTTAAATAACAAATTCTAAAAACCGTAAAATATCATGAATGTGCATAACCCTATCACATCCCTTGCAACAAAATTGATTCGTTCCTAAAGTCTTCCGTGTATTTATCTATGCCATCGTAGGAACGGACCACGTTCGTAAATGTTAGGGAGTAGCATTTGGTCCGTTATTACGGAGCACCTACGATCGATATCGATTACGAACATCGGGAGTAGACGCCAAGTTTAAGTTTGTCGACGTGTCATTGGTCTGACAAGTAATCTAATTAATAAAAGCAATCCAAAAGTTTTGAAGGATTTCACCAATTGTAGTTCTAATTGTACGGTCGTCTAAGCAAATAATCGGTTAGTTAGAGGACTAGAGAAGGCTTATCTCTCAAAATCAAGGTCAATCAACCCACACGGTGCTCATTCTTTACACGTGACACCATAAAAATCTTCATCAGATTTAGATTCCGATTTAGATTTACCTAATAGAAAGATACAGTAAATATTATAAAAATATTTTTGTATTTAGAGGTATTTTGTATTTAGTGAAAACTTACAAAGCCTTGTCCTAAATTATCTTACAAATTCAGCGGTTTTATTCTATAACAGAAATTTCTGCAACGATCGCGTAAAAGAGAAAGGTGGTTCATAAGTAACCCATTTTATCTGATTACTGTAATAAATATAGATAAACCTAAATAAAGATAAATTAATTGATCCTAACACCAAGCTATCGTATCGTAGCGCCTGTAGCATACCGCTACGAACTTGCTACGAAATATGGGAGCGCCTACGGAAAATCATAACGCATTTCCATGGTGACGTAACGCGTCGACTACGAGAGTACTAGGCGTACATAAATTGGTAGGGACTTTTCTTTGCTACGAAGATAGCAACTAACGCGGGCGCCCCGCGCAAGCTAGTGCCATACAATAGGGCGACATGACGCCAAGCTGGTAGTTATAGTTTCCCCAACTATCGGCGAGGGTGGGAGGGTTGTAGTGACGTCACATGCTTGGGGTTTGATGTTTGTGTGCTAAATCGGCACACTATTCTCATACTAACCAACATTCTATGGATGTATGCAAGTTAGTTATCAGCAAAATTACGAGTATGTCTATTAAAATACATAATAGTACTTGGTTAGTTGGCATTAAATATTGAAATAATAATTGGATTATAAAATACTAATACATGTGAAAATTAAAATTCCGTTCTTCTTATTCATTGGCAATTAATTAATATCACACTACATATAGTTAATAAAAAATATCATTGTCAACGGAGCCTCCACTTGGGTTTTAGGACAACTCAAATCTAATCTGTGCCATGCCTGGCATCTAGTCAAAAGCCTCTGAGAATTTTATAAGCTCCTGGTAGCAAGGGTCCAGTACTAAAAGTTTTTAGACGAAAAAAACAAAACACAACCAACTCTACACTAGGTCTACCACATACGAACGAAGAATACGAACTTTGCCGATAGTTTTGCCTGCATAAAAAAAAAACTTAAAATGCAGGTTTGGTCAAAAAGTTTTACGTTGCGTGTCTATCTTTACAATAAAAAGTACTATCCGATATAAATATTTTAACAGAATTGTTCTATAATGTAATAAATACGCTAAAGATTTTGAGAAATTCCAACATCTGTGCTAATTGTACGATAGAATGGTACATATGGTATGTATGAGGTACTTTCAAATAATAACGTTGAGGTACTTTCAAATAATAACGTGCAAGACATCAAAAAGAAAATTCATCAAATCAAAGTTTAGTTTATCTAATGAATTTAAAGTGATAGAAAATCTCTGCTAGCCGCTAAGTTTTAAGTAGGCATTTTCGTAGCACTGGCGTAGTTCGTAGCTATGGAGCTACGAAGCCCGAGGGCGGGCGGTGGCTACGAAAACCTTTTAGCATTTCATGCTCCCCTTGTCACAGCTGAAGCAAGGGATTCCGTGACCGCCATTTTGATGAGCTCATTGTTTCTTTGACAACCAGCTTTGCGGGTCGCTCGTTTTGTAGAGTGAATGCACTTCCGAGAGATTCTGAGAATATTTTTATGCAGGTATGGTATTTGAAAATAAATAGAAGACTTAAAAGAGAAAAAGATAGGTACGTCCATAACTTTCTTTAACAATTAACATCACTGTGATGATGTGGGGAGCAGATATGTGAAGCCCTACCACATTATCGAAGATGGAATATAGACATACAATACAAACGTCGAAAGATTGAAGAAGAAATGTGTATTTACTATTTACTGAGCAAGTAATCACTACGTTTTATTTGGAGTGAAAAACTCGTTAAAATGAAAGTGACAGGAAAAAAGAAAAAAAAATTGTTGAAACCTGTCAAACTGTTTCATAAGAACTCTTTTAAAAACGTTGTGGCAAATAGGTTGCCACGGTGACAAACAGACCGAAACTTGCGTAAGAGCAAGATTTAGAGGCATGACCCTTGACCTTATAATATTTTCAATCAGGCGCTACGAGTATTTCTACTTTTTAATGATACTAAATATTTCCCCTAGAAGTTTACTTATTAATAAATAACAAACGAGAAATATTTCATCTTGAATTTACTTGTTCTTTTTCAAAGTCGTACTTATACTTATTTGACGTCTGTGACAAACATTATAGGAACCACAACAGTAATACCTATTGCATACCGGCATTTGTATTTGTTATGTTCAAATTAAACAGATGTATATTTAAAAAATCTATTGTCAAAATACTAAGCGTTATCAACCTTAGATATTTCTAGAAATTTGTAATCTATCGATCTAACAGTTCAGAGACAGGACAGTTCTAAGCCAGCTAAGGGTAGAGCGCTAGGGGTAGTTGATCTCCGCATTTTGTATGTCGCCCTAGTACAAAGGGTCACACACAAACGCTGACGTGTCACAAAGTGCACTTGCGTGGGGAACTCAAGTATGGGGTTAGCATGTGAGAGGGTGGAGGAGATAACATTAGGGTCAACGTTTTTGTGTATCATTGTGTTGATAACAAGAGATTATGAATAGTTTTAACATCATATTATACAAACACTTAAAAAATATGTTTAGTTATTTTGGATATTTTTTTTCCTCTAATGCTAACTGTGGCATTCTCCTAATTGTGATTACATGTTTTGTTTCGTCATCATGTTTGTATACCTATTACAACTTTTAATTTAGGACGTTACTAATTAAGTACACGTTCATCAAAAAAATCTTAAGTATTTGATTTGCTCTATGGTTAAGAACAAGGGTAAAGTAAAACTAAAGACTAAAGTAACTAAAGTTTGTAGTAGCAGTCAAAAGTATAATAGGACGACAATTTTTATGAAGCTTTTACAAAAAATTGGCAAAAAGCGCAGGCGAGTGGAATTTATAATGAAAGCTTGCCAAATCGAGACGCCACCTCTGGCATTTTGCGTGACCTTTACCCAAAGGATACAGCCTCCGTCAGGGTTGATGTGACCGCGTCAGAGGTCGATTTCACCAGGAAAACAGGATGAACAAGGAAGTAGGTAGTCCTAATGTTGGTAAGATTCAAATTCATCGCAACCATACTTCCGCCCAGAAAATGGAATGATTACTTGCAACAATAATGAATAAGGATTGTTTTAGGCTTAACAATAACAAGTTAATAAAAAGAAAACCTTAACGCAAACTTATTATTAACTTATTATTTTATATTCTATTATATTAACCACTAATGAAATATAGAATATAATGTAAAAATGTGGCAAATTTTTAACTGACCTTAAAAAGGAGGTGGAATTCGGCTGTTATTTTTATATAATATATGTTTCCTCATATCTCAGTAATTTGTTAGATATACGTATATGTATGTATATTTTTCACTTACTTAGAGGGTTTACCTTCTATTTGATCCCATTGTTGCCAAGTCGGGATCTGATAATGGGAGCTTGGTGTAATCGATGGAAACTCTTATATACGCACGTATAATGTTACTAGCTTTTGCCCGCGACTTCGTTCGCGTGGACTTCAGGTTCGTCCCGTCTAGTAGCGCAAAAAATGTGTTTTTTTACGACCTCACATTAGAAACCTCAAAAATTGTAGCCTATATGTTATTCTGATGTTTAAGCTATATTGTGGTAAAGTTTCATTCAAATCCATTCAGTAGTTTTTACGTGAAAGAGTAACAAACATCCATACATCCATACTTACAAACTTTCGCCTCTATAATAGTAGTAGGATGTGTTTGTATATACTAGTCTAGTTATCATATGACTATTGTCGTTACTTTACCGCTTAGGAAAAGAATCGTATTAGATACGTCTCAACCAATTACAAGCTCTTAGTATTAGTAGTCTTAATCGATAAGAAAGAGTGGGCTTCTCCTAATACAGGTTATTTTGTTGAAATAAACTTTACTTTACTTTACTTTTTACTTTTAGTTATTAAGAGTATAGTGTTGATCTAGACAGTTTCTTTCTATTTTTCTACCATATGTACTAGATTATAAACGTCAGAATGGTTTGTGCCAGCTGCATAATGGTTTGTGTGGTCTCCACCAAATATATTCCCCGCCCACCATCAGGCAGGGCGGCGCTGACTCGACGTCACATGGCAATGTTACTAAGGCTTCATAGAGACCAAGAGCTCGATATTTAGAGATTTCAGCGGTATCGAGGCTTCGTTTAGCCGGCACGTGGGTGATTTTAACGAAGCTCTTTAATTAAGCGCATTCTTAAAATAGATACTCAAACGCTACCCGTAATCAAAGGTCAAACGTGACTGAACACTATTTAGTTCTAATTTTGAATGTTTGAACTGGAAATTGTTTGCTCTAACTTAACTTTCATTAATTGCAGTGTCGTCTAATAGTGGATGTGATTTACTTTTATTACTTGTTTTGAAATAAACCGTTATAGAGGTGATGCTTATGATTGATATAATTTATAAGTTTCTTTTCTTTTCTTTTTTACTAAAAACATTATGAAACCTGGTTTTCTAAAATAAACAGATTGAATTGAATTGAATTATGGCCCGTAAATGATGTGACGTGAGACAGTAAAAAATAACAAGCTTTCTTAGCTCAAAATCATACTTAATCATTCGTTTAAAACACGATTTGGCTAAATTAAATTGGTAAAAAAAAACAAATTAATCAAATGAAACCTCTCAAATTGTACTTAAAACTGAAAAGATGGATACGCTCGACCAACATGTTGGGCGCCAAATTCGTAAAAACTTTTAGAGCCGTGCCAAATACAAAAATGCAACCCTGCACTTGTTTGGCAGTTGGTTTACAAAAGTTGGCGACTTTCAATGAGTTAGCTCACTAAAGTGAGCCAACATTTTGCAGATTGAACTTCAAAGAAACACGGAAAAAAGTGCGTTACGTTTCTAATTTACATACAAATTGGTTGAAAAACCAAGTGGATTTTCTTCTTACGCTGCCTTACATGTAAATGCTAACATTATTCATTGAGCCGTGAATAACATTCCACAATAACGCGCGAAAGGTGAAGTACTCTAATAAATTCACCTTCGAAAGCGTCGTCGTCATAACGAATTATCATACATATTATTTTTGTAGGAGAGTTCTACCATCCATAACTTTTCTCTCTCAAACAAATCGCGAAAGTCGTAAAACCGCTCCGCCCAAGTCCGCCCAACTGTGCCCCATAGGGCGGCAACAATTTTCCACGGGCGGCAGAGTTACCAGGATAGCAGAAACCAAAGAAGTTTACACGTTTCAAGCCTTATCTAACTTACCAGAGTGAGAAGGGAGGACGAGGACTTCGCGCATGCGCGTAATAAGTAAGCCGCTCACTCTATACTAGCAGAGAGTCAAGTAGGACGTGGGTATCGATACAACTATCCACTACTACTTAGGAACGCGGATAGTTCTCATAAAATAGAAACATTTTACAAAATACAAATTCATTATCCGTCATCATAGGTGGTATTTTAAGCTTCTACAGGATGTGGCCTAAAAATTAAAAATATAGGCCTTTTAATCACCATTGTATACTGTTAAATTTCGAAAATAAAGCATAGTACTACGAATTATACCAATGTAAACTGAACTTAAGTTTACCAAACTACGAAACGGCGTGATGAGGATGATATGCCAGGTAGTCGTATTAACTTGCAATTATTGGTCACCAACTCTTTACTACTTAGTATTGTGCAAATACCTAAGTATTTCTGCAACGAAACAAACCTAATCAAAAGGTAGAGCAAGACTTTGACGATAAAGGGGTTAAGAAGTATCTCCCAATAATTTTGAATTTACATCAATGTAACATAATAGATACCTTACAAGTTACATTTTATGCTCGATTTTAAAGCTTGAATGTTACAAATTAAAGTTTAAGTACCTTGTTTTATTTTTTAGGTTCCGTTGTTGTTGCTTACGTATTACATCCTACAAGTGGTTAGGTTATTACTTTACGAGCATTGGATGTACGTACTGTCTACATTTTTATTATCTCTGACTTTGGACCCTTAAGCTCCAATCAGGCGACCTTAACCGTTCAAATGACGTCCCCTGCTGACGCAGGCTTTTCGTACTTTCATATTTCACTTTACGTAACGCGCCGGGAGCAAGCGGCGACATTTCACGAGCCATGTTATTATGGAGCGGGGTATGAGTACCCAGGGCGGCGTCGCGTCGTACGGCGTCGTAGGTCGTGACGCGCCGCCCGATGACGTCACTAGCTGGGTGGAGGGTGCGACAGCCGGTAGGGCAAGGGTAGATGCCCCCCAGTGAAAGTCGGCTCGACGGCGTCAGTACAGCCTGCAACGCCGAACGGGCTGCTCGTACCCAAATTGAGTCTCCATCGGGACCGGATAACCTCCAATTTTCTTGCATTATTCTGCATTCGCATGGATTGCGAACGTGAATTTAATTAGTGCTATAAAAGACACTTCTGATTGTTGTCACATCTCTCTATTCTTGGACTGTAAGTCAATCTTTCTTTATTGATATTATTAATAACTTGTTTTGAACACCTTAACGTAAATGTGAATTCGAACAAATACCCAATAATGGTCTAGTTACAGTTAGTTAGTTTGTGTCATATAATGGATCAATTTGAACGTGCTTTCTCTCTTGACATAAGTAAATTGAAATCTCTTAAGAATCTCGTTCCCCTAAAAGTACAATATTTTCATTTCCATGGTGTTAAACGTTCATTTTATTTTATTTTTAATACCTGTCGACAATTTCCAATAAACTAAATTACAGATGTATACTTATTATCTGTAGAACATCTCCAGTAATCGTTATCGAACACGATCCATCTATGAATGATACTTTCCAAACAGTTTCCTTGTTTTCCCATGTTTAACAACCTATTAATACACATAACCTACTTCACCGTCCATGGTTTCTAATGACACAGTTAATTAGCTTCCTCAATAACTTTGGAACTCACACAAAACGCAATTAAGATTCGTGAATACAATCAGATTTCAAATCTTGATTCAAGAAGGTCGGCAAACAATCCCTTTGCTGCGAGAAGTGATGACCTACAACCGGGCTTAACTGGGCCTACGACTCCTGTTAAACTTTTTATTTACAATCTAATTTCAGCGGCGATACACGAAAGCGGCTAAAAATAGCCGGGGTTCGCTCGGCTCCCGCTAGCTGGTGCGCGTTTTCACTCACAACACTATTTCTGTCTGTAGGAAAGCAATAAGATACACGAAAAGGAAGATCTGCAACGGCTCCATTGTAGACAATGAGAAAAGTGCGTAAAAAGAAGCCGATAGCCGCGAGGCGACAGTGAATCTGATGTCCCCATAGTGCTTGAGAAGTTATTGTGTTTCAAGAACCACGGCGCATCATTCTGAAAGTGAGTATTTTTGTCCTACATTAGCAAGTCATAAGCTCCGAGCCGACATATTTTGAAGGTTCATTTCTTCTGTTCAATATTCAAATACTTTATAATCGAGATCGTTTAGGAACATTTTACACAAGTGATTTTTAGGGTTTCTCTTGGAAAGTTTAAAACGTTTTGTACGACTTTAACGAAGTTTGTAATAATATGGAACCGAAGTTAAGTAAATGTTGCCGCGATTTCAGTGCCCTTTAGCTTAGTAAACATTATGATACTCTGTTACCGTGCGATAGGTATACGAATGAACATTAATATCCTTATTCAAAATATACTGTAAAGTGTAAGCTTCTTTAATCAGTCAGGGATCAAACGACTCTCGAGAGTCGCATAACAATGGAATTTCTATTGTGTCTCGTTCACACATACTTGACGAGTTAATTTGTTTAGTAGGGCATTTCAATATGCTTCTCTGTGGCAGAAGTTGCTTTGTTATTGAATATTTACTTTACGCAATGGTTGTATTTGTTGATACTAAATATGCATATCACCATAAACATCTTTACAATATATATGTTCGAATTTACTGTAGTAAAGTTTAATTCAATGTTCCACAAATAAACCGTTAGTAGTACTCATTGGAAAATTATAGCATCATGAAATATGACGCATTGACATAAATTCGTATCGACGTGAAGGTTTTTACGTAATGTGTCTGTCTCATAGAGATAAAATTTATATGAATCTCCCATATGACATCTCAATTAGGGGATGGTATGTATATGAGCATTCTAACCGTATACTTGGCTTGGATTTAAGATATTCTTCTTTATTAGCGGGCTACTACGACAAACAACCCGCAGAACGAAAAATAAAACTAGTTTGTGTTGCGAACAACAACAAACGATTGCAAGGGTTTGCATAAATTCATTTCATGCTTTATATTATGATGTATTTGTATATTTCAAATAATATTTATTCTCTTTATGTTTGAGGTTGAAAAGTCCCTTAAGTTGGTTGGAAAAAAGGAGTTCTCCCGACTCGGTAGCCTTCGAAACAATTGACATTCGAGTAAACCACGTGACAGTAGGGTAACTGGATGTAGGTTTCTTAGCGATTTTGTAAAATATGTAGTCGGGTAGATCAAATAGGTAGTTATTGTAACGACGGGATGTTTTTGTGGTAGGTGTAACCAATTTACAACGAAAACAAACGAAGATAAGGAACTATTAAGAACAATCTAAATGCGCCACGAGTTGTGGATTTGTAGGAAATACTTATTTGACATAAGGCAGTAAATAAAACAATCGTATTTTTTTTAAATTGATTTATATGTAAATTCACACAAATGTATAAATACACAAATAAATTAAAACAAAACCAAGTAACAAAAATATTCTACAAATGTAATAACGTGCTTTTGAGCAAAATAGTATATTTTTAAGGAACAAAATGAAATGTACTTATTCTTTACCTACTTGTTCAATGTCCACTTTGCAATGATATGTGAGTTCATTTTCTATCGATCAATCAATCAAGGCACTACATGTTTACTTTATCAAACTAAGATTTAAGTACTGGAAGCTCCATTTACTAAGTAACACACTATAGCATGAACATTTTACTTGTAATACTTTGGTTTACCTACTTACATAGTAAATATCGACAACAAATTCAAATGGTAAAAATATTCTCAAAGGTGGTAATGTAGTGCAGGTCCAAAATAATAGAAATCATTATTTTATAATACAAAAATAACAATCTTAAACATCATTAACGTTCCAAGAATAAAAACTGTATAAAATAAGTCGTTATGTATTATAATATTTGTATACATATAAAATATGATTAAAATTTGTGCTTCATGTTGATAAAACATTAACGTTCAAGGTAAACATACTTTACAATAACATCTTTAAAAAGAAGAAGATCACTTAAAATGCCTAGCACCATAATATATACTTTCACAATACCACTGATAATAAATTATAACGTAATTTTAATTGTTAAGAAGAATTGGGTCTAAATATGCTGTAACTTTTGGCCATATTTCATCAGATGTGCGGCCTTCAAAGTCCTTTAAAATACCTTTCTTTTTGTAAAATTCTATGACAGGTCTCGTAACACTTTCGTAGATTTCTAGACGCTTCTTCACAGCCTCAGGCTTATCATCAGGTCTTTGAACCAGTTCTTCACCAGTTTCATCATCTTTTCCTTCCACTTTTGGAGTGTTGAATCCAATGTTGTACACTCTTCCTGAAGGTAAATGAACCCATCTGCTCTTAACTCGGTCTATAATAACCTCAAAGGGCACTACTAAATTTAACACAACGTCCACTGGCTGCACTTTCCACAAGGCATCAGCTTGTCCAACTGTTCTAGGGAACCCATCCAACAGCCAAGGCTTATTTTGCACCTTATTTAGTTCCGTTAACATAAACTTTATCATTACATCATCAGGTACTAGTTTTCCTTCATTCAGGTACTGTTTCACCTCTTTTCCTAAGGCTGTTTGTTTTTCGATGTGGTCTCTCAATTTATCACCACTAGAAACATGTTCCACATTATATTTTTTCACAATACGTGATGAAATAGTTCCTTTTCCTGACGCAGGAGCGCCTAAAATAAGGGTCTTCAATATTTTCGCCTTCACAGTCATTTTCTCTGAATCGATGTGAACTTTGCCTTGCGTGTACTTTGAAACCCAGACGGAATAGGTTATAATTAATATCGTTATAATAACTGTGTAACAACCTCGCATAAAATTTCAAATACAAAATACTTACATAATATTACGATATTAACGACCAATTTATCTGCTAGAACTGATAAAATCCTTCGATAACAACATCTCGTTGTTGTATTATCACTATCGTAAACATTACTTTTTGTACAGCACACGCCCGAATTCTAGTTCTTGGTCGTATTATTGCTATTATTAAAACATGACGACACACAAATTATTCACTTGATTCATATTAATATTTTACTCAATTAGTTATTACTTAACAAAAACAAATAACAAAAGAGGTTTATTGGTTTGGTAGGATCAAACAGAACAAGACACCATGGTCACGGCACAGATAACACAATCTACGGCAGTCTGTTTTTCGATCGAAATGTCAAATGTTGCGCTTAGCCGATCCTGCGTGGAATGGAACGTTCACCATCCTAAACGCTCGAATACTAAAAGCGTCTTGCGTTGCTATTATCGACCGACCTACCGGTACCGAGTTACCAGTGACACGATGTCGTTATGTTTCAGTCTACGAGACGATATTGATGGTTTAGTATTTTCATAATACCGAGCCGGCATACTTCGATGATGTTTGTAGGTATTTAGGTACTTTCATCGTTTATTAACGTACGGTCATAATATTTTTTTCCATAATGTACGATTACAACTTAAGTTAAGTTGCAAGCACACAAACATTGTGTTAAGTTACTTTTATGAATAAAACATAGGTTTATTCATAAAAACGAGATCGGCATAGATTCGAAAATGTTAAAAAAGTGGTAAACATCATTGAACTATTATTACTAGCGTATGAAATGGACATCACGAGTAAATTTTGTGCTCCATAAATTGATGACCCGGTCATCAACTCATGGTACAAATCATAATTCGAAATTCAAATTTTCAAAGAAATCATCACAACAATCTTTACATCGTTTTTGCGACACATTTTTTACTTGGCATAGCTTCTCTATACGTAGTAGTAACAACTCACTGTAAAACATCTTCATCCCATTGACCCGGTTTGAATTCGAAAATGAGTATGGATACCTGTAAACCTTCTCAGAGACAAAAATGAAATAAAACCTTACGTTTCATGATTGAAATGAAAAGTTTCGAATGTACAACATTGCACTTTACCGTTGTGTAAAGTTTTACTGTGAATACAATAGATAACCTTATATGCTTATAAATAAAACATATTTCAGCATGGCGCTGGTGATGCTACCATGCGACCTGCCGTGGTGGACCTCGGTGCAGCGGCATCTGAAGCACCTGCTGCTTGCGTCTGCGCCGAACAAACTAACTGCCAGCATGCTCAAGATACATGACATGTGCAAGTGAGTTCTACATCTTAAACAAGCAACTTTCCACGGCTTCGCCCACGTAATACTATCGTATTTCACAAGAAAATCTTTGTAAATTATAGCCTATCTAGCTATTCCAATGTATAAGCTTAATAAACTTAGTAAACATAATACATCCACACATCCATACATCTATGCTCAATTCCTCAGAAACTTTTGCATTTATAATATTGGTAGGATAAGTTGTTTTTATTTTCGAAGTGTCTTTATTATCATATAAATGCACAACAAACAATACAATACATACAAAAATGCGTTGCTCGTAACGTAAAATGATATTACACATTTGTACAGGTTAAAACACCTTTATGAACTTACGAAAGATAACAAAATTGTATCATTTTAAAACATAATTTAACACAGCAATAGTTACAGACAAACGTGAATTTAAAAGTACGTGATTATCATTACAATCTACGCTTGTTGCTTAATTATTGGGTAGAACGGAAAAAAACCGAACAGAATACTTGTTAGTAGGATAAGTAGATTTGTCCAAACGCCAATGGATAAGCTCGGAGACGAAAAAGCTCATAAAAACTATCAGTGACAAAGAGCTTAGTATTAGGACACAATTTGCCGTACCATTGCTGTAGGTCAAAAAATATCTTAACGGAACAAAAATTATAGTCGTTTATCAATTTCAAGAACTCTCTTTTAGTCTGCCTTTACGTCTCGTCTTCGCTTTCTTGAAAAAACGCAGAATAACAAGCAGTTATAACCTGCACACCTAATATTGTATAACCTTTTTCAACCAGTATCGGCATAGACCCAGAGGACGACGTGAAAGACCCTGACCTCATGAAGGGTCTAGAGCAGTTCCTAGACGAAGAGATGACGGAGGAGGAACGCCGGCACTTCTTGGACAACACTATCAGAATCATGGTCAACAGGGCACTGCATTTGAAGAGGTGGAGGCCGCCAAAAGGGCTCATGTTTAGTTTGCAACAGCAAAGTAAGTAGATTTTTTCACCCTTTACTAGCGAATGAAACAAAGACTGCCGCCTGTAAAGGTTCTATTTACTTTAAATAGGAGTCTCTTGGTAGTCTTCCGTAACTGGTTTCTCTTGCTAACTTTGAACGAATTGGCGATCTCGTAACTTATAGAACTTTATAGAATACCATTGTACATCTAAATGAAACAGCCTTTATAGCACTATAATACATCTGTACAACTCAACAACGAGATAGATGGACACGTGATAGCCCTCTACGCTACCAACTGCAAAGCTATATAAAATGTTTACTGAGCTTACATACCTCCCATAGTCTACTACTACTACTGTGTGTGTAGTAATCCTATGTGGAACTACGCCACCTAACGTGACAACCGACTATTTATTAGATACATGTTCGCATACGAGCTACTACAACCCTACCCTATTGACCCGCTCCATTTGCTTTCAGGTGATGTAACAGAACTGGATTACAATTTTGTTTCGTCCCTCATTGCTCACGCGTTTTTCTCAACCTTTCCTAAGAGGACGCTCAAAACGCACCCAACGCTACAAGACTTCAATTTTACGCATTTTTTTAAGAATTTAAACAGGTCAGTCATCATGTCCTATTAAAAATTATTTCAGTTAGTATCAAACTATATCTAAACATCAGTTTTATTTTACAGAAAATCACAAAGAAACAAGTTAAAAAGTTTACTACATTATTTCGAGTGGTTAGATAAGAATAGCAATGAAGGATCAATTAAATTAAGTCGACAGGTAAGTTAATAAAACACATTTTACAACAACACCGTAACTTATACAGGGAGTTGTTTTCAATGTTCGTTGATATTTACCTCCCTTTCGCGATTATTGACATCAGCTATAAAACTTTCTCACAAAACTCAGAGACCTAGCTCTGTATTAAGCCCCTAAGGTGGCCATCTCATTCCTTTTCATTACCATGCTTTCAAAACAATCGTAGTAGGCGTCGACAGATTGTGTTTATGTAAACTGTTTGTATCTGAACTTCTAGGTGTTTTTAGGTATGTCTAATCATTATATATGTGTTACAACAGGTAATGTCATCAAAACAGTGGTTAACAATCGAGGACTGGCTGGAATGCAGCCTGCCGCTGTGCAAGCTGATGGTGCGGCACGAGGGTCGGCCAGAGCGCTGCGAAAACGACGACGCCATCAGGGTCTGCTTCGCTTCAAGCAGGGTCGGAGGTGACGTCCTCGTTGATGGAGAGTCACAGGTAATAACGTTAAAGATTACTACAACAATCTGATGGATATTGAATATTTATTGCGAAGTATATTGAACCTGTTCCTTGGGTCAACATAAGGTTGGAATTCAGTTGCTGAGTAATGTAATGTACCAATAATGTAATAAAAACAAAAAATCTACTATAAAATTACATACTTAATTTTGCAGGAATCCTTATCAATGTTCATGATGCCGGAGTTGCTGGCAGCGATGTTGTCGGTAGAAGCGCTAGAAGACAACGAAATTCTGAAGGTAGAAGGCGTCAGGATGTTCAGCCGAATATGCGACAAGAGACAGAAAACCAAAGTAGAACTTCTAGAAGAACCAAAAACTGTAAGTAATATTATGTGGTTTGTACAAAAATGCGCCTGAAAATTATGTTTTAATAATCGACACAACTGAATATCTTATCATTTCGCACGACTTTAGTGAGCCATATTAAAAATGCACCAACGTGTCACCACACCTACTAATTATAGCGTTAGAATCTAAATGCTGCAGTGGTTATTAGGAGGTATCGCCATTAAACACGCAATAGGTGCTTTCACATGCCATAATTTCAGGCTATAAAAATTCATCGAAGCTCATGATTATGAGTCGAATATTCAGAAATTTACCCGACGTGGTCGTACAGAATTCTTAACCTTCTGTCACGACACAAAGTTGCTATAAAAGACTAGACTATAGTAGTATTAAACTCTCGCTTCCTCGGCGGCCATAAATTATTAATGACCTAGGGAGTTAGCCGTGCGCGCACACGCGCTTATCGATAACTGTGCAGTGTGCAGTGCAGCACTACGCCTCCCCATAAGGCCATAAGAATTCATAAGAATGCGCTGTCACAGTCCTACGTTTTACTGCCGCAATAGGTGAAAACCAATAGCCAATATTTTCATATTTTTCTACAGGTAACAGTATGCCTAATGGACGCAGAAGACTACAGTAAACTTCCTCTGGGCCAGTGGGAAGAGGACAATGTTCTTAGAGAGCTAAACAAATGCCTGCTCGCGTTTCAACAAACACCAATGAAAAGCCCGAGACACGAAAGGCGGCTTTCGCCTATAGGTTGGTACATTTTTACAATGACTATTTATTCTTGCCTTGCCCTGCCATTGAGCAGATTTAGTTATATTTTTTGTGTGATAAAGTAAATAGTGAAAGCCGTAAAGGTAATAAAATAAATAAACGCTATTTTGAGATAAAAAGTATCCCATACAAAAGACATCAACGCGTTTTTCTTTTGACCTAGCTATTTTCAGCTTAAGCTGTTTTTCTGCAAATGTCAATTAGTAATGTTATAATCATCTGGTTTCAGGTGAATCCTTTAGCCACACTCCTCCCGAGGTGGAAGCGACAGTGGTGATCAAGCAAGCATCTTCTTGTAGCACCATAAACAGTTACAACAGTAGAAGCCCCTCCCCACAGAACTATTGTGCTGCAACACTCAACCTCAATGATCCAAGTAAGTATTCTAATAGTCTATTTAAACTATACCCATGTTTGTACTTTTGATCGCGAAACGTTTTTAGCTGACGACTCGTTTGGTATAGTGGTTAGCGCTCCTGATTACAATGTTAGCGGTCGCGGATTCGAATCCAGCAAAGGGCTGTTTATATGATAAGCACGAACATTTGTACCTAAGTCATAGATGTTTCTATGTATTTAAGTATTTATGGGAGACGCCCCGTCATAATCATTGTCTGGTTTTCGTAACACAAGGAGGAAAATTCCTTAGTGCGTACCAAGAAAATTGGTATGTTGTCTGGTGCATTATTATTAATAGGTTCAAGGTACTTTTTTGCTACTATGAATGTCGTCATTATCGCGTAAATTGGCTCATGTCCGAATGTGTTTTTCTATCTACAAAATTTAATCAAACACGTTATTTGAACGATTTGGCAGTCTTTTAACCATTTCGCTTATACATAACAATAATAAACAAAATCAAATGATGATCAAAACTAAAAAATAAACATAAACACAGGAAAAAATAGTCTCAATTTTCGTGATATGATTCGCTATCACGTTTCTTAGGTCTTTTGGTGCAGTGCAGTTCCTCGGCTGCAGAATTTCAGTAGACTACATGGTTAGTCAAGTATCCTCTATTTTAAACGTATCTTTCTACTTCTAACCGAACTTTTCCATTCCAGGCGTAGAGTTGAGCAAACGAAAATGCTGGCTTTCCCCCGACGGCGGGACCCTTAACAACAGACGTGGCCGGTTCATAGTGCTGGGGTCTTCTGGAGAGTGTCTGCCCGTGACGAGAACCACCGGCCACCCTAACATGGACACACAAGAAGACAGCCTCTACTCCAGCTGCAACTCCAGTGACGACGAGTATCATAGCGCTAATGGCAGCTTCGATTATGGTACGTATTATGATATTTTTAATTTAGATTTGCACATATCTTGGATAGGCCCACAAGGTTATAGATCTATGGTTCTAAAAATTTTCATGCTCTTTTTCTAAATCGATAGTATAATGGTTTTACAACGATAGTATAACTTTATATTTGACAAGTTTTGTGAATACCAAACAATCTAAAGTTAAGGCGATGATAGCTGCATTTCATCATCATTATTATCAGCCAAAGGACGTCGTCTGCTGAACAAAAGCCTCCCCCACGACTTTTCACTACAAGTAGCTGCATTTACCCATCGAAAGAATTCGTAGTATCGCAAACACTTATTAATGTGACAAGATCAAATATCTCTATAATTACAGGTGGAAGCGAAGACGAAGGCAGAGGCGAGAGCGCTCGTCCGAATTCATTCCAGTACTCCAAAGAGTTGTCAACAGAAGAGAGGCGGATGAGTTTTGCGGACCGACTGCGTGACGCCCTACGAAGGGAAGCTGAGAACTCCTGCACGACCAGCACTACAGGCGACTGGTCCACAGACAGCTCCAGCTACGCCGTCGGCATCAGCATATCTGGCGCTGGAGTCAACGATAATGATATTAGGTAAGAGATAAACAATAGATAATGTAGGTGCCAATCACTTTTAGGGCTATGGAAGCAGTGGAAATCGAGTTATCCTACACACGTATAGTCAGCGCGTTACGAGTTCAGTTGCGAGGCTATAAATGCCAATACCTATAGATATAGGAATGCGTAGCGCCATGCAGGCCAAAGTGCAAGCGAGATTGACATAAGAAACTCTTATAGCCTGAGAACTCAGTTGATATCGCGCCGACTTTTACTCATCGTTTTCTCTTTGCAGTACTAAGTAGCCCTCGGTTATTATGACCAATATTTTGGAAAGATAACTACGACGAAAAAATCATGATGTAATTAGGCAATAGCAAGTCTCATAATATGGTATAAGTTAGTTAATTGACTCCCATTTACAACTATTTACTTGCAGGGTAAAGAGGGGCGGTTCTGTTGGATTTGTGCTAACAGATAAAGAGACAATAAGCAACGGGGAACCATCGCCAAGACACCGACCGCTAGGCAGGCGGGAGACTGGCAACAGTTCCAAATATAGCTTCAGTACAGAATATACGTAAGTGGAATACATCCTGACACCTTTTAAGCATACTCTTATTACATACGTACATAACTTTCCCACAGACTGTAGCATATTTTTTGATATTCCAGGTCCGAATTAGAAGAAGTTTACGAACAGTTCAACCAGTGGCTGAGCGACCCAATAGTGGAAGCGGGGACCGGGGAACACAAAACGAGAGAGTTAGACTCTCGAGACTTGGCTGTGATAAGGTATTTATTACGAAATAGAGCTAATGATTCATGCATACATTTAAGTAGGTTCAAAACCATTGAAGCGGTATCTGGTATCCAAACTCTATGAATTTGTAGATTGTTATTTATTTATAGCCTGCATATGTATTGTTTTAAACTTTCATGTCGCACTAATAGCTACGATTTGCCGTCGTTATTTTTAATTCCTGATATTTCGGCATGTAATGTATGATTTAAGTGTCAAGGGTTAATTGTTACTGATGTAAAAAACAATTGTAAATCTTAGCTCGCATATCTATGCCACCAAAGGTGCCACCCCACTTACGTTTTTCGTCTTTATTTCTTCTTCTTTCATCACCATCATACGAATGTCCTTTGTGATGACAACTGTATATTTTAAAGTACTAATAATTGTTCAGATTTGCGGGTTCCCTCCTCAAGCGGACGCTGAGTGAGTCGATGGCGTCGCCAAGTGGCGTTAACGCTGAGGGCGCGGCGGAGGCGGCCGAGCTGTATGGCAGGGACTGTCGTGACCGAGGCGGGCCAAGGCGTCTAGCGCTAGCTGCCAGGTCACTGTCGTTGGAGCTGGCGAGGCACAGGCACCGGTTGGCTGCGCAACTGGTACGTAACATAACAAAAGACTTTTGACTGAAGTGCTAATATACTTAGATGTGAAAAGGACTGAAGAAATCGCGAGACAGGAGCGAAGAGTTTCATTGTCCAAGATTTCCGTAGGCTTTTTACGATCCTAACTTAGATGTTAGCCATTACTTTGAAGATGAATTTAGTATTTAATGTAGTTGAATAACAGCATTAGGATGTGCCAATGCGTGCGTGCTAATCTAATAAATCCAAAACCTCTTTCTTCTAGCTGTGTATCATATAGTACACTAGCGACACTGCTCGTGATTTTTTGAACACAAGACATTGTTAACAACCCATAAGATAAATGTTTGAACTGGAAATCTCCCGAATATGTGACACCGATTTCTTTCGCTTCAGCTGGCTACACATCTACATAGCAGCTTGACTGACTACCATGTTTGTACACACGACGGTAAAGACGTTAATGTGAGTGCGATGAGAGTATTGTAGCGTTCCATTATGATTTTGAACATGCCGTCAACACCGCGAAAGGAAACCAATTTATATCGGAACTAAATTACGATCACCAGAGTAAAACAGGCTAACACACATGCTTTTAGATCAACCCCGTAAAAACAAATCAACTTTGCTTTCATACGTTCCAGTGACCACCTAGACTTGCTGCGTTATTAATGTGGCTACCACAAAAATTGGCTTCTGCTATTCCATATTGAAATTCACAAACTCCTATGTTTTGACAGAAACGTAAAGTAAGAGAGTCTATACCGGAAGAGATAATCGAAAGCGCTCGGGTGAAACGCGCAGGCGACACAGACAATACCAACTCGAGTTCATTCAGTGCCTCCACAGACACCACTTCTACACAAATCTCAAACCCCACCAATAGAAGAAAAAAGTTGAACTGGATGATAAACATGATCGTCGAAACGATCGAAGAAAACGTACAGTGCGAACCGGTCACTATAAAGCTTAAAAAACCAAAGGTCAGACTTCGCTGTCTGTCGCTAATCTTCAAATCGCCGCCAAATAATACTAACAAAAGCAGAATAATTACAAAATCATATTAATATAAACACATTCTACTTTCGCTTTCTGTCGAAACATAAGATTTGTGTTACTATTTCGTGCATGTGTAACCCGAGTTGACTCTCACAACACCTGTATTGGACTTTTCCGCACTTGTCTTTTAATCTATCACCATTTACACTTTAGTTGCATTAGTAAACTGTATCCAAAGTATAAGCAGTGTTATAACAAATCATAACAAAACATTTTTTAAAAGGCACGCAAACATTCGCAATTATTTTTATAGACCAAATTGATGTTGTGGTAGTTATGAGTATTCATCGCAAAAATATCACCAAAAGTTACTCCAGTATCTAGCACTTATCCACCTATCTCTTTTCCGGTCTATACTCCTAATAATAAGGGTTATTTTCCTGCAGCTAAGTCAGCTGGCCCATAAGATCGTGTCGGGCGGTTCGTGCCGACCAGTCGCGACGGGTAACTGGGGCTGTGGCAGCCGGCAGCGGGGGCAGCCACAGCTGAAGATGCTGCTGCAATGGCTGGCAGCCAGCGTGGCCGGGTGCCCCGCGCTTCTGTACTACACCTTCGGAAATGAGAAACTGTTCAAGGTACCATGTTTGACTCGTTTTAAAATTTATACGAGAACTTTTATTTCCCATCAAAAGCAGATATTAGATGTACCCGCTACTTGCTCTGATAACTGACAGTTCAGTCTTGTTTTTTCTCATTTTTGATTCGATACCGTAGCGTGACATTGAGCGTAGCCTTCTTCATAGCTCGTAGCCTTCTCAAGCGGCCAAAGTTGATTATTATGTCATCAATTCGCTTCGTGACTAATAGTCTATAGTCCTGTGGATGCGATGAATGTTGCACCAAAATAGATCTTGGTTTTCGACGCCTTATTTCTGATTACTAATATTCGTTATTTCCTTTCAGCTGGACACACTAGTCAGAGTGCTAGTCGACAGAAAATGGACCGTAGGCCAACTAGCGAAAGCAGTGCTGAAGTTCGCGCGGCAGACCCTTCACGAACCTCACGTCATCCCCGACAACCACTCCCTTTTCGACGAGCTCATCGGTATTGAGAAGTATCCGGACGACACATAGCGCAGACAACGACCTTATGCGAGATATAAGGTCCCATAATCGATGACAGAGCTTCGCTTTTACCGGCAGTAACACTACTGAGACTTATCCGAACCAACGCTCTACCGGTAGATTTGCACAACTTGTTGTTTTTGTACCACTTACCTACCACTCAGAGACGTCATTCACTGAAATGTTCTTACAAGTGATAGATTGATACCGCGTATTAGAAGAAGTAATACAGTCAGCGTTTAAATTTCTTTTTTTTTATAAACGCGTTAACACTGCGCTCGGTTATAGTGTAGGTAAAAATGTATAATATAGGTACAATAATGTACATTTTAGACGCTGACTGTTACCATACAAAATATTACTAACACGTTCCGGGACAGTGAACGCCTACAGGCGTGAAAACAATAAAACATCTATTGTGTCTGGAATAGTGTCCCGAAACGTGTTAACTTACGTGGCATGATTTAAAAAATAGTATAAAACATGTTATTGTTTAAAATATAGAAACTTAATTAATTACTCAATACTCAACCGTTATATTTGTTAATGAAATTATTGGAAGTCAGATCTGTCACCTACACGGCGTTGTTACTGCTTGATTGTTGCATTTAAAATCAAATCATACATAATTACATCAAGTAAATAAGTACATTTATCTCGTTTATTGTAATTAGGTACGTGGTTTAGGCAATCGTGTCTTATTTTTACACAATTTTAGATACTGTTTATTATATAACATAACAACAAAAGCAATATTAGCATTGGAAGTTCAATTTAAATTAGTAATTTTTAAAATATTTTTATACAAAACTATCAATTAAAGTACTAGTGTAATATATTGTAAAATATATCAATAATTGTTAAGTTCTGTATAATTAAAGGACTATTATATGATACGCGATTTATAAATACATTTTACATAAAAGTAGTTTTCAGTGCTAAGACTGTTTCACGGCTCGGCAACGTTTGTTATATCGCGTTCACGGTAAAGTTTAGCACTTGGCAGCTTTTAAAAGTCTATAGTATAATCAATATTGGCGAACGCATTTTGTAAATATTGTATTGTTATTTATTGAAGCTTTCATTTTTAGAACTTAATTGAAATTTAGCTAGGATCTTATGAAATTGTCACACGACAGTCGAGCACTTTTAATTGAGTTTTCATTGTTGATGCGCGTACCGTGTAACACAACTAGACTTCGTTTCACAAGGTCTTCCATAGCATGAATCTCGATGTGTCCAAAATTTGATAATTTTATGTATTAATTACCAATACTCAAACTGGATGATGCGAAATAAAAGTTAATGCGTCACAACAACCTGACTTTTACTTTAAAATAGTTACTTTTTCCACTAACAAAATAAGGCCCTGTGCGTTAAACAGTGAGTTGTTACTACTACGTATAGAGAAATTATGCCAAACAAAAAATGTGTCGCAAATAAAACGTTAAGATTGTGACGATTTTTTTTTTAAATTTTAATTTCAAATTATGAAGTTGATGACCGTGTCATCAATTTATGGAGCAAAATATTTGTTCGTAATGTCAGTTCCATACGCTAGTAATAGTAGTTCAATGGGGTTAAAGGGGTTTTTTGAAAACTTGTTTTACTGGGTTATTTATAATTTCGACAAATAATAAAATAAACTTTTGCAGTTCATTAAAATATTTATTATAAAACCTAAATTAACTTTCCATTTTCACTGTAACCTTCCGTCCTTATTTTTATATGTTTACACATTTGTATGCATTTATTTATAGAAATCGCTAGGAGGTAGGACGCGTCACGTCTAGATGTGACCTCTACCTTGAACACACATTCAATAAAAAGCTATTTTCCTCCAGTCTGGTACATTTCTTTTAAATGCGGATTATAATATCGATGGTTCTATGTAACAAAACTTTAGTTTCAGCAGTCATTAATAAACAAAGAATAAATGGAAAATCACTTTTATCAACTTAGCTCAACGCAAGACATTCGCTACAAAAGACAGAAACACTTTTATATGACACTTATTTTGTAATATTATCGGCAACATTAGAAGTTATCCGAGATTTAAAAAAAGTACGAAACGAGCGTATCCAACTAAAATGAAGGATATTATTCCTCTGTCATTCTCGTCTCATTTAAAATCCGTGGCATATTCTGAAAATTCGCTCTCCGCACATGCCTCGTAGGCCATTCAAAGACTCATTTTCCACTATTCTACGTTCTCACTGACTATGTTGTCGCGTCCGACATTAGTGTCCGCCCTAAAAGAAGAGGCCGCGCATGCGCCGGCCCATACCTTGCCTGTCGTAGAGTACGTTGAACCTGTTTACTAGCTGGTTGATGGCGTTGCAGCCTTTGGTGATAGTGCCTAGGTACGTCATGAGCGCGACGTCGTTGCATTGCTGAGGACGGATAAACATAACGCTTTCAAGGATGTTACGGATTACGGAAGTCATTTCGGATGTGGTAAAAATATTATATTGGTTCGCTTTACAACTTCTGTTTACGGAATATTAGCTATTTACAGATAATTTCATGACACTTTCTAATATGAGATTTTCGGAGAAACTCAGTAAAACAAAAACAAAAATGAGAAAATTGATTTATGAAATTGTGCTCAGTAAAAAGGTTTTATCATCTATGTGTGGTCAACACATACTGAGTAAATGTGTGAACTGATGGTGCTCTCTATAATCAAAATCTTCCGCATACGTCGGAAGCTTCACAGCGCTGCGTGCGATTGTTAAATTACGATACTGGCTTCCGAAAAACCGCACGCGGTTGCTACGGGACGCCAGATAACAAAAGTCTACGTTTACGTTGCAGCAATGAGTGATTAAGAGGATCGTGTGCGTGCAAGCTTCCATACAAAAAGAGAAAACGATTTCCACCCCTTAAGCATTGTCTGATTTTGACATTTTTTTACATGTTAGAGATATTTTAAAAATGTTTCTATGCTCGTACGTTTCTATTTTTTTTAAAATATTTTACGTTTCAGAAAATATAAGAACCTAAACATTCACTTTTTTGACTAAAAAATATCTTCGGAATTTCGTTAATTTTTTACTAATCAAGCCTTTAAACAAAAAAATCGAAGACGTACAAGCTTAGTTCAGGATGTATGAAAACGAATAAGACCAAATTCGTCTCATTCCATAAAGGTTTGAGGGTAGGAAAACATTTTCCCCCGCAAGCATACTTCGACCGTCGGCGTTCGAAATGTATGAAAACTCGCTCTGCGCTACGCCTGCACACGATCCTCTTAAGTGAGACATTATACAATGAGTTGAGGCTCATTCTAAAATCGAATAAAAAAACTTACATTATAAAAGTGCGTGCGGAACTGCTGCGAGGTGAGCAGCGGCAGGCGGTTGGACAGCGCGCGCGCTTCACGCAGCAGCGCCGGCCGCGGCGGCAGCGCGCCGTCGCGGATCGCGCGCACCGTCGCCAGCACAGCGCGCACGCGCGACACCAGCATCTTTATTGCCGACCGCTGCGCTGTCAGGTGCTCCGCCACTGTAAACGTGGTGGTGGTTTGTCAGCTCATAGTTGTAGAGCTTCATTTCGAAAAAAAATATTAATCATGCGTCCATACTGCTAGCAGGTAATGCAGTGCGCAGTCTTTAATTTGATGGATGAGGCTTATTTTGTTTGAGTTACATCTCTCTTTGAAAGTGGTTTATCAGATACAACTAATAAATAGTCAGTTCCATGATTTTACTTTTACGGACTACTAGCGGGCCTCTGCGACTGCGTCCGATCCCTCACCTCCCGTCGCTGATGTTTTATAGCCTTAATCTTTCCTCTATAAATAGGCTATCCAACACAAAAAGATTTTTTCAAATCAGTCCAGTAGTTCCTGAGATTAGGACGTTCAAACAAACAAACTCTTCAGCTTTATAAAATGAGTACAGATTTTACAAAATACTTACATATTATCTAAACCTGATGTTTTGTAGGTAAAAGTGAGTTTAAATGTTTCCATACATCACACCATAAATACAAGAAGTAATTATAAGAGTATTGATCATACCTAAGCTGTTAAGAGCAGCTTCCCCTGATGATACTCTTGCAACATGGTCCACACCAATTCGTTCAGCTTCTTCTGCTGCCAATGTGTATGTCAGTGGAGCTAGCAGCATAGTTGCTCGGCCATTAACAACATCTATCACAGATTCATACAGCACCACTGGTAATTGCTAAAAATAATAACAAGGTTTTAGTATTTTTGTTTAGTAATTTGTTGTAGAGTTTAGTGAATATTCCAGACATACTTCTCCATTTCTTCCAGCAGGATTGAGCATGAGCATAACAGGGCACTCATTGATATCACAAATCTGTCTGTGGACAGCAATATCACGCTCCGTTGGTGTTTCTCCAGTGGTATACCAACCAAGGAAGTCCATATCAGAGAACACTTGCTTAACTACAAAATAATTTGGTGTAAATAGACAGGTCTTACGAAATAGTAAAAACACAAAACATTTTGTGAATTGTATTTGAATTGCACTTACATTGTTCTTCTTTTAAGTTATAATAGTCTCTATCTATGATGATATCTCCTTCAATAACACTAAATACTAGCTCAAAAGAGTTCATTACTTCAATGTTTCTGCCTTTTTGTTTTCCAATCAGTGCCCCTATAACTGAAACAATAAATAGAAATCATCAAAACACAGCGATACTCAGGTAGCTAGCTAATTCAACTATATGATTCTCAAGACAAAACACATAGAGAAAAAATGTAATGGAATCTCAGTGTTGACTAACACAAATGACTCAATGAGAATGTGTTATTTTAAGTCTGTAATTCTTTACCTGTTTGCGGGGAGCCTTCTTGAGCTCTCAGCCTCGTCCAGTGCTCAGAAACATTCATGATAACCAAAGGATGGAGCGACACGGTAACCGAGCCAGCTGTCGCAGTAGTAACCACCACGCTCTTGGCTCCGCTACCACCACCACCGGGTGTTGCAGGCGGCGCCGGAGATGTTGGGTTAGGAGGGTCAACTGGAGGCCCAGATGATGCACTTTCCACTTCAACCTCCATTTCAAAGTCGATTCTATCTGCACTAGACATATTACTAGATTTTTTTACTTAAATTGAATGTGTTACGTTACGAAAACTTGGTTCACTTTTGTAGCAAAACAAAGAAATTAATCCGTTTTCCGTGCAAGAAAACACCACACAATAAGTTGACTGACAGAAGTGGTGAGGTGACAGACAGCAGACAGACCAAAGAATATTTATACTCAGACAGACAGACAGATTTGCTTGACAGTAGTTGACAGTCATCAAGCTGACAACTGACGTTTGTTTTTCTTAAGTTGGTACTCTTGACTTTTTGTGGTTGATGTAATTGAAATTTCAATTGAATTGAAGCGGCGAGTGATGGACTCCGTTCGTTCGACATAAGTAAGTAGAATCATTAGTAGAGTAGTAACAACAAACACTAAAAAGAAAACGAATGTCATATCTTTAAAAAAAACTTGTCTATGACATAATAAAATGTCGACCTGCCTGTTTATCAGATTTTGGGTTATTTTCCCCTTTTTGTGATGCGCTAGGCTTTAATTCAGTGTTTGTAACAAAAACGTTACTTCATTCGTTTAGAGCGAATTAGTTTGACCAAATAACCGTACCTTAAAGGACATCAAAAAAAAATATTTGAAGATACTGTTCGTAGTCAGGTCAGCAGCACCCTGTTTTATTATTTCTTGGCATGGCATCCACAGTAGTTAAAGCAGTCGGGGTGGTCAAAGATGTTTCGCCGTTATATTATAGGATCTTGTCAAAATTCCCACAAAACTTCACGTTTTGCTTCGCCTACGGTTCAGCTGTGAAACCTCAAATGGGTAACCAAAAGAAACACAACATGATCGATTTGATCTACTGCGTCGAAAACTCGCATCGATGGCACGGTGCGAATATCGAAATGAACCCGTCCCATTATTCTGCATTACGATACCTTGGCAAAGGTTTTGTCGCGAGATTTCAAGAAAATTGGGGTGCTAAGGTCTATTTCAACACCTTAGTTGAGATGAAAGAAGAAAATGTCACAATCAAGTATGGTGTTGTTTCACAAAAAGATCTTATTGCTGATCTTCTCGATTGGAACGATTTATATTTATCTGGCCGTCTCCATAAACCAGTTGAAATTATCAAACAAACAAACAGCTCTCAGCTGCAAAATGCTCTACAGTGTAACTTGAGGTCAGCTGTCCATACAGCTTTATTAATTTTACCAGAAACGTTTTCTGAATATGACTTCTATTTTGCCATATCCAACCTAAGTTATGCTGGAGATTTTAGAATGACCTTTGGTGAAAATAAGAACAAAGTGAGAAACATTGTCCAACCTCAATTATTGAATTTTCGTGAACTCTACAAACCAGTATTGCAGCAATTTCACACATATGTAGACTTTCCCACTGGAGAAGCTCAATGCCACCAGGATATTCACCCAGAGACCAAATTACACCATTTGATGCAATTACCCATGGTGCCACAGCAGAGGATAGTGAAATTTTGGAACCATGGAGGGCTCCAACAAGATATGGAAGATGTCCTTCGAGCTGTGGCTTACGACATAGACTGTGCTGTAATTTTAAGGCAAATCCTTAAGGACTTAGTTTGGCAGTCTAGTGTAAGACAGTCTTTGAAAGGAATAATGACAGCAGGAGTTCTGAAATCAATACGTTACAGTGCTAAAAAAATAGCAAAAATGTTCTAATTTTATTATTGTAAATAGACAGGCATATATCTAAGCTACTTGTATAAATAAAGTAAGTCTATGAAGAAAACACTTTTTGATTTAATACTAATATCCTTTATTTGTTTTTTAGGTTGGAAAATGCTTTCTGATGAATCTAGCAGTGATTCAGAAACTGGTAGATTTAAATGCCGCACAAAAAATCAAGATGATTCAAATAAAAGCAGTCGGAATGATGATAATTTTCGATCTTCAGTAAGAAGTAGACCTGAAAGCAGCAGGTTTAATAGGGATTTTGAAAAATCAAGAAGTGAGAGAGATCGTATTGATAAATATTCTAGAGATAGAAGTAGACACTCCAGAATATCACCTCTTAGAAGAAGTTCTCCAGCGAGGAGGAGTTCACCTGCTAGAAGAAGCTCACCAGGTAGGCGGAGCTCACAACCCAGGAGAATTTCTCCACCCAGAAGGAGCTCACCAGTTAGAAGGAGACCTTCTAGAGAAAGAAGTCCAGCCAGGCGATCTCGTGAAAGACCTAGACAAGATACAGATGCAAAAAGTAGAGTAAAACTTCCAGAGAGAGGTGATAGTAAAGATAGAATCAAACCATCAAGACCTAAGCCGGCTAGATCCCCTGAACGTAGAAGAGATTTAAAAGAGGAAATCCGTCGAAATATAACAATTAAAGAAAAAAGCCCTGTCAACATTATTAAGAAATCAAGAGATACAGAATCATTATCACCTGACCACAAGAGTAAAAGATCAGCTATCTATAAACCTCCACCTACAGAACCTAGAAAAAGAAAAAGTGAAAGCCCTGTAATTGTTGAAGAGCACAGTGATCCATCAGATGAAGTGAGGCCAGCTTCATACTACAGCTTGATCCCTGCTGTTGTCAAAGAGAAGTCAGAAGAGTCTAGTGAAATAGACTCTTCTGATGACGAAAAACTTAGGGCCAAGCTTTTAAATTTAGAAAAGGAGCTTCATAAATCAAAAAAGAAAAAGCATAAAAAGAAACACAAGAAGAGACACTCAAAGTCCAGTAAAGAAAGTGAACAGGATACTACTGCAGTAGAAGTGAGTAGCACTACTGATATTCCAAGCAATTTTAAGGCTGAAGAGCCTAGTAATCCAGCGGAAGCTGTCGAGGTTTCTTCCACTCAAAAGAACAGTCAGAAAGAAAGTGGTGAAGAAGGGGAGATCATAAGTGATGATGAGTCCCAGGAACAGTTTGAGATAGACCCAACTGACTTGAGGCACAAGCTCAAACGCTCAACAAAATCAGATGGCACTAAAGATGTGTGTGGCCCAGCATTGCCTCCTCATTTAGAGAAACATTCGAGGTCAAAGTCACCTGTACTGGAAGGACCAGCCTTACCTCCTCACTTGCAGAGAAAACCGAAGCATATAGGTATGAATAATTATTTATACTGATTCGATACTGTTTTTCATTTATTTTTAAATATGTATGCTTATTTTTTTAATACATAATTTTAGGTCCATCAATTCCTGAAGACATGAGGAAGGTGCTTTCAGAAAGGGATTCTCGAGACATTCAATATGAGAGCTCCGATGAGGATTTGGGTATTGGACCTCTTCCATCAGGGTCAGAGGGTAAATGGTCTGAAGCACATCAGCGGCTTGAAGAGAGGGCTTTGGACATGAAGATACGAAAATTAGATGGACACTCTCTGAGTAAATCTGATGTGAAGTCAAGAGAACAATGGATGTTGGAATTGCCAGAAGGTAAAGCCAAGTATTTGGGCTTGGAGGCACGCAGCTTCAGAGCTAAAGAGGGACCTGATATGTCAGATAGGTGAGACTTATTATTTAATGATATTTCTTTACATAACACAGGTCCATTTTGTTATTTATAGTTGATAATAATTTACAGATATGTTGATCACAAAAAAGTAACAAGAGTTGATAATATATGATTATGATTATGATATAGGCCAGTTATTTTGTATCCCTCTTGATTTGCACTCTGGCAAGATTATGGTGAGGGTCTCATACTATTTATAACAATGACCTGAATTCCATTTGATGGAAATCACAGAACGAACATACTTGGCCACTTTTGATTTGAATTATGATTTGTACTGCCACATACTTTTTAATAAAGCTCAAAGTCTGGCGCTAGACTGCACCAAGTATAATAGAATAGAGTGAATTAGAGTTTCAGTTGACAAATTGATAATGGTTCTTATTATTTGTATGTTACAGATCAAGTTGGACCGACACCCCCGAAGAGAAAGCGCGCAAGGCGGCCGGCATCGCCAAGGAGGAAGACGCCGACGCAGTCTTGCAGAGGGAGGCGCGCGCCCGCCACATATCCAACAGAGATCATGAGCAGGAATCCGCGATTAAGTAAGTTGTGAAGTATATTTTTATTT
This sequence comes from Pyrausta aurata, assembly GCA_963584085.1. Taxonomy (NCBI): domain Eukaryota; kingdom Metazoa; phylum Arthropoda; class Insecta; order Lepidoptera; family Crambidae; genus Pyrausta; species Pyrausta aurata. Next base: position 6,202,837 of record OY757254.1, read on the forward strand.
ATGAAGGGAGTCTTGATATATTTTTTTTCGACCCGATCACTGCCTCTATGCATGTATGACGCCTTTAGACGGGTGATAATACGCGATCAAGACGCAGACTCGATCGATACATAGATCTGAAGGCCTACTACGAAAAACGAAATACGAATAGACCTTTTGCGATATGATATAGGTATTCTATGTAGAATAAATAAAGACTTTTATATAGATACTGTTGAAAGTGATAGCTATCGGCATGAATACTAAATAATATTATCTAGCTAGAGCATTCATTATGTACTCGCTATGGCTATATCGTTTTTAAAACTCTTTTATTTTCCAGGAAACACAAAAAGAAGCATAAACGAGAAGAAAGTTTATTAGAAATGCATCAGAAGAAACTGAAAAAGAAGAAAAAGGTAATTGAATAATTATTTTGTAATTGATTCCTCTGTCCTCCTCGTGCCTCACTCGAACATATGGGGGTGATTTGAAATTAACAAGAGGAGGCAAGAGGGAAACCACCACACTATCTCCCTAATTTTGGAGTTTTTTATGGAAAAAACTCCACCTACAAGAGTATGAATTCTGTAAACACCCGCCCACAGCTGGCTGTGTGCTATCGCATCTTATTACATTATAATATAATATAATATGCGCCAGACAACACACCAATTGTCTGGTTTCGTGCTAAGGAGTTTTCTTCCTTGTGTTACAAAGTACCAGACAACGAATATGACGGGGGCATCTCCCATAAATACTTAAATACATAATAACATCCGTGACTTAGGTACAAATGTTCGTGCTCATCACACAAAAATTTGCCCCTTGCGGGATTCGAACCCGCGACGGCCGGCGTAATACTCAGGAGCGCTAACCAATACACCAAACGCGTCGTCACATTATTATACAACTTGTGTTTTCGAGTTCGTAACTTTCGACGTATATTTCGAAAGTGGGGATCTTTATTGTATTTTTTGTTTTCTTTGCAGAAGGATGAAAAGGACGAGGATAAGAAAGAACGTCGCCCCTTCAGTCGTGACGTGGATCTTCAGGTAAATAAGTTTGACGAAGCTCAAAAGCGGTCCATCATCAAAAAGGCGCAGGCTTTGGACACGAGATTTTCCCGTGGGGAAGCAAAGTACCTTTGAATTGTACACTTACCTGTAAAGTCCGTTTTTCTTCACTAGTCGAATATCGTAAACAATCTTGACATTCCTTATCAGCGAAAATATTCTTTTTAAAACAAGATAAACATAAAACTTACAACATACATAGCTTGTTCATCATTCAACACTGAGATCTTGATAAATGAAATAGTGAAATCATTTTATTTACTGATAATATTTTAAAAGTTACAAAGAGATTCTTTACAATGTTGGACTAGCAAAGAAGCTGTTGGCACACTTGACGGCTTTAAAACTTTCTCATAAATCATTTATTCTAAACAGGCAGATTTTAAAGAAATATCCATATTTCGCCATGATAGTCCTCAATCTGCTCAGATCCATATACTATACTACTGCCTTTTTGACGTGTGTGTAGGCGTTATATAGTTGCTTAGAATTTAGTTAATACCTTACTCCGTAAATAGGATCTCGATTAAGAAAACGATTATTATAATTAAACACTGCAATAATGTGGTACACATACAGATGAGCTTGTATGTAGTTGTTGTATATTATGTCCTACTTTTAATGGAACCTCTGGATGTTAGTGTGAAGTATGTTTTCCTTAATTTTATGCCGTATTCAGAAAATTTGGTACGTTTTCGAAGTTCGATAAACTTAATTTTGAGTCACTTGATTCTTAAAATTAATAATGTAGTTTATAGTTATCATGAAAAAATTTCGTGTTAAAGAAATAGTTTTTAACATAGGTTTTAACTTTTACCACAGTTTTACACAGAAAAACAAGTATAGCTTTTATATTTGTTTTGGGTTGAATTTGAATAGTTTTTGAATCGGAAATAACAATGTGATTTTATAAAATGGCGTGTAATGTACAGTGTACTAAATTGTTTACACGGTAACATGAAATATTCATATAAATAAACTACTACTACATTAAAACTTATTTATTTGCATTTCCACATAACTAATATTATGTTAATAGCAGCTGTTACAATTTTTCTATAGGCTAGTTGACTAAATAAATTTCAAAAACTAGATAATACCTTACCTTAGTAAATATACCTATTTATTGATTTAATACGTTGATAATTTTAAAAATATTCAACATTTACATGATTTAATTATTTTTAAAAAAAATAAATGTGAATGGGTCTAAAAACCACTGATCATGTAATCTGCTACTGCTACTGTCATGGCGTACTACTAATTGACGTCACAGCGGAAGTTCGAAAGTCTTTAGACAGCAAAATTCTATGAAGAGTTGTCAATGACAGCAAAAACCGCCATCGCACAAGGCATGACGTCACATCCTCTGATAGGCGTTTGCGGTCAGGTGACCAAATGTGCGTTTTGGACTATAGGTAAACCGCTTCGTTGAGACTTCGCCTGCGGGGTACAGGGGTGCGGGCGGAAAGACGAGAGCAGGGACTGTAAGGGGTGCGGGCGGCGGGAATACACAAGAGACGAAATTTGCCGCGACATTTCTTAAGATATGTGACGTCAGTGGTCACAATGGTGGTCGTCAGTGTCGACACTTCATAACATTACATAACATATTGGAAAAAAATATTCGATTCGATACAATTACTCCAATGAGAGTGAATTAATTCTAAATATTTTTATCCATAGCTTCGAATTTTGATCAATAAATAAAATTGAATCTTAAAATAAGATTGTTTTTTGGCAAAATTAAATATTTCAAATAACATTCCCTGGTAACTTCTGCGACTGTTTTGTTTGAGTGTATATCTAGTTCGAGAATGAAATAACGATCTAAATTCAGTGGAATATGAATTTAGATCTATATTTCATTCTGAAATATTCGTATATATTTAGAGCCTTTATTAAAACACTTTTGTTTTACAGTGTTCAAACGGTGGACTTAATGCTTAGAGCATTCTCTTTCCCAGTGAGGTACTTTAGCATACAATATATAAAAGTACTACAACTTTAGGTCATGTACAAAGATTGTAACAGGTGCTGGAGAATAATGTAAAATAGAAATTAAAAAACACGACAAAAAATACAATAATATAGATTTTGTGTCCGAATATAATGCGACTCATCTTCAGACTTCAGTCAGACAGTATTCTCTTGTGTACTTCTGTCAAAGCGTCCGCAACTGTCAACAGATGCTATCGCTACCTGTGTAGCGAGCGTACTGAATTTTGAAAAGAATCTGCCTGCCGCCCGCACCTCTCACAAACCCCGCTTTCGCCTCCCCCCGCGCCCCTGTACCCCGCAGGCGAGGTCTCAATTTCGCGGTTTACCTATAACTAAATTATTTAAAATATTATTAATGCTCATTTAAATTCATAAATTAATTCGTTTTATGATATCTCCAAACCATAATTAATCACTTGAAACTACCAACATTCTGATTTGTTCTTAGTGGAAACTAGCCTATTCAGATCAGACACATACACTAGTTAGTGCGTGTTTTTAGATTCTTGCTGCATCACATGGAATTAAAGTGATTAAAAGTGTGGTGTCAATTTATTAACAGCCTAAATAATTTCTGGTTAGCGTTATCTGTCACATAAGTTCATACAAAGTGACGTTCCATATTTGAATTTGTTCGTTGGTTATTGCTTTTTTGTCGATTGTTATAAAATAGGCGAAGACATTGAAACGACATGACTCCATCAGTTGCAAACTTCTCTTGTCGAGCTTGTGGCAGACTTTGCCGCTTTCGCATTAGTTTATTGAGCTCTCTTAAATAGACGCAAATGCCTCTTTTACCTGCAGTGTAATTTTTGATTCAAATCTGATCGAGATAGTAGGTACCTACCAACAGAGCAACATGGGATCGAAATCCAATCAAGAAGGAAACAAAAGAAGTACCAATTAATAAATCTTTATTAGCTAACTAACTGTAAGACCCTTTGCACACTGCGACTTTTAGCAGCGATGCAGCATGGATGCAGTCGCGCTTCTGCATCGATACTAACCAAATTAAATCTGTTCATGGCGCGAGTCGCAGTGTGTAAGGGGTCTAAGAGCTATAAAAACCCGTTACATAACGGTCTTCGCATCGACGACGTCAGACGAGGTGGTGTTGAGCTTCTCCACGGAAGGGCAGACCTTCACCTTGCCGGCCTCGCAGCACAGCGGTTCCTCCGCGCTCATGTCGGCGTACATCCACGGCTTGTCGCAGATCTTGTGGAATGCTGACAGCTGTGGAAGAAGATTGTTTCAATCAATCAAAACGAACCTGTTCCTGTTCTTTAACCAGATATACGACGGCTGAGCAAAGCGCATTTAGAGCTAATGAAGAATTGTAGAGAAATAAAAATTTGCTGTAATATACTGCTCTGTAACAGATAAAGGGGAAGGGGTTTTTTGCTAACTACACCGTGGAATACCATGACCTTGCTAGGAACGTGTCAGGAAAAAAATATTTTTTGTTACTGTATTCTCTCAAATAAAGACTTACTTATTTACCTTGCCCACTAGTCCGTTCCGTTACCGACCAACAACGTCGCGTGCCATACACAGCGTGTCAGCACCGGCAAAATACCTACGTTCTCTCTCGCTTTCCCTCCATATAACGGTGAGACAGATGGCTGTAATCCATTCAGTGGGCAAAGTAGAGCGTATCATATTGCTTGCCGTGACACGTTCCTAGCACGGTCATGGTATGGTTGGTACGGTGCAGTGGGAAAAACCTTTATTCATTTACATTTGGCCAATAACTAAAACTGTCAAAAATAGCAATTGTAGTCAGAATTGACCACCTGCAATAAAATTATCGGTACCTACGCACATTGATGTATAAAATGGGTACACTAATTTACCTTTAATTCCCGAGCTTCCTTCAACTTGTTACACAGTATCTCTGGGCCCTTAGCCTTAGTAGCCGTGGCCAGCGCGATGCACAGACTCTTGCATGTATTAGCACCCTCGTCGTCGCAGTTGACGATTAAGCCAGGGTTTTGTGATAGAAGGGGCTTGGCGTCTTCATCAGGGGTCGCTGTCGGGAAGCCGCCGCATGAACAGTTGCCTTTCGGACCTTCAACTTCGGCGGTGGCTGTGACGCCGCTGGAACGAAACAAAGGGTGAAACAAATATTCGCGGATGGCATGTTATGACTCATGATGATAAGTACGGTCAGCATCATAAGATCATAAGTCGCTGAACACATGTTCTTACCATGTCAAAGTAACCACTCGTCCATTCTCAGAAAATCTTTCAAATAAAAAAAAAACCTTTGACATGGCATAACTTGTGTGAAGCTATCATTGCAGAATTTCCTTAAAATTCCTCGTTGGCTTAGTGTGGCCTAATTTCCCAAAACTTTATCAATAAACGCCAATTGTTACCTGGGCTTGTCTTCTGCTAAAACGAGGGTCACTCCCACCAACAAGACGACGCAGAATTCACAGAACATAGTCTTGGACGAGGTCATGGCTGCTGCGGCTGTTGGGGAACTGCTGAACACGGAACGACGGGGAGAACCTTTATATCAGACGCGTTATGCACATCGGGTGACCATGTTTGAAAGTTTTGTAGGAATTCTAAGATTTCGCTGTGAATTTAAGGTACTGTCGAGTACACCGCCGCCTAACCATCTTAAGATCCAAAAACACTTGCACCTCCCGTCGTCTTTTGTTGAAAGTTACGCCCGTTTTTGTGTCCACCGTACCTAGATGAACTGCGTTGGTTATATTAAACCCTTTCAGTGTTTTATTATTATTTTTATTACATTTCAACTTACTTTAGGCTTTATCGGGTTGTATTGGGTCTGTTCGTATTGATGCGAGTCGCATTACTTCCTCGCCAATCGCCACCGCGGAATCTCATCTTGTAACAGTTTTCCAGGAAGTTTGCTATGTTAGAATCAGCTAAGAAACAGTTGAAGCAGTTTCTGAGATAATTTAACTTAAGTTTTTTTTTGCAACACGACCGCAAGATATAACTTATGTCCTATACCGGCGGACTTGACCGTAGAAGGTGTTTTTCTTTTCCTTAGTAATAAATAGATAGAAACAATATTTTACACACATGAACCATGGACACCTCATATCGTAATAAGACTAGTGTAGTGTTATGATATGAAGAGTCGCCTGTTGACCGTTGTGATCTATACAATAAGTCGTTTCCTCATCGGGTGGTTTTGTGTAATCAGTCAGGTATCAAACGACTCCCTGGAGTCGCATAACAATGGAATTTCTATTGTGTATCGTTCACACATCCTTGACGAGTTAAGTAATCAAAACACCCAACATTCGACCCGAACGGAGATCGACGGAAACCATTAATGTCAGCAGTCACAACAAAGCGCTTACTTTTAATTCTTATTTTCCTTTAATACTTTCAACTAAGTGCATTATATTCAAATATCTAACTACCCTACACCTAGACCCGTTCATATTTTTATGGTCACCTACTTCAATTTGAAAACGACACCTTACTCGAAATAAATATAAATGTGTCTGTGCTTTTTCGTCCGTAAGAATATTTGTACCACGTTTGAAATGAAATTTGCATAAATGTCGAAGATGATCTGGCTAGGATACATTAGGTATTTGAATTTTTTGAAAATATGTTTGAGTGAGACTCGTTACGAGAACCTATTAGATAAGATCCTGATCTGATGCTACGTTTATATGTTGCACTATGAGTGCTAAACTTTATATAGATTTATGATTTATTTGTGGTTTTATAATGAATTCGAAGCGTTTCACTATCAAACCTAAGGTTATCAATTTCACTGGATAGAAGAAATCAACTATACTAGCCGGGATGTCGAACCACCGCGTCTAGTGCTATCCAACTAGGTACATTACATGCATTCACCACTAGGCCACCCAGACATAGGCACAGAATATATAATAGCAAGCCTGTCGGAAAAATATCTTAAACGCGTGGGCCTTGTTCCTTCATAGATTAGATTTTTAACAATTATTTTAGTAGACTTAGTTGTAGTTTAGGTTAGGTACTTGATCCATGGTTTGGTACGCCTTCTTTACGCGCGCGCGAATATTGGTTTTGTTCAACCTTCATCCCTATGATCAACTACAGATTGTCAGGACGAGATCGCTATTAACGATAAGACCGTCTAAGTTGTATTTTCTGTTAACATATAAGTTATCACTGACTTTTGTGATGTGCAATAAAAGAGCAATTATATTATTATCGAGTTAAATGAATATTTTTATATCGTGTTATTGTTCTTATAATCTTAAAAAAGAAACTAAAAATTCGCGCAAAGTAGTGGGATATTATTAAGAACCCTTTTGCCCCTTTCCATAGTCCAGTGTCCTCCTTTATCCATGTTGAAGTTCAGTAAAACCTACAGGTAGGTATTTATTTAGTTCATATTTGAACATACTGCTTGATTAAAGTCCCTGTCCCTTAATACAAAGGGAAGTGATTATGATTATACAAAGGGTTACAATTTGTTAAATAAAAATAAAGGTGTACTATTAACAATATTTTATTCACGTAAAAATACTTGCAGTCTTTAAAAATAAAGATAGTTCATTGTCAATATTTACAACATTCATGTTAATTTTAAGGAACTTGTGAAAAATAGTGTGGCATATTCACAAGACCTAATAGTCCATAGGCACTGATTAATGAACAATATTAAAAATATGATGTGTGTAATTTCTAGATTGTAAAAGTACTTTTATTGTACTGGAAAAGTCAATTTTACTATTATCTATATTACATACAAAGTTACATGCATGAAACCAATTAAAGCACTGAAGCTAAACCCTTAAAAATACTATATAACATCTATACCACCGATGTCTTGCTATAGTAATTCATCAGACCTATATACAGTAACTGGGTCAAGTGTTGTACAAAATGTACTCATTAAAAAACAATTAAAATAGTTGTTTCATATTTTTTCATAAAAGTCATACAGCTTTTGTTATCCCTGAAAAATCTTTAAATGTTGATATTTTTATCATGTTCAAGATAACCAGAGCCCTACCATATTATATTAACCCATTATTATAACCAATTTTTCTACTCAACACCAAAACAAAGGTTACTAGGTGACTATTATCTCTGTGGTGCTGGCTTTGGCTTTGGCATTTTAGCCAAGAGACCTTGTATTTCTTTCTTTTCATCATAACTCTTCCACATTTCATACAAGTTGATGATGGCCCTCACAATCTCCTGTATCTGTAATAATAACATATCAGAAATAAGTATAAACCAAGTGTAAAAGTGTACGAAGCATATAGGAAAATAAATGATTCTTTTCAAATTATAACATTATTTTAATTAAGAATTTTTCACTCTTTGCTTACCTTATCCATATCCACGTTGAGTTCAGCAAACCAACTCTTTTGGTTCTCATTACCAAGCATCACGCATGCTATGTGCAGTGCAGCTATTGCAATCTGAAATAATAGGATTTTGAATTTAGTCCCTTCAAAATGGCAACCTGATTATATTTATTACACTGATCTGTAGTACAAAATTTACCTGATATGGAGGGTACAGTAAACTGACATCAGTTCGCAGCGAATCATTGACTATTCTCCATGCATAAGTGAGCAGTTGGTCATCTTGGCCCATGTCTTGAACAAACAACAGCAGGGGTCTGTACGGTTGGTACACTATTAGACAACAATCTAAATTCTCCAATAAATAGAACTCACATTCCAGTATGTGATTCGATCTGTAAGGAAACTCTTGTTGGCCATATGCATAGCCAAATTTGGTCTTAATAACAGTCTGGCAAGTAGTCATCACTCTAGAATTGGAAATAACACCAAACTCTTCCACTTTGGAAGCTAGAAACACGCATGTAGGCGCTAAGAGCAACGGGTCTATGCATTTCAAAGAATTTCTTGCGTAGAACCTCTTGAAGTAAACTGTAGCTGTGGCAATCACCTGCTGACGCACCTTTAGTTGCTCACCCAATGCTTGTATGATACTTGCAAAGAAATTGAATATTTTCTGATATTCTTCTTCAGTTAAAATATTGAGGTCATGTTGGCGGTCCCTGATGAGGTCTGTTTTGTCTAGTAGCCATTGTTGATGATGAGAACTTTGCCAGAAATTACCAGCCATATTTGATTTGCAATTAAATATAAAATTTATTTGTCTTTAAATGAAAATGAAATTTAGAAAATTGCAAAAAATGCAAAAATGCAAAATGTTCAACTCAGAACAGAACTCAGCGCGTTGCACTTAAAAAAACGTCAAAGTCAAACGACAGATGTCAAGTGTCAACTTTTCAAACGTCAAAATTGACGCAACATTTTGTTTGTAGCAAAGAAAGTGATGAATATAAATAAATAAATATCCTTGGACATTTCACACAGCGCCATCTGGTCCCAAACTAAGCAAAGCTTGTACTATGGTAACCAGACAACGGTTATAAACATACTTAAATACTTTTTTTTTGTAAATACGTACATATTATACATAGAAAATACCCAGACCACTACAAACAGACATGTTCATGCACACAAATGTTTGTAATGTGCGGGGATCGAACCCGCGACCTCTGGCGCAGTAGCCAATTTCTTAACCACTGCGCCAAATCAGTAACTATTATATATTCTGTGCCTACATAGTACATACTACACTACCACTTGATTTTATTGTTCGTGAAATTATGACCACTGAAAGGAACTACAGCCTTCTGTCTCCAGTTCTCCACACAGTTATTGTATGGAGCGAGAGCGAGAGCGTATTTTTCCGCACACGCTCCGTGCAAGACAGAAATAGATAGGAAGAACAGTAGGTATCAATAGTTTACAATACCTACAGTTTTTTTTGCCCGACACATTCCTAGCAGCACGGTCATCATGGTCTACAGTGTAGTAGGCAGAAACCTTTGGGCGATCTCAGTGCACTTTTAATTTCACACAATAATAAATTCAAAATGTGCACTGTGGAACGGAGTGGTTATTCCTACGGATTATTTTAGGCAAATAAACTTTTGAATATATTTAGTTTTCTGTTTAAATACAGATATTCTTCATGGGGATGTTATAGTGATGAGTGGATTATGGGATTTACGGGGGCGCTGAAGTGGTTAGGGAGTTGAGGGGCGATTATACTAAACTAATGATTTCGACCTATAAATCGTCTGTAAAAAATAAACTAAATAGAAAGCATGAAATTTTAATAAAATTTTCTTAAACACCTAAATCAGCGAGTGTAAAGTCCTTTAGGAACTCGTTGATGACATCAAACAACTGCTCGCTGAGCGTCTGGCTCACGGTTTCAAGCTGGGACTGGATCACCTCCTGTGTGACGCCCTGCACCAGGGAGCTGATGAAGTTGTTCACCAGGCTCGACCCAAACATACCGTCTAGTTGGATCTGTAGGTTTTAAAAAACATAATTTTATTAAAATGGCTGCTAAGATTATTACTAAAGGGTCGCTTAGGTAATCTGAAGGAAGTACGGCAACTTCTCTTGACAACGACTTAAATACAGATAACTAAGAATATTCCTTCTCGTTGAATGCTTATAAGCAAACTTATAGCGATCTTTTAACAACTTAATGAAACATGAATATCTCACCAATGTATCGTGAATGTCGATTTTGATATCCAACTCCCGCAAAAATAGGTTGCCTCCTCCAAATATGTTGGTTCCCAACCTCAGATCGAAACCGAATACTAGACGGTTGATAAACACCCTAAAAAACACATGGCTATCAGCACCTTTCATTCTAATGTCAACACGAAGAAAGACCACATTCGCAGTCACGTCATAAAAATGATAATTCATAGCAGTAGGTACCTGAAGTTACCACCTGCGTTATGTGTTAGAATAGCTACAGTGGCACGTGCATCGTAGTTGCCTGCAAAATTGAAAAATAACATGGCATTGTAGTAAAATAATATAATAATTTATAGATACTTGTAATACAATCGTTATAGAATTCGATTTACGCGATCAAACATTTTGAATATAATCTACAATAGCTAGCATCTGCAATGAATGGCTATTATCATAATAGTACACGCCTCTACGCAATCCGCTGTAAATCTAACAACTACCAACCTGTTGTGACAATCCAGGGAACAGTCATCTGGAGACCGACAGAGAGACGTAAAGCGTTGAAATCGACCCTGTCTACCAGGAACCATTTTAGTCCTTCGACTCTTAGGTTTCGGATGTTCGCTTCTGCACGGACCCTATATACATAAAAACCACAAACTTTATAGTACCTAGCTGTTATGTAATTCGCAATTTAGTCCCACCCAGTATAAACAGAATAATTGCACCTTGCTGCGAAACATGCTACGAAAATCTGTCAAATTTAAAAAGTATTATGTGCTTCTGTAGATCTATGATGTATTAACGTTTTTAAGATACTTGTTTACGACGCTTACCCGATAGCAGTGTAGAGGAATGGTCCAATATGATTAACCACAAATGGGTCCAGCACAGGAATGTCTTCAGTACCGTTAACAAATAACATCTCGGAAACTTTCTAGCACGTTCTTTATAGTCTCGGCGATGAGGCTGCGTTGCTGCACGTCCAGGGAGTTGAAGTATCCCACTACATGGTCTTCAAGAGTTATTTCGCTTTCTGGTGACGTAAGCAGTACGTGGAAATCTTGGGGGCCCAGATTATACTGAAGGTTTCTGCCTAGAGTAGAAAATCTTTTTAAAAACTAGTAGAAGTCTGTCATTATTCAGGTAGCAAAAACATTCATATATCTGCACTCGCTTTGTTATCATTGGGATTGGGACAATAGACTTACCAATATCCACATTATCTTGCACCGTGATCCCAGCGTTCGTGAACGCCAACAAAGACAAGAACACCAAATACGCCACCCTCATGATGATCAGCTAGCTATGGAGCTTAGTCTTTCTGCTAACCTCGCGTCTATACTTACTATGCGAAAGTGTTGCCCAGCAAATTTAAAGTAACTTCTTATAACGATTTTTTTAATTATCATAAATCAATGTAGTTATCAAGATACTACTAGTAATCAATTTAAATCGGATTATCCACAAAAAATACCTAAGCTTGATAGCTAGTATGCTATGGTTAACACTTATTTATTATTATTATCTAAATAAGTGCTGATGTTGATTCTTCTTATTTTCGTTTTCATTACATTATATTTATCACAACTCTGAATTTTATCGCCATTTACGATTTGTCTGCAGGTGTGCAGAAGGGTTTAGCTGTTACTTCAGAACCAATAAAATATTATGATGATTTTGTAGAGTAGTGAATGTGACCCGATGACTGATGATCACCTATCCGTGATAGTGATATGTGAATATAAACAATTTAGGTGTATAGTTTATTTTTGTTTTTATAGTGTTTTGTCACCATACCATCCCATACCATATGTGAGAGCAATCTCGCAACATTGATGACGTCACGCAGCCTACGCGTTAAAAAGCACTTGCAAAATTCAACAGGTTTGTTAATGTGACGGTGGACGAGTGGTATAGGCATACGCCCGGATGGCGTAAGACACGGGGTTTAATTCCTCGTCTGTCACACACAGAGTCACAGTTGCTTTTTACAAGTGCAATTTATATTATAAGTGTAGTACTTAAGTGATGCAAATAAGTAACTACTATTAGTTATCTATTGGTGTAAAGTTATTTTATAATATGTCCTGGAACAAATTAAGCAATCAAAGGATTAAATATTTTCTGTTTAAAACTTTAATTCTTTGAAAAATCTATAAAAAACTTATCTTACAATTATGTTCATATTTACAACATTAGTTAATTTACTTTTTAATTAATAAAAAACAGTAAAAAAATAATAAAATACTGGACATGCACACATCATAAACTAAGTAACATCGTGTTCTATTTTTTGTACTATGCACTTTATAATCACCGAGACACTTTTAAACTCGGACGACATTAGGCGCAATGGTTGTATTCCCTGCGATAGTCTGAAACAGCTGATCGGGCGTCATTCCCGCCAGGAAGTTGTTTATTACGGGTAGAATAAGGTCCCGTACCACCTTAATGATGGCATCGTGGTTACTTTGGATAATAGTAACGCCGGAAGTGTTCAAAATTGTGCTGATTGCAGCTGGACCGTTTTGTAAGGATGACTGAAAGGAAAATCAAAGATCTTTAAAAAACGACAATCGTGAATACAAAACTTTATTAGTACTATTTAGTAGCCATTTATTTACCTTTAAACTGCGGACATTGAATGATAATTGCAAATTATCCACCCAGGTACTGGTGCTGTTGCTTCTGAGTCGTATTGAAAATCTTAGCTCATTATTTCCAAAATTTATTCTGAAAATGTAAATAAATCATGGCTACTTTGTGTTCTTTGAATTTCATTTCAATGGCAATGGTCCATTAAAAGTATTAAATAAAAATAAAATAAAATAAATAAACGTTTATTGTTCCACTTCAATTATAGTATAGTTAAAAGGCTGCTGTTTCACAATCAAAAAGTACTTAGTGGTACTAACACTATACTTCTTCGTTTTGTATAAAATATGTGGCAGATATACAAACCGAGTCTTAATCAAAGATTGTGAAACAGGCCCTTAGTTGAGTATTGGTCTTACTTACGTCATTTTTCCTGATCCGTTAATAGGGAGTAACCACAAAGCTCTTCCTTTTATTGTGTACTTATCTGAAAAAAACAGCAATAAAATATATTAAACATCATTCAATTATGTAATAAAGCTAATAAAATGTAATGCTCGAGCCTGAAGCGTCTGTAAAAAAAATATAAAATGCATACGATAAAACATGGCTGCCAGGCCGGTTATGTCTTACATCACTTTAGTAATCAATTTCACTTGCGCATGATGACTTAAACCAGGATTACGCTAATCCCGGATTTAATCTTATTTGCTTAACTTCAGTCAACGTCAAACAAACTGACAGAGACAGGATGATTATTTAATTCAGGATAGCGTAATCCTGGGTTAAATCATCATGCGCAAGTGGGCCTTAATCAATCTTAGTAGATGGTGCTGTAGCCGAACCTAACGTAACATTATTTTAAACTAAAAGCTTTTTATATAAATAAATTCATTACTTTCTGTTTACTTACCTGCGCTAAGCAGCAGAGTCGATATGGTGATGGTCCCGGAGGCTTTCAAACCGACTTCGGACGCGTCAAGCGCCGCGACACTGAAGTTCTTCAAACCAACCAATTTAAGCTGAGTCGTTTCATAAGATATTCTTAAATCGAAACAAGGATCAAACATTTATTTAGATGCCTTAGCTTTGAAAAATCCAAATCTACTCGCACATAAATCGCAATGAACATTTACTCAGGCTTGGTTACATTAGTTTACTTTAACGTAATCATAGCCGAATCATCACTTGTACGTTTCATCCGACGAAAAAACAGAGGTCTTTAACTTCTAACAGTTTTTGGATAGATAGCCCAAAGGTGTTCAATTTGAAAAAAAACAACCCGTTGGGTCGAAAAATTAGGGATGACTAGAGAATTTCATTTATTTGATTTAAACTAGGTACTGCTAGCCATTAGATCTTACGTAAATAACAGATGCGAGATAGTAAACTGCCAACTGCCATTAAAGAACTTCGCAACACCCCTTAGAGTTAAAGGTTTGAACAGTTTAGTATAATTTACTTACTTAGCCCCGTATCCTTCATAGTTCCCGCTTACTGCGGGTATGTTTATTTCATCGAGCGAGGGCAGCGGAAAAGAGAACGGGCCCCTGTCCCCGGCCCTCCATTTTGTCAGAAGCGACAGGAGACTCTCCTCTAGAGTATTTTTGGCTGGAAAAAAAACACTAATAAAGCGCAACTTTGAAATCTGGTGTATATTTTTACATTTAACATTAATCTTTCTTAACTTTCCAGATGCAAAATTAAATTAATCTAACTTAAAATCGGAATTAAAATAAGACTCGGTAAGTTACTTATGTCCTTCTTCTTGATTTGAAGAGATTAATTAATTTCGTTGTTAAGTACCTAACACCCACTATTCAGTGTACCTAACCTAATATTTACCATCATGACAGTAAAATCCAATTAAGATTTGTTTGAAAAGTAGTTTTAATTTTACATTAAATAATATTAAACATATTATGGATACTTAGTTATGGATGGACATTATAGCCTTAGAATTAGTTTTGAATGCCTAAAAATTTAAGCGACTGAAGCCGCGTCGAAATAATAATCAAGATTTAAAGTTTACTCACGTTCTATGTCTATTGCGTAAACCACAAACACTAATGAAATAGTCTGTACTAAAATGATAAAAAGGGACCTCATCTTGATATAATTACTGCACCGACTATGACGAGTCAGTCACGAAACATCTTATTTATACCAGTATAAAAGTACTCTTCTAGTTAGAGGTAAATGAGAAGTATTTATTCACTGAAAACTGACTAACAATCTGGAGTACCTACTCTTAAATGCCTTATATTAGTTTTATCTCTATTTCCTCATTAATAAATGTAAACGAATCGAATTTACTTTCTATCTACATCTATACGAGATGATGGAGGGAAGGTACCTAACGTACCTAGCTGAATGACTTAATTTAATAATCTCGTTTGTTGTTCGTGATAAACTTCTCTTGAGATTTGCCGGTCAAGGCTAAAACTAGCTATAAATGCTACAACAATAATTAAGTATTACGGTTAGCTAAGAAACAAGTGCATTCTATCTAATTAAGAGCTCTCTCTTATAGGTTCAGTTGCTCCATAACCATAACTTTAACCTTTACCTTTTATTCGTAAGTAGTTTGGTAGTTAATAGTGAGTGGGGCATTCGTGATTGTTAAAGTACGAATGAACAGTAGAAACCCTGAAGTGTAAACAATAAAATAATATAGGTACACGCCGATGATATGATAGAAAGTAGGATATTATTTAATAATATTAATTGTTTGCTGTAGCATTATTAATATAATAAATTTACCTAGCTTATGTAATTATTGTTAGTCAAATATAAATAAATTAACTAAATCTTTCCTTATCATAGTGTAGCAACGAGTTACGAGATTAAACGCCTGATAATATCATATTCTAGCTACAATACGTACCGTCGACAATTTACGACCTCATTAAATGATCCATTCACAAAAAACTTGGTTCAAAAGAATAACCAAGCATACTTCATTGATTAAGTAAGTTGGATTGGATTTAGAAGTATGCCGGCAGGCCAATTTTTTTAAATTTAATTTTTTTGAAGTGGTGACCGATGTTGACAATGACAAGTGATTACAATAGGGCATCCATCCATTTTGTTGATGGACATACAGGGTGTAGCCTGCTGAGCGAAAATTTTTAATATAGTCTTTTTGAGTAAAGAGTTATCCATTATAAATGGTTGTTCCATTGTTATTTCCTAAAATAAGACATAAAACCTGCAATGTACTGCAAATCAATGTGTCTAAGCTACTAGCTAGGCATAGAACTTAACATTGTCATTTACTACTACGGTTAGCGATTTTGACATAATTGATTAGGGACTTTCGATTACAATATCTCCGAGTTTAAGCATTTTAACCAGCCAGGTACCGGACAAGGTGACTAATAAGATATTCGTTTTTGTAGAGAATTATTCATTAAAATTATTGCACCTATTACAGGCCACACGCTGTATTACAAAATCTAAAAAAAAACCGGTTAAGTGCGTGTCGGACCCGCGCACTGAGGGTTCCGTGCCACCCTTAACTAAATTCAGGGTCCACTTACTTTCACTTAACGAAAACATCACAATATATTGCGACTGCAAAAATAACTTTGTTTTTCATAGTGTTTGTATGAAAGACAAAGTTATATTTGCGGTTGATAAAAATGTGCAATATCTCAAAAACTACTGGTTCGATCTCCTTCAAACTAATTTTCGTTGCAAGTTTTTGTTGAGATCTACATTACATATTTTTTTCAAAATTTTCACTTTCTTAGTTCAAAAGTTAGATGGGGGGGGACGCCCATTTTACCACTTTGGAAGCGTCTATATCTCAAACCTTACACTTTTAGAAAAAATGATCTTAAAAACCTCAACATCATTTTAAAAGACCTATCTATAGACACCCCACACGCATAGGTTTGAGTAAAAAAAAATTTTTAGGTTTTAGTTTCATGTATGGGAGCCCCCCCTTAAATATTATTTTTTCTAATTTTTTGTATCTGAATCGGACAGCGGTGAACAAAATACACCTACCTACCAAGTTTCAGCTATGTGATGCTTATAGTTTCAGAATAAAGTGGCTGTGACATACGGACGGACAGACAGACAGACAGACAGACAGACAGACAGACAGACAGACAGACAGACAGACAGACAGACAGACTTGACGAAACTATAAGGGTTCCGTTTTTTGCCATTCGGCTACGGAACTCTAATTACTGCCTAATGCAGTTGGTCTAACTAATAGCCCATTTATTATGCACCTTATAAATCTACCCTACCGTGGAGTATGGATCATACTCCTCACATTTGAGGTTAGGCCTTTGCCCAGCAGTGGGAAACTTACAGGCTAAACTTAACTTACCTACCTACGCCCATTCATTATGCACCTTATCTATCGTGGAGTATGGCTCATACTCCTCACATTTGAGGTTAGGCCTTTGCCCAGCTGTGGGAAGCTTACAGTTAGCCTGTAAGCTTCCCACAGCTGGGCTTAACTTAACTTAACTTACCTACCTACACGGACAGCAGATCCACAGGGATATTAGGAAGTAGTTTTAGGTTTCTGATATACACAAGTATTTAGGTGATTATTTATGTACTAACTAACTAGCGTTAGTCAGATTTATTTTACTCTGACAATCAATTCCGCTACCAACTACGATGTCTATTTATTAATTACAATTGTAATTAAGAAAACATTATGGTTCAATGTCATTTTATTTGTGTTAGTAGGTAACTCATCCACCTGTGTAGTTCCTACCCTATTATGTTTACGTACCGGGAGGTAAAGTACCATAAAATGTGAGGAAATAAGTAGTTATGCTACTGGGAGGGATAGAATCCTCGTGTGGCCTGTAATAGGAGCAAAAAATTCAAAATACCGGCCCTATAAGTAACCAGTAAGCAATTCTAAATGGTTATAATTAAATATATATATTTAAACATCCGAATCCCCATACAATCCTGAACCGCGATATGTTAGTTTTAAATCGGACATTAACAACACCGACCGACTCAGTCGCCTACCTACAATATCTGTATATCTCGCTCACTACTTTACTTGGCTGGTAGATTACATGAGTGCTGCTGGTAGGTGGCTTACGGCGGGTGGCCATGATGGTCGAGTGCCACCGCTCGACCGCTCGCGCTGCGCGTCTGTGTGCGATGAGTTTCGCCGTAGATTTTCAATAATAAATATAAACAAATGTGACATACCAAGACACGCAAAGATAATCCTATTTTTTACTTTCTGTAAGTCGTATAACTTTTTTTGCGGTGACTATTTGTATCAAAAATCATAATTTTTATTTAATGTTTTAAAATGAAACATATTTAACTAAAATAAATAATAATCTCTGTTCTAGTAAAAATACCATGATTTGTTTCAAATTCAGATTAAAGAACATTTATTTCTAACAAGAATTAATTCGTAATACAATTAAATTAAATCTACGAAAGCTACCGCATCACATGGTAGGATTCCGAAGTCTACCGTAGTCTACCGGCATGCCACTTCATACTTCGGTAGTAAGATACATTGGACGGTATACTTACTTTACTCTTTGCATTGGACTTACATACAACTCTAGGTAGGTGAGGTGATACTTGTGCGCTGCTCACGGTTATGGTGGATTGGGAACATGGGCAGTCGTGAGCGCAGTCATCGCTAGCAGTAAATGGAACGTACTTAAGGCGAAATTGTGACACTTTATTATGACAGTGAAGTGACTCTGACTGACAGTGTAATTTTTTCATTTCAAATTACAAATTACGTCAAGTTTCTTGTTGGGTACCGGGTACCGGTGACCTATTCTTAAAATAGAAATAAATAAATTTAGCTTACCTTACCTTGAATTGAACACATTTTTAATAATGTTTTAATAAGTGTCTTTATCTCTGCCTGCCACAATTTTCATGATGTCTGGTCCAAATAATTTCCGCGAAATTTATCATCATCATATCAAAAAAATGTTGACATGGTCCTATATCAAAGGCCTAGTCATAAATCCAGGACAGTTACCCTTTGTGGCTTTACTTATCATCATAGCGGAACTGGCAATCAACATAATGGTCGTGGAACGGGTCCCGTACACGGAGATCGACTGGAAAGCATACATGCAGGAGTGTGAGGGATTCCTGAACGGCACACTCGACTACAGCAAACTACGAGGCGACACCGGCCCACTGGTTTATCCAGCAGGTTTTGTTTACGTATATTCTCTTTTCTATTTTCTAACAAATCAAGGCGAAAATGTAAAGCTTGCACAGTATATATTCATTGGTATTTACTTGTTACAACTATGTTTAGTGCTAAGAATCTATGCTAAAACCAAAAAAGTGCCACCATATGTTCTAGCAATAACTATCCTTACTTCTTATAGAATACATTCTATTCATGTATTACGTTTATTTAATGATCCAATAGCTGTTATGTTGTTGTACGTATCTCTGAACTTCTTTTTAGACTCAAAATGGTACTTAGGTAGCATATTTTATAGCTTGGGTGTTTCTGTGAAGATGAATATTCTTTTATATGCTCCAGCTCTATTTTTCTTTTATCTTGTAAATTTAGGGTATAAAGAGACTTTAAAACATCTTTTTGTTTGTGGTATAATCCAATTAATTTTAGGTTTACCATTTCTAATTAGTGAACCTATATCATACATAAAGGGCAGCTTTGACTTGGGGCGCGTTTTCAACCATACATGGACTGTCAACTATAGGTTTATGGATGTAGAAATGTTTGAAAGTAAATGTTTCCATCTTACACTTCTGGCTATACATATAATGCTCCTAATCATATTTTTACCACTGTGCATAAAATATTTCAAAAGTTATTGCAGACTAAGATATGTGCAAAAACAGGTGCAACCACAGATTGATGCCAAAAATCGTGAAAATAAAAGGAAGGCAAAGCTAAATAAGGAAGCTAAAAAAAAGTTAAACAAGACAAGTGAAGAAGAAACACTCACCCAAGAGCAGGAAGACTTTTTGAATTCATTTGAATCCATGCTTAAAAAGTCCTCCCACAAGAGTGGGAAAAAGGCACCTAAGAAACAGCCAGAATTAGATAACGAAAATGTCAAATATAGTATAGATTTTGATATCTTAACCCAATTATTTATTCTGCCCATGTTTATTGTTAATTTTATTGGCATAGTATGCGCTAGAAGTTTACATTACCAGTTTTATTCCTGGTACTTTCATAGTTTACCCTATCTTTTATGGTCTACCAACTATAGTGTTATTGTGAGATTTTTCATTTTGGCCCTTATTGAATTATGCTGGAATACTTACCCAAGCACAAATCTAACAAGTGCACTGTTACATGTTTGTCATATCACTGTACTTTATGGAGTATATAGAAAATTATCAGCCGAATTAAAATTAGCTTCTAAAGTACAGTAAATTTTAAAATGTTCTATTAATACATACGGATTGAAGTACATTTGAGGCATCAATATCATTGTCTCCAATTAATTTAAGCTTGAAATGTGTGTTCATATTTGTGTAGGTAGGTATATTATAATTTTAAAATCACATTATACAGGGTGTAAGAAAATGCTTAACAAAGCCTTTTAACTTTGCCCATCTTATATCTCAGCAACTTATAATTTCCCATGGTGTCTGGAAAAAAACACATATTCCACACTCATTAAAGGCGCGTTTACACAAGGGTAATAATTGCTCGGCGACACGAATATTATGGAGTAATAAATGCGGCAATTATTTCGGCGATATTGCTTCTAACTGCTCCAGATATTTCATATCGTACAATGTCGAATGAATATCCAATGAGCTTGGAAATTCCAGGCAATTTTTGTATGGATCTCGTTCGCACTTGTTTGTTTTGCGGCTGGCCGTACTGCTCACTGGTACTGCTTCCGTGGGGAGCGCGAGCGCTTAGTCAGCCTCTGTTTGTTGTGGAATGTGACTGCTTGAATAATATATCATCTCATTTTTAACACAAAGAAAATTGCGGCCTCTGCCAAAAAGGTTCGCACCCAGATACCCTTCTATTCCTTTTCTTTTTTTGTTTTTAATTAATAATAAAAAAAAGCGCTAAAGCATTATCGTCCATAGCGAGCGAATACTGAAATGCTCGTGTAGGACAGTATTGCCTACTATTGTAGTTGAAGAAGTTGCGCCATATCGCTCAATATTGTATTACGCAATATTGATGCTTGTTGCCGTTGCCGTAAATTGCTTGATGTAGTCGTGACGTCGTGACTGGAATTGGGCAATTTTAGTTGCCCGTATAAGCGCACCTTAAGCCTTTTGTTACACCTGTATGTATGGACTAAATAGTTTATATAAATGTGTCTTTGTTATTTTTGTATGGCTAATAAATTTAAATGAAGACTTATATCTTATTTTTTTGTTGTTTTTTTAACCTTTCCTTTTCTTACTTATTTTTACCTGTTTCCCACATTTTATTTTTCCTTTACCTATAAACAAACATTGTGTATGATGATTGAAACCACAATTACACTAATCCAGGTTAAAATCTTACTCGCAAACATTTGCTCTAGCATTCAATTTCAGACTACAAAAAGAACTTGCATATTCAGCTGGGATTTCGGCAGTGGAAAAAGGACAAATAAAAAATATTCATAAGCATTTTGAGATTGTTTATTATGAACCTTAATACAACTAATCAAAGTCAAAATCTAATTATGAACTTAAATTTAGAAACTGAGGCGCATAAATACTTCCTCTGATATCACAAAACCACCGCAGCTCGGATCTAACGCCTCTCTGCCCAAGCTCACCCATGACGTAGCAAGATTACCCATCATATCATTATTATCTTATATAATTTTTACTATATAACAAAGCTATATAAACAGTTAAAAATATTTTTGAATATTCACGAGTCACGCTGCCTTTACCTCTCGTCCAGCAAAGTGCTAACAAATAAACAAGAGAAGCAATTAAAATGCACTGTTAAATTAGGCCTTCACTTCAAAAAGTGTAGAAAGGTTAAATAATGAATTTAGAAAAGAAAAGAATGATTTCTGATTGTCATTGAATCGTAATCTGTAGTTAGATCAATCTGCAATAATGATTTATGTATAGTTCTTCATCAATTAAATACTTATGGTCTATGAGCTTAAAAGTTTAAAAATTACATGTACTTGTGCAGACCTTTCCGTCAGTTACTAGCCATGAACGAAATATTACTGCGTATTGAATATTACTATTCAGTCAAATCTACCCAGTCATGTACGTAAATACAAACTACAACATGCATACAGAAAAATACAAAACATACAGATGTGTAAGTCCGTACTAGTAAGTACCTATAGCTTAGTCTTTATAAGAGGAGGGTTTATGGCTTTCGTAGTAGGAGTCGTAGTCGAAGTAGGTCGACCAGAGCATAACGACAGTCTTACATAACTGGGCTTACAACTTAAAGAATACACAATAACAATGGCAGCGAGCGTTTAGACGAATCCGAAGTTTTTAGTTTTGATAGCGAGCAGGAGTTTGTGCTTGAGCACGTGGCGCGAGGAGTAGAGCGGGATGTAGAGCCGCGAGATGCAGGTGTTGGCCGTGGGCAGGTGCGCGTCGTCGGCCGGCCGGATTGTCACGGACGGCATCGGCTGGAAGCCCTCCTCCGACGCGGGCAGCGCCGGCGACCCGGTCCAGAAGTACACCTACGCGAATAATACATGATCAATATGCATCTAGTTTAGCTATAGTGGAACGCGCTACAGGACTTAGCTGTCTGATTAAAAAAAAACGTGTGTAAGTAAGTTTGTTCAATTTTTATACTAAAACCGATGAAATGGTATTGATACCCTATATTTTATTTTAAAATTCAGAGACCGACCAGTGATCCGGAAATCGGCCCCCCATGTTGCGACATCTGTCGACGATCTTAGCAAATGTAATCTAGGTAAATAAGGACACGAGGGAAAATCAGGTTATCTTTCATCAATTTACATTATTATGTTAGCACACTTACCAAATCCTGTCGCTCAAGATGCGTCATCTTATCCACAATGGCCCACAGCCAGCGTTTGAAGCGGGCGAGCCGCTCCGGAGGCTCGCCGCTCTCGTCATTGAAGCTGGTGTAGGAGACCAGCGCGGCCACGTTGATGTCGCCGACGCCGTTTAGAAGGAGGCGAAGGTCCTCCGCCGTGAGCCCCTCTAGCGCCGACTCGGGTAGTACGTCCAGGACGCCTACGCGCATTGCCTAAAATAAAGAAAATCAGTATGAAGTATAATGTTGCTTATTTACTTTTCCGCGGAATGGAATGGAAGCGTATTTTTTACAACCAAATAGTACATATCATTGTGATCTTTATGCCAATAGCATATTTTACTAAATACGAACCCTCGAATACGCACGACTCTAGCGCATACTCAAGAATTATTAGCTCGTATTTAGTTACGCACCTCTCACCAAGTGACATACCTCTAACGCCTTTTCC